>CM053586.1:305187474-305223888 GCA_028646515.1 Pseudochirops corinnae | reverse complement strand
GGCTGACTGGATAATGAAGACTCCAAGACCGAGGCCCAAGACGACGATCCAGATCCAGGCTGCTCAACGCGAGAGCACTGGCCTGAAAACAATTGCTCAGTCCCCCTGCTGTCTGCAGGCTGCGGGCGGGAAGCTACAATGCAGAGGCGGGTGCAAAACCTCTGCCTTGCGCTTTTCTGCTCTGGAGACCTTGAGGCCGGTCTGCTTATCTCCCCCTTTCACAATCCCCACTCGCAGCTGGTGCTAATCGCTCACCTGAGAGGCTTCTCCCGCCCAGCCGCCCCGGGGCACAGCCGTGGCTTGAGGCCAGGCTGGTTTCGGTTGGCAGTGCTGATATGGTTCCTCGTAGCCGAGCTGACTTTAGTGGGAAGTATCCTTGTGTGCGTTTTGGAGTTCTAGGATTGGTTTAGAGTCCTATTTTATGGGTATTTTGGGCTGGCTATGTGAGAGCTGCGATATGTTGCTGCTGCTATGCTGCCATCTTGGCTCCGCCCCCTCCTGTCTAACTCTCTAATGAGGCCTTTGCTTCCCAATCTATGCCCCATTTTCATGCCACCCCCACATAAGAGAGAACTGTACATTTCCACTCATTTAAATATTTGTGGAATTGATAGCTGTGGATTGGAGGTAATTTTAACTAAAAAGCATTCGTTAAAGGAATCTCTCAGCTCTGAAAAAAAGAACAGAGCAAAGAAGGCATACATACCTTGAATATTGTATTTAATTGAACCTAAAAGTGGTTGCTAAAACCTAAATGGGGGGAGGGGGGAGGAATAATAGTAATTGGGAAAACCACCTAGTAGGATAGCAAAAGAATGGTCAGTAACTAGGAGTAACCCTAATTCAGCTTCCACTCATCTTCACATGTACAGGCTTCCTTTCAGAATTACTTCTAGAACTCCCAGGCACATTGAAGTGTGGAGGGTTAAAAGAGTTGAAATGGGACTCGAAATAGACTGTTGAATGCTAGGTTAAAAGCTCTGTCAAGAACAAAGTTAAATCACTTTGTCCTGTTGATTTGACTCCTGCATTATTGCTTACGTGGCATCTTTGTGCTTTCCTCCTCACATTGCCACAGCTCAGTCCAGTTCAAGCTGTCATTACCTCTCTGTTGGGCCATTACAATAACCTCCAAAATAGGCTCCCTAGCCTACAGTTGTTCCTCTCTTCCATCCCTCCTTAACATAGCTGTCAGAATCTTTCCAATGCACAAATCTGGCCATGTCACACCCCTGCCCTTGATGGCTTCCTATTGCTGGTAGAGTACCATGCAAACTCATGATGGTCCAGTAAAAATTTATTAAGTACCTGTTATGTGCCAGGCACTATACTAAGTGCTGAGGATGAAAGAGAGACAAAAAATAAGTCCCTGCTCTCAAGGAGATCACAGTCTAGTGGGGGGAGACACATGGAAACACCTGTGCACAAACAAGCTATGTATTGGACAAATTGGAAATAATCAGCAGAAAGAAGACACTTTAAGACTAAGAAGAATTGGGAAAGGCTTCCTGTAGAAGACTTGATTTTAGGTGGGTCTTAAAGGATGCCAGGAGGAAGAGCGTCCCAGGCCTGGGGGACCAAGAGAGAAAATGCTTGTGGTCAGGGTATGGAGTTTCTTGTGCAAGGAACAGCCAGGAGGCCAGAGGCACTAAATCAGAGTATGTGGGGGAGTATAAAGTGTAAAGAGGACTAGAAAGGTGGGGAAAGGCCAGGCTATGCAGGGCTTTGAAAGCCAAATGGGATATTACAGTTGATTCTGCAGGCAATAGGCAATCACTGAAGTTTATTGAGCAGAGGTGTGATATGGTCAGAGCTGCTTTTTAGGAAGATCGGTTTGACAGCAGAGTGGAAGTTGAACTGAATTGGGGAGAGGCTTGTAGCAGGGAGACCAACCAGTAGGCTATTTTAGTAGATCAGGCATGAGGTGATAAGGGCCTGCCACCAGCATGGTAGCAACATCAGAAGAGAGAAGGGGGGTGGCATATATGAGCAATGTTACAAAGGTCAGAATAGCAGGACTTGACAAGAGATTTAGTATGGAGTGGGGAGGGCTGGTGAGACAGTGAGGAGTCAAAGATGTCACCTAGGTTTCTAGCCTGGGGGACTGGAAAGGATGTGGGACCCCCATCAGTAACAGGGAAGTTTGGAAAGAGGAGAGCTCAGGGAGAAAGTTCTGTTTTGGACAGGCCATGCAGTTTGAGATGCCCAGTAGGCAGTTGGAGATACAAGACTAGAGTAGAGGTCAGCAGAGAGGTCAGGGCTAAATAAGCGGATTGAAGAACCCTTAGCATGGACAGTAATTGAATCCTTGAGTCCCCTACAAAATGGGGCCAACTTACCTTCCTAGTATTTTACACTACTCTCCTACACATACTCTTAGGATGGCTTATGAGTTTTTCTTCCTCTTGTCCTGTATCCGTCCACCTCCATGCGTTTGTGTAGACTATCCACATGCCCCTTGTGCCCAAACTTCACTCCCTTCTTGTTTTTGCCAACGGAAGAAATTCTTACTTCAGAGCTCAACTCAGCTGCTACTTCCTCCAGTTAAGTTCAACAAGCATTTATTAAGCCCTGGCTGTATGTGAGGGACTGTGGTAGGTGCTGGCGATACAAAGAAAAAAAGCAAATCACTCCGTGATTAAGGAATTTACATGTCTACATTACGTCATGGGGGCTGAGCTAGACCGTCTCTACCAACTGGGATATCTGGTCTTGTCGTCCTATTCTGTTATACAAAGATAAGAAAATCCATAGCTATTTGTCTGGAATGCAGAAAGGAATCTAGAGGAAGAAGTTAACGTGAAATAAGCCTGTCGGGGGAGGGAGGTTGAAGCCATATTGTCATGGAGCTGAAAGTATTCCTTTCTTCCTCCCATATTCTGCCTCTTATTTACTCACTAATGTGTCAGATCCTCTGTTCAGGACTGATGCCATTTCTCCTTTTTGTATCTCCAACACCTAGCACAGAATAAGGCACATAGTACATTATTAATTAGTGTTGCTTAATTGAGCATTTTAATTTAATGAAAAATATTAACATAAAGAATATGTATATTTTAAGATTGTGTGTAGTCAGCTCCATTATCTGTGCTGTAGAGCTAGGGAAGTGATGCACTCAGTGCAGATCGGATCTTAGAAGGTCTTACAAGAGTTTCCGAAGCCAAAAAATCCCTCACCCTGAAGTGAAACCAACTTAGTGATGAGGAATCTCACCAAACTGCTCTGAACTGGGCTTCCAGACACCATTGAGTCTGTATTCAGAGCCTTTGCACATTGAGAGTTCTTAGCAGGACTTGCATTCCACTGGCCACAAGATCCCAAAATCAGTCGCCTCTGAGCCATAAGGAAGGAAGGAAAGAAACAGGTATTTGTTAAGAACTACTGTGCTAAGCGCTTTACACATAATCTCTATTGATCCTTAAAACAGCCCTGGGGGGGTGGATGCTGTGATTGTTCTCATTGTACAGTTTTGAGGAGACTGAGGGAGACTGAAGTCTAGTGACTTTCCCAGGGTCACATAGCTAGTAAGTGTCTGAAGTTACATTTGAACTGTGGGCTTCCTGACTCCTGCCCACTTGCCCCAGTGAAGTGCCGGAACTCTTCAGGGATAATACCTTGCAAAAATTCTCACAGAAAAAAAGGTGCTTGATAGTGTCTTAAATGCTAATGATTAATGTAAAGCATTAGCTAAGCTAGAAGACATGTTATATTGAGTTTGAGAATACTTTAAATTGGGAAGGAGTTTTTGTGGGTTTGGTTTTTGTTTGTTTTTTCCATAAATGGCCTTTGTAATGCTGTTTTCCCTAATTTAATGTGTTAAAAGTTTTAATAATTAAAATTAATTTGCATTTCCTGAGTGTGTTCAGGCTAGTCAAGTGGAAAAATAATGTACTGGGCAGTTGGAAAACAAACTTGAATTTAAAATTTCCAAAGATAATTCATGAAGCAGATAGTAACAAAGATACGAGAAAAATTTTACATTGAGTTATATATTTTAGGATTTAAAAAAAAATTGTGAGTTGAGGAAAGTAAAGGACTCGTATTCAATATTCCGTTTTATCAATGTAGTATTGCTTCTTCACTGTTGTCTCTACTTTGATTTTTCATCATGGTATAGAGATGTCAAATGACCACAAAGTACAAATACTGGCAAGCTTTGGAAAGGCTTTGAGCACAGGACAGCAAACGTTCTGTCTGTTTTCTAAAGACCAGCCTAACAAAGGGCAGGACACCAGCCTGCAGATTAATTGGGGGACAGAGGGAAGAGGTAGAGTGTGAGGGGACCTGAACAATGTTTAAATACAAGATTAAATCACAGATCTTTTGACATTAAATTATTCTTTGATATATGGCAAATTTAGAATTGGTTAGAAATGACGAGAGAAATTCAGTATATGTGTAATATATTTACTGTTTCTAATCACTTAAATGTATTTTCTTCTTATACTAGTAGCTAACGAAGCTTCTGCAATTCTAGCTGACCTTCGTAGACCACCTATAAAAAGTTCAGGATCTGGTAAGAGCTTTTTTTCTATATGTTTCTATAGTTCCATTTATAACTGTGGTGATTTTAACACGAAGAAAAAGATTTTCGTCCCTATTAATTTTCTTGGTAATGAAAAACAAAAGGTTGAAGATTTTGTCTCAGATCCATGAAATTATTTTGACAGGATAATCAGATTTATTTATTATTTATCATAAGCCTTTGCTACATTGGCTTATGAGTTTTTTTCCCATCTGGAGGGGAGAAAAAGACCTGAAATATTCCTTATAAGCATGTATCTCTACTTAGTATCAATATATTGCCTGGTGCCTAAAAGCATGTGGTCGTGCTGTGGCTGTACCAATATCAGATGAATTGAAAAGGCACCTTACTCTCCTTTCTAGGGGGTTTCTGCCCCCATTTTCCTTTTCTTCTTTTTAAATTGCATATTAATTCTACCATTTTTTATTTTTTAGAAGGTCACTGCTTCTTACTTCCTTAAGTATGGCTTTGTTTTCTTCTGGGCTCTAATCATTTTTTGCTCTTTGTTGCAGATTACTCCTCGTTTGGGACAAATGGGAATACTAAAATGAAGGAAACAGGTTGGTGGTTGTGCTTTTAATTTGTTCTTTGTGGCAGTTCTGATTTGTGGCTATATGAATATAAATGAGGTTTGAAGGCTTACTGACTTGAAAATTTTGGTTTCAGCTTTATAAAACAAGCAAGTAATGAGAGAGCAAATTTCTTTGTTAAATGATTGTTTCAGCTCATAAGTTCGTACAAAAAATTTTCATTCATTTTAGCCTCTTTCAAAATCACAGTATTGAGGAGAAGGAGGGGTAAATGAAATCTTGAATCTCTAGCTCAATAGGCAAATACTGATGCAAGCTGCATCCGGCAAAAAAGTCTGTATGATCTCTTGCCACATTAAAAGAAGCTTAATATCCACAGCAAGGCAGGCGAAGTCCTGATGTGGCCTCCCCAGTCATTTCGAATACAGCAGCCAGTTCTGAGACACCTTTTAACAGAGCTTTTGACAGACTGAGACACAAACAGAGGAGAAGAGAGAGCAAACAAGACAGTGAAGGGACTAGAAACTGCCATTTGGATTAGTTTAAGGAATTTAGGACACGTTGAATCTGAAGAAGAGAAAACATGGTAGCAGGAAGCAGGGATGGGGAATCTTAGGTTTTGGGTCTGGACTTAAAAGGCCTTGAAAGTCCACCCTTCTTCCTTTACAGATGAAGAGGGAAAGTCACCTGTTTGAGGTCCATTAGGTGGTACCTAACAGAGTTCAGATGATAATCCAAGCCCTGTGATACAACAGAGCATCATAGTGCCCCACGAGATGGTTCTCAGATATTTGGAGGGAGGCCCAGGCTTTGTTGGCAGAATGCCCTGGAGAAGAGGACTTGGGCTAATGGGTAGAAGTTACAGTTTCTTCCACCTAAAAATTTCCCAGAAGTTGGTCCAATTTGACTTTTTAATAATATTGTCTCAAAAAGTAGTTGAGTTTCCTCTTAGCTTCAGAAAGAGCTTGCCTAACTACTTGTTTGTTATTTGGAAGAAAAGATTCATGATTTAAGTAGGTGTTTTTGGACTAGCTGACTTCTTTGATCCTTTCCCAATTTTAAGTCTGATTCTTTGTAGCACGCCAGCTTGACTTTTACTGAGATGAAGCTGCTTTTGTGGGGGGAACTGTTAGGCACATTAGTTTCGATTCTTATCAAGGAACAGCTTAATTTCGCAATGAGTCAGAAAAGGAAAGGGTTGGGGTTTTCTTTAAGAAACTGTTCTTTGGTCTCAAGCTTGGCTTAGAGTTGAACAAAAGTTTCACTTTATTCCAGAATTGCCCTCTTGTGGCTCCTGAGCATTGAAAGTGGCCCTTTCTCGAGGGCCCTCTCTCTGTCAGACCAATTTCTTTTGGAATAAAGTTGGGAAGGCCTCAATTCCTCTGCTTCAATGCCCTTTTTTTTTTTGCAGATCAGCATTTACAACAATTTTTTAAAACTGTTCTTTACAACTGAAACAAATATATGTCACTGTTTAAAACCCTAAAGTAAAATTGTTCTGTAGTTATCACAGAAGTGGTACCTCTTGATTAATTGTACCCCAGTTTCAGTGCAACTAGGAATATACAATAGGAACATTAAGCTTCAGTGGAAATGATTTCTACAAATTGTTGTATCCCATTGGTCCTCTCAGGGGGCCCCTTCCCAACACACACACACTCACTTTTTTCTTGAAGGCATGACTAACATTGATATCTTTAGCCTCTCATTTTTAATTAACCTTCCTAACTCTTTCATGTTACTTTACTTCATGTGCTTGACCACATCTGGCCAGACTGGACTGGTTAGTGGTGCTGGCCTTCAACAGGCCTGCTTCTTTTTGTATTCTTGCATTTGCTTAGGCTCCCCTGAGGGCTTTGAATGAATATGTTAGCTCAGTTTTTCAGGATCCTCATTTTCCTTTAAGGCTCATCTGAATACTGTCTTCTCTGTGACATCTTCATTGATATTAACCCCTAACTGAAGATGATCTCTGCCTCCTCACATTTTCCTAGAGCACTTTTCATGAGTCTCCCTTTTTCCCACATCACATCCTGCCCTATTTTGCTGTGTATCTTATTTCAACCACACCCAACAGATTGTAATCTCCTTGTGGGCGAACACTCATGTCTTTTACAAATCTTTGAACCCCAGTGCCTAGCGGAGTGCCTTAATTACTCTTGTAGGTATCTAGTATATGTTTGTTGGTTTTGAATTTGAACTACCTAATTCTCTAATAGAATAGATCATTCAAATCGTCAGTAAATAAAAATTCATTTGTATGAATGATGAAAATGTCTTCAGATGCAATTAAGTACATCTAAGAGCCTCCCTGGGAAACAGCCTTCCAAGTCAGCTAGACCAACCCCAACCAAACAAGCATTCCTTCTGCAGTAGAGCACCTGGAGGCGGGTGGGCCCAGTGGGTCGGGCTTGAAGTTGGGGGGTGTAATGGGAAGGGGAATTTGAAGATCTTCCCTGCCCCTTAATAGATAGACCTAGGGAGGAGTTTGAAGACCACCTCTGCTGGGAAGATAAACTCTGCCCCCTGACAGGCTGAATGTAGTCACATGGAGCCTGTGGTGGGAGTTTGGCTGAAGGGAAGCAGAGCCCACAGGAAGCTGTTTTGGAGCTAGACAGACTAAGGAGATAGAGAGGTTTGTGAGTAAACGTTGATCTTGTATTGGTTTGTGGGAAGGCTGAAAGATGGTGTGGCTCTCAGGGTTATTATGGCTTCTGAATATCTTTGGTACTAGGATGGAATCCCTCGGTTTGGGGATTTGGTTTTCTGGTGTCTAAATAAATCCTTCAGCTCTATCCTCTGCCTGGAGAGTTTGGCATGTTTTGCCATTGAATGTCATACAATACTCATAATCACGGTCTTTATCGTGATTGTGGACGCTGTAAATATTCCATTGGCGCTGCAGGGGGGTAAAGGTAAAGGGGCTGAGACCCCCTCACTTGTGAGGCATTCCAGTCCAGTTTTTGGATATTGCACAACTCCTTTGTTGTCTTGGGCCTCAGGGAGGGTCTTTGACAGTGATTCTTGGTGGACCACATCATGATTTCCTTTATGACGTCATTCTCATGTGCTTGACCCCTACACCAGACAGGGACTTGAGCTAAGCCCTCTCTCTATCTTTGCCGGAGCCCTCCCTTCCCCCTTTCCGTGCTCTCTCTCCAGCCACCAGTGGAGCTGAGAAGTCACTAGGTAATGAAGAGTGTCTTTTACGATGAAATGAGAGACACTTGTACATAGTGATGGGGAGTTCTTTGGGGTTACAAATTGTTAGCTGTTACTTCTCAAACAGATGACCTCTTTATTTAGCTTTGTTTCAACACAATCATCTCTGTCTTCTTAATTATTTTGACTGGGACAGTGAAGGGTGAATCAAAATGATTATCACTGGAAAAGATAGTTATAAGTTAGACTTGGGAGGTTAGAGATGGGAATATCTAAGTGAAACAATGGAAGGAGCCAGCCCTGGACTTGGAATCCTGCCTCCGGTACTTCTAAGTTTGTGACCCTGGGCAAATCACTCTCTTTGCCTCTATTTCCTTATCTGTAATGTGAAAATAATAATATGGCCTACCTCCCAAAGTTGTGGTGAGGTTCTAATTGAGTGAATATTTATAAAGTATTTTGTAAACCCTAAAGCACTATATAAATGCTAACTATTATTATATCAACAAAATCACCGTTTCCTGATTTCCTTAATCATTGTAAATTCAGTTATCACAAGGATATACCAAAAGAGCCTAAAAGTCTCCTTAGCTGCCTTATTTTTTTAATATCTTATTTTAAAAAAATATATCAGAAAACAATTGTAATTCTCTTTGGTCAAGAACATGTTTTTTTTTTCCTAAATAGGATCTTTATTTAACAAAGGTTATGAATGATCATAAGAACCAGTTTTAATCTTATTGGAGAAGGGAGTTGAAATATAGAAAGCTGAAACAGCTGTTAGGGAAGTGAAATTGAAACTTTGTAGATTGAGAAGTTGCCAATTCATGGTCTGGTTTATTTTTTTTGTATTTTTCAGTAGTTTTTGTAAATTTCATTAAATAAGAGATTGCATTTGAAACCTGCATTAAATCTGAACTCTGAGCCCAACCTTAGCCTGTTGAATGAAGCTTTTTCTCCAATTTCTGGCCTCCTGTTGCATGAGTCTTAAAATACAGACAAAATTATCTTTTCCACCACTATTTGTAATATGGCTTTATAGCAAATGACCAAATTGTATCCATGAGTTGCTATGTCATGATCCTAAAATTACAAAGTGAGCTTTCTTATACCAATTCCAGAAATACTTCTTAAAGAGCTCTCGGGGCTATGAAATATGAGAAATTAATTCATTCTTTTTAACAAGATAGCATTTTAAATTTAGCCATAATTTTTAGGAATTAATTTTGGACATAGTCTATATCAGATTTGACTTGGAATTTTTATTTACTATAGGATTTCTAACCCTATTAAAATTCAAATGCTTTATTTAAAAACAAAAATAAGACCAATTGAATAATTACATTGCTAAATAACCTCATTCACTTACCAGTACCCTGTGTTCCCAATTGGATGCTAAGAATACCTAAACAGCTGTGTTAAGAATATAATCTCTTTGAGAGTAGGGATTGTTTTTGTATTTTTGTATTTATATTCCCAGCACCTAGCACATAATAGGTGTTTAATAAACACTTATTGATTATCTGAATTAAGGAAAAGTCTGAATTACTATGTCTTTTAAAAATATATTAAAAGTTACAGTTTTGTTACTTTCAGCCATATGCAATGAAATAGAAATAGGCTAGCAAACTATTTCCTTTTAGAGGATTTAAAAAAAAATTCTATCAATGATTATCTTTGCACTTGATTAATTTTCTAGTATCATTAATCTTCACTCAAAGAAAAAGCTCATTAAAAAGTACAGCAGAGGGGGTGGCTGGCTAGGTGGTTCAGTGAATAGAGCATTGGTATTAGGAGTTAGGAGGACCTGAGTTCAAAACCAGCCTCAGACACTTAACACAAAACTAGCCGTGTGACCTTGGGCAAGTCACTTAACCCCAATTGCCCTACCTTCCCTTCTCCAAAAAAAAAAAGTACAGTAGAGGGAAGGAATAAATTCGGTAATGAATGTGATATAAAAACAAAATGCATTTTGTAAAAAAACTTTTCTTGCAACTAAAATAAAATACTTCTTTTATAATCAAATAAGTTCTTCTATCAGCAATCTGGAGAGAAGTACCAGGCGTAAATTTGTGCTTACACTGCAAGAAACTTGTCTTCTTGCTTCCTTTGTGACACATTATCCAATTACAGTGACAGTTTCATCAGAAAAATCAGTTCTTTTGGCCAGTTGTCTAGTTGGTTTTTTTTTTAAATCTAACTTGTGTATGCTACAGTTGTTGTTACTGTTTGGTTAATCAGTCAGCCACATCCAGCTCTTCATGACCCAATTTGAGGTTTTCTTGGCAAAGATATGAGTGGTTTGCCATTTCCTTCTCCAGGTCATTTTACAGATGAGGAAACTGAGGCAAATAGGATTAAGTGACTTGACCAGGGTCACACAGTTGTTAAGTGTCAGTAATAAGTGTCTGAGGCCACATATGAACTCAGATCCTCATGACTCCAGAGCCAACACTCTTATCTTTTTTTAAAATTAAATTTATTTATTTGCTTTTGGTTTACAACATTCAATTCCACAATCCCTTGAGTTTCAAATTTTCTCCCCCTCTCTCTCCTCCCCCCCCTCCCATTGCAGCATGCAATCAAATATAGGATCTACAAATACCTTCACATTAAACATTAGTCAGGTTATAAAGAAGGATTATAACCAATAGAGTGAACAATGAGAAAGAGGAAACAAAACTAAACAAGAAAAAGAGAGAGCAAATAGTTTGCTTCAGTCTACATTCAGACTCTGTAGCTCTTTCTCTGGATGTGGATAGCCCTCTCCATCATGAGTCTTTTGGAGTTGTCTTATAACCTGAATTGCTGAGAGGAGCCCAGTCTATCAAAGTTGGTCGTCACACATAGGATGTGTCTGTAATTGTGTACAGATTTCTCCTGGTTCTGCTCTTCTCACTCAACATCAGTTTATATATGTCTCTCCAGGTTATTATGAAGTCCGTCTGCTTCTCATTTCTTATAGCACAGTAGTGTTCCATTACCTTCATATATCACAACTTGTTCAGCCATTCCCAATTGATGGTCATCCCCTTGATTTCCAATTCTTTGCCACCACAAAAAGAGCTGCTATAAATATTTTTATACATATGGGTCAAAGGGTATACACTTATTTATAGCCCTTTGGGCGTAGTTCCAGATTGCTCTCCAGAATGGTTGAATCAGTTCACAACTCCACCAACAATGCTTTAGTGTTCCAATTTTTCCACACCCTTTCCAGCATTTATCATTTTCCTGTTTTGTCATCTTAGCCAATCTGACTGGTGAGATGTGGTACCTCAGAGTTGTTGTGATTTGCATTTCTCTAATCCCAACACTTTTATCTACTATGCCGCCTAGTGGCTGCTAAAAAATACAATAATGCTTATTCTCATTCCTAATCTTTATGCTATTTATTTTTCCCTTTAGTCCTTGAATTTCTTATTTGTAATCAGAAATTTGTTGTATCGGTGAGAATTGCTATCACTGTTATGTCATAGGAGCAAAAATTTCTGTTAGTGTGACCATAAACATCCTCGACAGTGATTTCTGAATCAGCCAAGTATACATCTAATAATAATAATAGCCAACATTTATGTAAAGCCTACTCCGTGCCAGCAGTGTTACAAGGACTTTACAAATATGATCTCATTTGATCCTCACAACAACCCTTAGAAGGTAGGTGCTATTAATTATAATGCCCATTTTACAGGTGAGGAAACTGAGATCAGCAGGATTCAGGTGACTTTTCCAGGGTCATTCAGCTAATAAGTATCTGAGGCCAAATTTAAACTCAGGTCTTCTAACTCTAGGTGCACCCAGGACTCTATTGTGCCCCATAGCAAAGATATCTGGTTGAGTCTTGAAACAACTGTAGAGAATATTAGCAGTTTATCCAACTGAAAAAGTTGGAGTTATTAGACTCATATTTCTTCATTTTCACTTTGCAGAATTATTACTAATCTAGGTATAATTACAGATTTATTTATTTTTTTGCCACTGAAACTGTATTCAAATTAAATGTGACTTTCTTTTCTTCTCCTAGGAGTCACTAGAATGCAGAAGGTTGATTTCTCTGAAGAAGGTACTGTCTTCATGCATTTGTTATTTCACAAGCAATTTAATACTAGTTATAAGTAACATTGCACTCAGAAACTGGGCTAACAGAAAATAAAATGTCCTTTGGGGTGAAGTTCGTAGAAAAGGGATCATGAGTGAGTGACATGTGCTTGCATGCATTTCTTTTTCACCATACTTTCACAAGATGCAGAATGGGCAGATAATTGAGAAAGAATCGTCTTTAGGAATTGATAGGTACCATTCTGTGTATATGTAATGTCTTTCTCAAAATGAATTCGTTCTGGGAAACCAGAAGCTCCTGGTATATCTTAGATTTGATTATTATGATTTTTTAAATCAGATATTCCAAAGTTTCATATCATTCTGTTTTTCAATAAGTCACAAACTATATTTAGTCTTCTGGAGTCCTTGTTTTCAGCGTAATCTGTATTGATCAACCCATAACTGGCATGCTTAGTGGTCTTATCAGAATCTCAGTTACATATTAAACTTTTTTCGTTTTTGTTTTCCTTGCCCACATTTCTAATGCCTAATGTCTATTTGTTCTCTCTGTGGTTTCCATGGTAAGCTTTATGAAGTTAATCTTTTAGATTTGTCTGTAAGTATTTGTTCAGGCAATAGATGCCTCAAGGACCACAGCATGGATGTGACTGGCCATGTGTAGTTAGCCCATTCAAAATAGATGGCGACAGGGGCAGCTGGGTGGTGCAGTGAATAGAGCACCAGCCCTGGAGTCAGGAGGACCTGAGTTCAAATCCAGCCTCAGACACTTAACACTTACTAGCCGTGTGACCTTGGGCAAGTCACTTACCCCCAATTGCCCTGCCTTCCCCCCTCCAAAAAGCAAAAAAAAAAAAAAATTAGATGGCAAGGGCACAGTTAGCATTTGTAAACCATGTCTCATGTATGTTCCTGTTAATTATGAAGTATGAGTAACCTGTAGTCATATTTAAAGCACCAAGATCCTTTTGGTGAAAAAAAATTAGTCTCTCTATATATGAACTGCAACAACCACAAAAATAAGCATAATAAATGCAAAAGACATTTCTGTATATAGCGTGATAAAAAATGGGCTTTGTCTATATTGATCAATGCCTTGGTTTCCTAGAAATGTGATCAGATCAAGGATTTGGACATTAGACTGTTAGGCTCTTTCAACCAATAATTGTTTAAACACATGATACAATTCCAGGGGAAACTGAAGAGGAGGAGGCAGAGCACCACAACATCTCTGACTGTGACATGAATCCTCCCAGCCATAGCGATGAGGATTCTACCAAGTCAAGAGGTAAATGAATGGCATCTGATTATCTTGTTGATCTTGTTATAGAGAGCATATACATGTTTGGCAAGTTTATATGAAAAACACTTTAGTATGAAGTTTGCATTTTAAATGAGCCCTTGTTCAAAGCTTTTGGTCCATTTATGTTCTGGAGTTACGTGATGAGATGAATTATGGTGTTTGAGCAAGTTAGCCAAGTTTTAGCCTGCTTTGGTCATAGGATCTTAGGTCTGAGAGGGACTTTCCCTGTCCCCCTCATTTTACCAATGAAGAAACAGAGATGCAGAGAGACTGTGAGTTACCCAGTGAGGTTCCATGGGTAGTAAAGAGGTGTAGGATCAGGCTTTTAACCAAGGTCCCCCAACTACAACTGCTCTTTCCCCTCTGTCATATTGCCTCTCAGTATTGGCAAAATATCTAACTTAAATGTGTGAGTAAAAACTTATTTACCATTATGCTAGTTTTTAAAAAGAGAAACTATGTTGACATTGGTACTCTAGTTTCTAAAGATTTTTCTGGCTTTAAGAAATTGATAATAGTTTCAGCCAAAATTTTACCCGTAATTTCTGGTTTAAATTCAGCCCCACATCAGCAGTTGTTGTTCTGTGGTTCATGAGTCTAGGTACCTTGCAGACCCTTGAGTCCAGTTCCTTCATCTTACATATGAGGAAACCAAGGCCAAAGAAGAAGGGAAATGATCTATCCAAGGCACTTGGGTTAAGTGTCAGAAGGAGGAATTTGAACCCAGGCTTTGATTTCAGAGCTGGGTGTTCTTTATATCATACGATACTGGTCTTTTAAGTTGTTTAGCCCTCATCCAGGGAGAGAAGAGTACCAGTGATATTAACAGAGTGCTCAAACACAAGTCAAAAAGTAGTCTTATGATTCAGTCCCTCTACAACATTGAATCTCACTTTCCTCCCACAATCTCTGCAAAAGCACCGCAGTCCCTTCTGCACCTGAATTAAAAGCTCGTGGTTTTGTCTTGTAGCTGTTACTATTAAGTGCCAGTTGGAGTCAGTGGTCTGTGTTTTTGTCATTCCTCTCAATAGCAAAACAGACTTTACCAAGAGAATGAAGCCAGAGAATGAATCTCTAGGAGATTGGGGGAAGCAACTGACAGTTTTATGCCGTTGCTCATGTAGGGGAGCGTGTGACTCTCTAGGACTTCTCAAGGCTTTCCTTGGGTTGTCTACTCCCACCATAGCCTGGACAACGTCTTCTTCAATTGCTAGTGATTGTCCCTAGTGACAAAACCTGTCTTTTTCTGCCTTGGTGTTGTCCCTTCCTCCTCTTCTCCCAGTAGAACCTAAACTCCTTGAGAAAGTAGCCTGTGTCTTTGTATTCTCAACTCCTAGGACAGTGTCTAAGGCCTTGAAAAGTGCTGCTGATTTGAAGTGAATCTTTTACACTAAGGTGGGTAGGAAGAATATTTCTGTAGAAGAGAAATGGGGCATGTGGATTGACAGAGAAGAGATAATTGCTGTATTATATAGGTATGTTTAATGGTGCCACCTTAAAGGTGACTAATCTGCTTCATCTTCTAGCAATATATAAGAATTGGGCCAACTACATGATACAGCACCAGACTTAGAGTCAGGAAAGCCTGAGTTCAGTTTCAGCCTGACACATTAACTGTGTGACCCCTAACCCTTTCTGCCTCAGTTTCTTGTTCTATGAAAAGGGAATAATAATACTACCTACCTTCACAGGATTGTTGTGAGGTTTAAATGAGATAACATGTATAGTGCTTTGCAAATCTTAAAGCTATATATAAATGCTATCTATTATCATTAAGCTAGTACTGAGTTATTCAGAACTTTTTCTTGAATCAAATGGAACAGGTTCTGGAATTTTTTAATGATCCTCAGATTACTTAGTATTCACCATTTGTTAATAATAAATTATAAGTTATCTGACATAGACTATGGTTAAAGCACTTTTTAACTCTAGATATATCATAAAAATGTGAACTTATTACATTAAATTTCTTATTTGTAAAGGGAATTTGAGTTTTATCACTTTCAAGTTAATTCAGGCCACTAGTATAGTACATACCGTAAAGGAAAATTACATATAGTGGCAATTAACAAGTAAAATTAAGTATATTAATTTTAAAATTACAATCACAGTAGACTTTATTGCAGCATATATCACAAACATGAAAGTCCTCAAGCATGCAGGAAAGTAATACATCATCTTTTATTTATTACTTTGTGAATGTTCATAATCTTACTATAAAATGGAAGAACTCGGGTTAAAACCTTAACTTTCTCTGACTACAGGCTCAGGGAATTTATGATTTCTCTGAAGCTCAAGAATGAAAAAATCTCACTGTGTTTAAATGATCAACAACTTAAATCAGTTGAGGTCCCAGAAAACATACCATCTAAGAGTTATTTGAAGTATATAATACCTGAATCTCAGGTACAACAAAACAGTTCCACAAATAGCACATCCATTTTAGGTAGTTGAACATAAAAGACAATGACAACTGTGGCTTTACTTCCTGATCTGCTTCTTAAAACAACATGATTTTGTGATGTATTAAACTTTAAACAGTTTGCCAACTTTCTGTTATTTTTAAATCTAAATCTTTCTTTGTTTACCTGCATATACTTAAAAGAAAAACAATGCTGAGCTGGGAATCCAGGGACCTGGGTTCCACTCTCAGCTCTACCATTAGCCCCTTGTATCACCTGGAGAAGTCATATCCCTTCTCTGAGCCTCAGTTTTCTCATTTATGACATGAGTGGGTTAAACTGGAGAACCTCTCAGATCCCTATACTCTGCTGTAGCTTTGTCATTTTGAATCATTAGAATTTTCCACAACTAAAGGTTTTTTAATCATCTCTCCTTTATGCCATATTCTATGTTTTCTTACAATTATCCCCAGAGTATACTAGGGAAAACACAAACGTCAACTGTTCTTTTTATATAACTGGGACTTCCCTATGACTTCTCCTACCCACCATCACACCCACCCTGGTGTAACAAACAAGAGCAGTGAAGGTGAAACAAGTTAGCATGTGTGCTATGCCTAAAAATGTATGCCTCCTTCTTCATTTATAGCTTACACCCTCTCTGACAGATGCAAGTGTGCTTTCCCATCAGTCCTCAAAAATCATTCCTGTTCACTGCATGAATGAGCATTCTGAAGACTTTCAGTGTTGTTTTCACTCACATTAATGTGCTCACTGTGTAAATTGTCCTCATTGCTCTGGTTACTCAGATCTGCATCCGTTCAGTCTTGTCTTCCCACACTTCTCTGAGTTCTTCACCTAGGCCATTTCTTATGATGAAATAATTTTCTGTCAAGTTCATATCTGAGTTTGTTCAGCCTGCTCCAAGTGGATGGACATCCTTTTTCTCTCAGCTACTGTAAAAAGTGCTGCTGTGCTTTGAACATTTTTTTAATATATGGGATCTTTCCTGCCATCTTTGACCTTGTTAGTCACAATTATGCTTAATGGTAATATCTTTGGTTCACTTAGCACAAGTACAATTCAGTGACACTTACAATATAATTCCAGATTATTGTTTACCAGAATAGTTGGACCAACTCAGTTCCACAAACAGTACATTATACAGTTCTAGCAAATACCTTCAGATACCATGGTAGATTTAATCCTTACCTTATGGTATGATTTGTTTGTTTTTTTTATTGTAGAACTTAAAATAGGGCCTCTGGAAATTGTGCTTTTAAAATATGAAATATGACTTGTTTTCAGTATGTCTGCTTGTATTTTTAGATCTTATAGTCAACATCCAGAATTTCATTGGCAGTCATCAAAGAGTATGTTATTAGACATGTTTCCTTCTCTTTAACTTCTTACTTTACTGTTGATGGGTAGGTTCAGGTGCTGTTCTCCTTGCTTTTTCCAGGTGATCTTTGGCAGCTTGATTTAAGTAAACCAAATGATAAAGAGAAATCAGTGAGAAAAGAGATGAGAGGGAAAAGTGTGCATCTTAAAGTGTCTGCATTTCTTGAATTCCCCATGTCTTTTCTTAGGCTTGAATTTAAATTTTAAAAAATATACCACTTTATAGGCGTCAGTTCAATGTTGATAGTGGCCTTGTGATTTTATTCATTGATTACATTGATTTTTTTGATTACATTGATCATAAAACAGTTTGAACCTACTTGTGTCCTTTGGTTAGAAGTAGAATTTCTTTGCTCTGCTTTCTTGGGTAGGATGTATAAAAAAAATTGGTATAATTATTTGGCAATCCCTAAAGTACTATGTATATAAAATTACATATATGTTTAAAGTTCATTCCCCAATTCCCTTTTTTAAAAGTTATAGTTTAATTCAAGAAACCTTGAGGGTTGAATTATTTTTCTTTTATAGACCTTCTTTACAGATTTTGATTTTGTTCTTTCATTCACCCTAGTGCCTGAATTTCAACTCAAATATGTCAAGATAGAGATAATGCTGAGAATGGAATAAGAACATTTGAAAAAACTACTTTTCCAAATCCTCCATTATCTTCATGTGCCTTTTGCTTCTAAGATCTTGGATTTTATATTTCAGTCTGTCTTTATACCACATATCCAAGCGTTACCTTATTTTTCATGGAAATTTGTTACAATAAATCATGTCTTGGTAACATCAAGATTTTCATACTTGATTGTACAAGTTTTATGGATCTTAACTATCACCTTGAACTATCACCATGGAAGAGTACATAACTCTTACCTTATGACCATCTGGCAGTAGCCATAAAGTTGCTTATAGATAATATCCAGGCTGTTTAATTGACAAAGCTAAAGCTTCATGTGATTCTGGACATAGTTTCCTTGTATGTGTGCTAAGGTACCAACCATTGAAGAAAACGTGATTCATATTAGACAGGTGGAATATTGAAAAAGCTTGAGTCTTAGCCTCCTAAAGAGAGAGAGGGGCAGAGGAGAGAAGGCCAGTCTTGGAATCAAAAACACCTAGAGTCTGCTGTCTGGTCACCTTGGGCCAATGAAAATCTTGGGATCATTATTTTTGTTTTTTTCTGATCTTTAAAATGAAAAAAAAAAATCAAAACAACAAATACCAAATTCTGGTCTGTCTGAACGTTTTTGTTTTAGCCTTCTAAATATTCTGTTTTTTCTATCTCTGCTTCCTGTTGCAGGCCAAGAAATAAAACTTCCCAGTAAGCAGTCACCATCACTAAGTAAGTACATGAACATATTTTGCTTTTTTTTTTTTCTTCTGGCAAGGGGGGCATAATCTTGCTTTCCATGAAAAATATCGCAACCAGACCTGAAATTATTTGGCTTCTTTGTCCTCTTAAATCAAAGATATGTCAGAGATAGACTGTGTGTGACAGTTACTTTTGTAGTGTGAATGTATTATCATGTGTTATCCAGACTAGTATTGGAATTTTTTGTTGTTTTTTCCTTTTTTGACATCAGTACCAAAGTGGGACATCAGGTTGGAAAAATGGGAAGGGTCCATAATTCATAGATAATTTATCTACAAGTTATTAAATGCAGCCCTTTTGTTAAAAATTATACTGTAAAAAGAATTTTATTTGTGTCATTCATTCTCAGTTAAAAAGTGGTCCCTCCCTGATTAGACATTCTCTTCCTGACCAGTGACAGACATTTAATGATGAGTTTAGACATAATTTATAAGGAGCACATCAGACAGGGATTAAGAGGTTTTACCTAACCTTACATATCAATGACCCTGGTCAAACCACCCCCACCCCCCTTGCCTTTTACCTTTATTTCTGAGCTTAATGCTGGTAAATTGTCTTGTTTTGCCCTTTCTGACTCCCTAACCTCATAACACTGTAGTCTTAATGGAAGTAGTTTTTCTAAAATTATCCGTAGATTGAAATTTTTATGTTTTCATTTCTTTCCTTTTACTCCAGCCTTCCAGGCTCCAATAAAATCTCAAGAATCATCTGGACAAAATGCAAGACTACGGACAAAATCGACAAGTAAGTGAATAAATCTCTGCTTTGTTATAAAATGTTCTTAAGATCATTTGCCAAGAGATATAATCCTCTTAAAGTTCTACTTTGTTTATGGAAATGTTATTTTTTTTTGTTAAGTTGAGGATAAAAAAGCTTTTTAAAAAGAATATTTAGTACTTTACTGCCAGTGTTTGGTTGTTAGTGGGTTAATGATGATGTTATAAGAATTTGCTTACATGATGAGCAAAAAATAA
Source organism: Pseudochirops corinnae (assembly GCA_028646515.1). Lineage (NCBI taxonomy): Eukaryota > Metazoa > Chordata > Mammalia > Diprotodontia > Pseudocheiridae > Pseudochirops > Pseudochirops corinnae. Next base: position 305,204,157 of record CM053586.1, on the reverse strand, counting down.
AACAAAATTCCAGGGTTGCACTGTGACTTGCTCTTGGCTTGTTTTGAATGGACAGAATGACAGTTCCAATGGTCCATTATTCCCATACTTCATTGTGTTTCTTTTCTGATGACACCTTTTTCTGTACTCCAATAAGACATTTGAGTTTAGTTTGTATAATATACCTACATTATTTAGAGAGGCTTCATTTCCAGTTTAAAGTAATAATGACTGTAGCATTTAGGTTTTGTTTGCAGTTATATGTTTGGGGGTAATTTATTTGATCTGTTTTTAAAGAACTTAAGAAATACTTTAACTTTTCATCATGGATCGGAGTAATACTAAAAACTCAATGCGCATAATACTTTCAGCAGAAATGCGTCAAAAGCAATGTCTCATCTTTAGAAGAAAATTTATGTAGTACTTAGGTCTGAAGTGACATTCAACCTAAGTGTCTACTCAGCATTCATTCATCAAGGACCTATGCCAAGTGAGTCCCCTGGGATTCCATAGAGGTCCAGGTCATAGCAGGTTTCCTGAAGCTACATAAGTGACTGGAATGTACAACATACAGAGAAGGTACAGTTTATTGTCTAGGTTGCATCACCCATGTTTTCCCACAAAGTAAGAGCTGGATTTCGGAATAAAGTTGGCCTTCTCCTCTTAAACTTTTTCATAATCCTTAACTGTATTGTATTATAATTTGGCTTAAGCATATCACATAGGTGTCTTTGGCTATCATTGTTAAGCCTTGCTAATTGCTAATGCATTCTTCTGGCCACTTGGGGGTGTGTCTGTGTGCTGTGAATATTCCTTACTGTCCATTACCCCTAGAATACCTCTATCCTTTCTCTTCTGCCCAGTACAGCATGGTCTCCCTAGATTTCCCCTTATTTTATGTTCCTGCCGTTTGCTGCTGCTTGTCAGGCTTTGAGACAGACTCGAGTAGACTTTTCTTAACGTTGTTTTTTGACTCAGGCTGTCTCCTTCCTTCCCTTCCTACTCGTAGCTAATTTCAACAGCCATTATTTCCCAAGAACAGTATTAGCTGCCTAAAAGACAACTGTGCTCACCATGATGTTATAGTGAGCCTAAAGTACCCTCAAAACTCTTTAATACTGCACCAGTTTTGCAGTTCAGCATTATAGAAAATTACTATGTGTATAGAGTTTATAACATGCACGACCAGTTGATGATGTCATTTTAGAGCATTTCATAAGTGCCTTGAAAACTACTTAATGCAAATATGGTGTGGGAAATAGCAATCCTAGGTACTATAGCTTTTATTACTTCAAACTGTAGTACCTGGGGTAGTAGTAATAACAGTAATAACACTAAGAAGTCTATTCATTTGGGGCAGGACTTCAAGATAGACTTAGCACAGATTTCCTTTCTCCCTTCTTCACTTCTGCCCCTACCTAATGACTTTCTTTCCTTTCCTTAGCATTCCAAAATTCATGCCTCACACTGACTGCATAATTTTGTCAACTCATACAGAAAGCAGTACTATACTACCATCACCAGTGGTTTAATACCGCTCCACTGGTATTTCAGGGTAGATGACATGTCCATTTCTCACTAGCAAGGGCATTTCCTCCAGTTATTCAACTTCCAGAATGGCAAAGAACAGAGAAATGAATGGACAAAAACATCGTCCATGAGGTTTTCAGCTATATAGTTGTCCCTTCAGATTGTGAAGTCATATCACTGTAGAGTGATGATGATCATCTGGTATCTAGCACTTGGTAGTACAAACATCACTGTTTCACAAATAAAGAAGCTGAGGTGGAGAGTTATACCCATAGTTACAAAGCTAGTCAGTATTGGAACCTGCGCCTCAAACCCAGATCTGGTTAGAGTTGCAAAGGACCATAGAGAGGTCATCTGCTGCATCTTCTCCAGAACCTCCCCCTGGAGTCCAACGAGCCAAGCCCACATCCACATAATTATTAAGTGGAGAGGCCTGAGGCTTGAACTGAGTGAAGTCAGCCTTCTTCCAGCCCAGGGCTTTTTACACTTCCCTGAGCCATGTGCTGCTACTGTGTCATTTCCATGTGAATGTGCTAATGACTTGTCTCCTCCTTAGAAAGCTTTCTGTTCTGTTATTATCACTCCACCCTTTAGCCAGGAAGAATATGAGCCTCATCCCATAAAAGTTTCATTCTGGAAATTTGTGCTACTTTCAGTATTTTGATTTTGTTATTAAGAATTAAGAATTTTAATTTTGCTATTAAGAATGTTACTAAGTGTTCCACCTACTGATTTTAAAGCATGTCCTGCCTTATCAATTTGTATATGGGTCATTTGGGAGTGGTAACTAGTATGTGTGTTAGTTCTGTTTTTTTAATTAGGTAAAAATCCTAGGTGTGTTACATAATAACTATTATGGACACCTCATCATGATGGGAAATTTTTTAAAAATTAAGGTCTCTACAATATCTTAAGTTCAAATCATAGTTTGAGTAAGAACTGTTATAGGCGATGAGTTATCCCAGTCTAGACTTACTTTGATGACTCTCCAGAAAGTTCATAATTGCCTTGAGGCTTTTGGGGATTTTTTTTAGTGGAGTATTTTTGTTTTTGCTTTTTGGTCTTGAGGCCAAAAATTTACCTGCATGTTCCAGGGATTCTTAACCTTGATATTATATGAGATTGAAGAATATCTGGAAAACTAACTAATCACTTTCCTTTATCTGGAAAAAAAAAATCCAGTGTTAGTAAAAGTTTGAAAGTGTCCAGGATTTGTGGACAGGAAAGTGTCCAGACACCAGCCATCAGAGTTCATTTGAAAAAGTCTCATAGTCTCGTAAGTAACCTACATTCAATTCTTTTTCTTTCCTTGCAGCTTCTACAGTAGGCAAGAACTTGATTCATGATCATTTTTCAGATGGTATGGATACATATTAAATTTTATCATGTGCTTGACCTGTTTTCTTTTTCCTTTGACTTATCCCAGAACATTCTCTAGTCTTCTTAAATAATTATGAGTAAGATAGGATAGTGATACCTTAATTGATATAAAAGACCTTATCACAAAAAAAACAAGACCTTATCACAGCATTCAGTATTGGATCTTCAAATTTTATTTATAACTACTTTGTACAGATAATGTGGATCTGGTTTTATAAGGATTTTATAATTTGCTAGGCAGTTTGATCTTTCATTTGACAAACATATTGAGTACCTACTGTGGACAGAACATTTTTCCAGGCTCTGAAAGAGGTACAGAGTTAAACAAGACACAAAATATTATATACTAGTAGAGAAACCAGAAGATAAACAGCTTATTTCCAGTTCATATGGGGAGGGGGGGTCCAGGTCATAAAATCTAAGATTTAGAGCTAGAAAAGACTTTTAAAAAGTCGCCTGCTGCAACCTCCTCGTTTTATAGATGAAAAAACTGATACCCAGAGAGGGGAAGTCAGTCACTTGCCTCTAGTCCCAAAAGTAGTCAGTAGAAAAACCAAGATTTGAACCAAATCATTATCTGACCCCAGGTTTTACTCTCAAGCACAATCAATATCTGCCCTCATCTTTAGGAACTACAGCCATCTAGTCCACCACCCCTTCATTTTGAGGAAATGGGGGCACAGAGAAGCTGAACTAACTAACCCAGGGTCATTCAGGTAACAAGCAATAGAGCTAGGCTTCAAACCCAGTTCCCCTGACTTCAGATCCAGAACTCTTTCCATCATAGGCTGTAGCTGTCTCTGCCTGCATATCCTCCTTGTTCCATAGCTGACCCCTGGCATCACAGGGTCCAGTTGTGGAGCCCTCTTTCCCTGGCACTTATTTTTGTAGTCCCTTCATGTTTATGTTTGAGGATATTTGCTTTGTTGCCTTGGTTACTCAGGGAATGGCCACCCTGGGACTTACTATAGAATGTTGCGCCCATAGCCCTAGAGTTTCTAGAAGTGGTAACTGGGATGATGGTGAGGCTGTTGATGGAAGTAGGGAAAGCAAAAAGGAGGAATAGAATTTGGGAGAATGATGATGAGCTCAATCTTGAAGTATCTAGAATATATACAAAGCACCATGCTAGGCTCCAAAGATGCAGTAATAATAGGATCCAACACAGATCATGCTGTTTAATAGAATAGAAAAATATTCATTAGAAATTCTAGGAGGGAGAATACACGTTAACTGGAGGCAGTACTGTACAAGGAAGAATTTCTCCCCAGCAGTGCATCCTTTGAGAAAGATGTAAAGTAAGAGTTCTTAACCTTTTTTGTGCTGCGGACCCCTGTGGCAGTCTGGTGAACACTGGGCCCCTTCTCGGAATCATGTTTTTAAATGCATAAAATATATAGGATTACAAAGGAAACCCAATTATATGCAGATATCATTATCAAAGTATTTTTTTAAAAACAAGCTCATGGACCTTACATTAAGAACTTCTGACTTAAATGTTTGTTCTGTTATATGAGGGTGAAGGCAGGAAGTAGAATCAGAAATGAGAGTAGTCAGCATTACTGGTTGCTAATGAGCTGCCAAAAGGGTTAAGGATTGAGGATGCCCTTCAGTCTGAAGGTCTCTGCTAACTTTTGAGGAAGTAGTTTCAGGAGAGTCAGTTGGGGTAAGGGGCAAAACTGTGGAATCCATATTGCAAGATATTGAAAAATGAGTGAGGAATGGTGAGGAAATTGAGGCATTGGATGACTATTCTCTTAAAATGTTTGTAAATATGGTAAAATTAACTCCACGGAGAAACAAGGTCAAAGGAGAAAGTAGATGAGAGGCAGTGATGATTGAAAGCACAAATAAATGGGGTTAGTTTTGGGAAGGCATGTTACCTCCTCTTAGACGCATGGGAAGATAGAAAAAAATGGGTAGACACAAGAGCTCTGGAGTTGAAAGCTATGACCACACACTCTTGGTCTCTTTGTTAAGTTCTTTCTTTTGTCATGTGATAGAGTTTTTATTTTTCTTATCTTCAATGATAACTTTTTTTTTGGAGGTGGAAGGAAAGCAATTGGGGTTAAGTGAGTTGCCCAAGGTCACACAGCTAGCTAAGTGTCAAGTGGCTGAGGCCAGATATGAACTCAGGTCCTCCTGACTTCAGGTTCAGTGCCCTATTCACTGCATCACCTGGGTGCTCCTTTTTCTTATTTTCATTAGCGGGAAATACCAAAATTTTAAAACCTAAATTGAATGACTATTGTCTTTCTCAATCTTTTCAACAGATGATAACTTCCTTAAATCAGACCTTAGAAACAAATCATTATTATCTGTCAACCAAAGTAAGTACTTCTTAATTTCCACTTGACCTTATTCTTCACTGAAACTATGTTGATGATAAAGATAATTCACAGAATTATAAAATCTCAGAATTGAAATGGACCTTAGAGACAGACCATCTACTCTAATTTATGCCATATACCTGACTGACCAAGACTCCTTTCTAATTATTCCACATTTCCGTTTTCTGTATTGTTTTAACAATCAGATAGTTAAAGCTACTGTCCTAGGAGAAGCATGCTCAGGAAGATATGGATTTTAGAGCCTGCTAAATATCTAATATAAGAAAAGTCACACATTGGGCTCTTCCCTTTAAACTTTGTTGGACTCATAGTCAAAAAGATGTAGAAAGTGAACAGACTGGGGTGGATTTTGTGATGGCTTTAATGCTAGTGACCACTTACACTGGACCTTTCAGAATGGTGCAAAACTGCAGAACAAAACAACACACCTCTCATAGGTTTGTAATCAAAGACGAGAGAATTCCAAACTCAGTTTTGCTACTGTTAAATCGTATGTATCACAGAAAAAATGGAAAGAGCCTGTGGTTCCAAAAAACCAGCAACTATTCTACACCCGCTAATCCGCAGAGTACTATGTACACTGAGGCCAGGGTATACGAAGACCAAAGTGAAAACCATCCTTCCCCTGGAGGAGTGCTAATGAATACATATTCTAGGGTCCTATGTACATACACAGGTATATACAAAAGATGCAAGATAATTCGAGAAGGGGGAAAGCACTAGCAATTGGAAAAACTAGGTATTGTGGGAGACTGAATATAAAAACAAAATCACAGCTGTTACCAGTAACACATGGAAGAGATTAATTTAAATTATCCTTTCTATTTTTATTCTCGCATTACAATTGCAATATTAGAAAAACATTCAATCTAAAATAGTCCACCTTTTGGATATAATACTAATTTCTTTATAGGAAACCATGTTTCACAAATTTGGTCTGTTACTGTTTTTTTCCAATTTTATATTGCCTTGTACCACAACAGAAATAAACGATATTTAGGTGTACTGTGTGCTCTTATTTCTGAGCTGTTTGCAGCATTTTTCTATTTGTTACTGTAAGGCTATTTTTTTTAACCATTTCTGCAGTTTTAGAATTTTAGAACTAGAATGAACTTTAGAAATCATTTCCTATTACCCAGTGTCATGTCTAAAGAAATACATGCACATATTTACATGTGCAACCTTGAATATTTTTGCATATGTATAACTTTATTTTAATATGCTGCTCTTTTTAAAAATAACAGTTCTGTCTTTAGTTAAAGAAATTATATTCTGTTTCATCAACCCTTCATTTTTTCACTATCCTTCCTCTTCTAAGTATTTCTAAAAGAACAAAATGGTATATTACAAAGCTTAATGTTAAATTTCAAAAAGTCACTCTTCTGTGATGCTGAGAAAGTGATGTTTATGTTTGGCACTTCTGTTATTCCTAAGCAGATCAGTCCAAAAAGAAGTCTTCTGTCAAAATATGGCTGCTGGTGGTGTTAGTAGTTCTTGCCCCCAGTTTTTTCTATGTGAATTGGACATCAACCACAAGTGTAGAAACCACTGCTGTGCAGAAATTCCAGAACCAGATGAAAAAACTTATGAATAAGTACCAAAGTCAGGATGAAAAGTTATGGAAAAGGAGCCAGACGTTCCTGGAGAAACACCTGAATAGTTCCCACCCTCGGCCTCAACCCGCCATCTTGTTGCTGACTGCTGCCCAGGATGCTGAAGAAACACTCAGGTGTCTGAGTGAACAGATTGCAGATGCCTACTCCTCCTTCTATAGGGTTCGTGCAATCCGAATTAATGGAACTGGCAGATCCACCCAAAACAGTGACGATGTCAAGCTGGAAGTAGATCAAAAACTGACCATGGGGTTCAAGAATGGCCAGAATGCAGCTGTAGTTCATCGTTTTGAATCACTCCCCGCAGGTTCCACTCTCATCTTCTACAAATACTGTGATCATGAGAATGCTGCCTTCAAAGATGTGGCCCTGATTCTTACAGTCCTACTGGAAGAAAAGACCCTGGGCACTGATGTAGGCTTAAAGGAGGTTGAAGAGAAAGTGAGGGATTTCCTCAAGGCCAAGTTTACCAGTTCTGACACCCCTAACTCTTATAATCACATGGATTCAGACAAACTAAGTGGACTGTGGAGCCGTATCTCCCACCTCGTCTTACCTGTCCAGCCTGAAAATTCCCTGAAAAGTGGGGTGTGCTTATAACTGTGGGAGAAAAGGAAATATGCCTCATGTCCCAAGAACTTCTCAAGTCCTCTGACCAGTAATAAGAACCAGAGCTCTTTTTGCAAGAACTATTTTCTTTTTAAAGGAAATTAAAGTTCTGTTGTAAACATAGGACATAATGAATGCAAAGCATTGTAAATGATTTTAATTTCTTAGTCATCTTAATATGGTCTCTAATCCTGAAGAGAGAGGATCTTTTTCTTTGTTACATGCAAAATAGTGAAGACTTAGCTTTGAGTTGCAATTTGTTTGCAGGTTCCACAGAGTTCTTTTTGAGAACCTGGGGCAGAATCATTATAGGTTTGGTCTGATTAATGAATTGATAGATTCCTTTCCCATCAACTTTTCCAGTTTTTTAGTTTAGCTATTTTCTTTTAAAGCTTTTCCTGCCACCTCCCCTGCCCTGCCCCTGCCCTGCCCCTGCCCTCCCCACTCCCTACCCATGATGCTTATTCATTCACCTTGTGGGATGGCAGCTCTTCACATACAGCTATGGGCTTTCCTGTTCCCTTTCCTTTAGCACGTTGTAGGTGCAGATTTACGCTCTTAACTATTTCTTAGAATAACAGAAGCACTGAAAGTTTTCAAGGGTTAGAGAAAGGGGGGGAAATCTTGCACAAAATTGAATTTTAACAATAAGCCATTGAGACTTGGATGATCGAAGTGTTCATATCATCCTTATCATCTCAGTTAATAATTCAGTTCAGTCTTTCCTTTTTAGTATGGCCATTTCAAAGTATTCTTCCCATAAGAAATGTCTGATCCTGCAGTCACATTTGGAACGCAATATACATCATGAGACCTAAGTTCAACCATCCTACCTCTTGAAGGGTGGGCAAATTCTGGGTAGTTTATTCTGAATATATATGTTAAAGCTTTTAATTTTAATAAAAATCTAAAATTGCAGGATCAGTAAATAATATTAACTTCTCTGTCCATGTATGTGTTTTACTCGGAGTCATTTAACAAAACTCTGTGAAGAATATGAAGATTTACTATGCATATAAGTTTATTTTGAGTGCCTCATGCCAAAAAGAAAATAAAGTACCACAGATGAAGAATTTTTTAATGTATGTTTAATGTACTTAGCTATTTCATTTTTAATTTTCAATCTGTAATTTACAGTAGTATTCTTGTCTCTTAAGTTGCTATAGTTTTTCTTAGATTCTTGTAATTATGGAATGACCTAGGGGTTGGTTGGGGTTTTTTTGTTTGTTTATTTGTGAAACTTGGAAAATCTTTATTCTCATTTTCTTTCAGAGTGTTATTAGAGCTAGACATTGGTTTCATAATTGCCTTTGAATGGCCTATATTTGATAGTAAATAGATGGGTGGTTCAGTTTTTCTTTGGTGAGGCCACCTATATTCATAAATCACATCCCTACTAAAATGATTTTCTGACAATCCAGAATCATATTATTTGAATCATTTTCCAAAAAAAAAATTCCCAAAAGAACAGGAAATGATAGAAACATTGTCATTTTATATATACAAAAAGTATTGGGTGGGGAGGTAAATGTTTTTATTAAATATTTTGCTGACCAAATAATTTTAAGTGATTAATATGCTACTTATTGTACCTTTTGGAAACATTAATTGTAGCAGCTGAATTTGTAAATGACTTTCAAAACTATTTTAATAATTTAAATAAATTTACTTTTTTGGTTTTTATTCAGTGTGGTGTGAACTTAATGACAAGCACTTAAACACATTCCTTGTTCTCTGCCTGGCCTACCGACCTTACACCATCTATCATGTTCCATCTCTCACCTCTGTCCCTTTGCATATGGTTCTTTGTGTCTGAAATGCACTCTCTCCTCACCCTGGTCTTTGGAAGCCTTTAATGTCCTCTAAGGCAAAGCTCAGATGCCACCTTCTCTAGCAAGCTTTTCCTTATCTCCTCTTACAAGCTTGTTAGTCATCTCTCCCTCTTGAAGTTGCTTTGCATAATTATGTATTTGCTTATCTATGTGCCTCTAGTAATCCCTCAGTTGAATGTGAGGCGCTTGAGAGCAGGTCTGTTTCATTTTTTTCTTTGTATCCCCAGCACCCAGCAGTGCCTCCACACATAGTAAGTGCTTAATAAATATTTGTTAAATTGAATTAAACAGTTCTTTAATGAACTTGTTTATATTTGGAATAATTTATTTCTGTAACTCTTGCTAAGAGATATTAAAGCTAAAGAAGTTGGGTGTCCTTCACAAAAATCATTCAATTCAATTCAAATGCCAAGGGCCTACTATGTGTGAGGACAAGAGATCTGGAAACAGAGTGATCCCTTTTTAGCTGGGTGAAACTTGGGAGACTTCATGGAAGAGGTGGCAACAGAGTTGGACCCTGAAGGGAGGATTTCTGAGGCAAAGATATAGGGGACATATTGACATAGTCATAAGGTATGCACCTTATAGTCATCTTCAGGAAAAGGGAGCTAAAGAACATCCCCGTAAGCATCAGTTGAAAGTTCTAAATCCAAAGAATCAGTCGAATAATTTTCATTGAGAAAAACAAGACAATTTACAAATTAAGAATTGTCAGATACTACCATTCTGCTTTTGTTTACATAATTTTTGTATTTGTCACCTTTTGGGTAAGATGAGTTTAAAAGGACCTCTGATCTTCAAAAAAAGGAGGCAAATTTTATTCACTTCATTGAGAGGAAAGTGTAGTAATTTGTACAGCTGTACAGGTCTCTTGCATAGGGGTGAGAGCTAAAGCCCAGGATTCTTGATGGTAGCATACCTTCTCAAAATGGGCTTCATAATGGTAGTTAATTGTACCAAGATTGGAATTAAATGAAGGCAAAGTAATTATTCTGGCAGAACTTACCAGTGATGTTTTTTAGTGTGTATGCTAAAAGGAGATATGGCTATAAAGCAGAATTGATTTTTAGTAAAGTAAACTTATGAAACAGGAAGGTCTTAGAGAATAAAACTGTTAAATATTTAGTATGCCCCTGCTATGTGCAAAATTCTATGCTAGGTACCTTGGGGAAATGCATTTTTAAAAAAGAAGCTTAAAATCTAAACAGGGTAGGCAAGATGTATATATGGTTAATATAAAGCATAATGTGAAAATTACAGTGTATTAAGAACCTAATGTGCTAGGCACTGAGAATATAGAGAAAAACATGAAATTCCCAGTACTCGAGGTAGTCAGTAATCACTAACACTTACATAGCACTTAAGGTCTGTAAAGCTCTTTACATAGCTGATCCTAACAACCCTATAAGATTTAGTAGATACTATTATCCCATTTTACAGATGAGAAGAGAGTTATGGTTAGTAGAGTAAATAGTTAGAAAACTTAGAACTGCACAGCTAGTATCTTAAGGCAGGATTTGCATTAGTGTCCCTTGATCCAATGCCAGACTCCATTCACCACACCATGTTGCCTCTCAACAGGAACTTACATAATTATACACACACACACACACACACACACACACACACACACACACACACTTTTGTTGTTTAGTCATTTTCAATTGTATCCAACTCTGTGTGACCCTCATTGGGATTTTTTTTGGCAAAAATACTGGAGTCATTTTCCATTTCTTTGACTCTCATTTTACAGATGAGAAAACTGAGGCAAACAGGGTTAAGTGACTTGCCCAGGGTCACACAGCTAGTAAGTGTCTGAGGCCAGATTTAAAATCAGGCCTTCCTGACTCCAGACCCTGCACTCTATCCACTGTACCACCTAGCTGCTCCTATTCACACACACATACGTATCTTTTTTTTTCTTTTTTAGAAACTTGTGATTTCATCACCATCAGGAACACTTTATGGAAAATCCCTCCATGGATACAGATCAGTAACACATCAACTAACATTCTTGGATGATTGCCTTGGATTTTCCAAGTGGCTAAGTGACCTGCCCAGGGTCACACAGCTAGCATCAAGGGCAAGACTTGCACAGTATAAATCTGATAAAATCTGTTCTTGTGCATGTACATGTGTAATGGTATTTTGGCCAGTCGTGCCTTATAGGCAGATTATGTAACAATAATTATAACCAAAATATTCTTACTCAACAGCCAAAGATCAGAAGTTTAAGAGTGAGAATTCATCACAACTCAACTAGAATTATTATTACTAGTGTTATTATTTCCATTCTCCTTAATCTGAGCTTTCTCAGCTAAAAAATAAGATTTGCCAAAGGCCCTCAGTAAAAATCTTGGTGTCATCCTAAGGAAAATATGCATTCTCCTCCTCCTCATCATCATCATTACATAATTTCAACTTCACAAAGAGCAAAAACATCAAAACAGACTCATATTCCAGAAATCACTTGACTTCCTGGTAAACATTTAGCCCTCTTCTGTGTTAGAAATTTAACAATTAGGGGGGTAGGAAAGGAAGAAAGGAGAGAATTTGGAACTCAAAGTTTTAAAGATGAATATTAAAAATTGTTTTTACATGTAACTATGCCAAGAGCATGAAAAATAACTCAGTTCATTGTACACAATTACAGACACATATGTGTGACGACTAACTTTGATAGACTGGGCTCCTCTGAGCAATAAAAGGTTGGAAGACAACTCCAAAAGACTCATGATGGAGAGGGCTATCCACATCCAGAGAAAGAACTGCAGAATGTGAATGCAGATTGAAGCAAACTACTTGCTCTGGGTCTCTTGTGTTTTGTTTTGTCCCTTCTTATTGTTCACTCCATTGGTTATAACCCTTCTTTACAACCTGACTAATGTTTAACGTGAAGATTTTTGTAGATCCTATATTTGATTGCATGCCGCCATGGCGGGGAGGCAGGAGGAAAGGGAGGGGGAGAAAATTTGGAACTCAAGGGATTGTGGAACTGAATGTTGTAAACTAAAAGTAAATAAATAAATTTTTAAAAATAAGTCAATTCAGCAGGTTGTTTGGGTGCCTATAATAAGCCAATGTCCAGCAAAAAAGGCTGGAAATTTAAAGAAGCAGGTGGTGTTTCCTGAGTTGGGAACCAGCTGGGACTACAGCCTCTGGGAAACCCATGAGTCAGGAAGTACTAGGTCCTTGGGTAATAAGCTCCCTTGAAAGGCCCCATGACCCTTCACTCCCTGTGGCTTCATGACTTCATCAATGACTCATAGTGTTTGAATTTGATAATCTAGAGGGCGGGACTTGTAAGAAAACTTCTTAGGTGGCAGAAATAATCACACCATGATAAGATTTCCAAATGCTTGTGCCTTGTGATGACATAAACTGGTATGTTCCAAAGGCCAAAAGTTCGTTCTTCTGAAATATTTCTGCTCCCTCAGGATAAACTGGTTTGTAATTGTCAAGCCTGCTTTAGCCCAAGAGAAGGTGTATAGTGCATTAGTCCCAGGGAAATTCAACTCCCCAGTCTCCTCACTTTGCCTGAGTCTTGAACACTATACCATGGTTATTAAGTCACAAAAACCACTTTACGTTCCTGAAAGACCTTCAACTTCTCACTTTCAACAGTTTCTGTTTTTAGGAGATCCCAGTACCTAGCAGGGTAGACTACAGTTTAAATGTTAAAATTGATCGTAGATTTCGTTCTAGGCATCTTTCTGGCAATGAGGCCAGATTTGTATCCCCTTCATGGTTCTAAGGTTAATCTCTTACTGCCATCAGGTTGAGCCCCCATTCTGAGTCTGCTCCCCCATGCAGATGCCTCCTGCCAAGACCTCTGTCCCACATAAAGAGGTGACACTTCTCCTTGTCAAGCCATCTATCTGCAAAAGCCATCCCATTCCATCATCTCTCCTCCATCTGATCACCCCCTCTATCATTCACATTCTTTCACTTTTCTTTAATCTCTCCCTATCTAGTGGCTGCTTCCCTATTCCTTACAAACATGCCCAGGTCTCCCCTATCCTTAAAAAACCTTCATTTGATCCATCCCCACCAGGTATCATCCCATGTCTCTCCTCCATTTTGTGGTTCAACTCCTTGAGAAAGCCATCTACTATTGATGCCCCTGCTTTCTTTCCTCTGGCTGTCTTGCTAACTCCAAAACTGCTCTCTCCAAAGTTACTAATGAGCCCTTAATTGCCTATTCTAATGGCCTTTTCTCACTCCTCATCCTTCTTGATCTCTCTGCATCTTTTGGCATTATCTTATCACCCTCTTCTTGATACTCTCTCCTCTTGAGGTTTCTGTGATATTACTCCCCCTGGACCTCTGAACATTTTCTTCTCAGTCCAGACAACATTTCTTGGTGTCCCTTTCTTCACCAGGCACGTTAATTTTTTTCTCCAGGGGTCTGTGAACCAAATATCCCTTTGGAGTTCCAGGAAAATTTTCCCTGGGTTTCTGTATCAAAGAGCACCTGAAATTTCTCCCAATACATCCCTGCCATTACAATATGATCCGAATGGAGTTTCTAATTCATCCCTCACTAGGACAAGCAGATGGGGCTCAAGCTGACAGTTTAAGAACAATCACCCTATGTTCCCACTGGAATATCCCTAAAATCTTTAGGGGAAGATGTAACCAGTCCTCTGGACCCCATTAGTTCCAGTGAGAGCTGAGGACCCTCAGAACTTACAAAGGTTTACATGCCTTTAGTGTTAGACAAACAACCTCTGAGGGCTAACCCTAGAGCCCTCATGGGTTGTAATAGTCATGCTTAGGGGACCCAACTTTTCAGTGTGAATGGACTTTGGGATAGTAGCTCCAGAGCATTGTTACAGATACGAAAACACAGGGAAAATTAATTAATTAGAGGAGTTGATGGGTTTGAACTCTATGACCTTTTTATCTTAAAAACTGTATGATTCTATGACAGATAAAGGTTATTAGAACTCAGTCTACCATAGCTATTTCCCCTTATTTGAAAACTGTTCAAACATCTTAAATTCCAGAATGTGAATTCCACCAAATAGAAAAAAGCAAAAAGCCATTTTTCAAGTTTTTCCCAAAGCAATCCACTTTCTGAAAAAAAAAAAATTACCAACTGTGCAAATAAACATGAGTGAAGCTGAGAACATGCAGAACAAAAAAAGTAATCTTCCCTACTTGAAAAGAAAGAGCATTTAAGTGAAGTGCGAGGCAAATCAGGAAGCTGAGCATATTCCATTTCTCATGCAATGTGAAGTAATACCTCAGATAACAAAATATTTCTGGCGCCTTTCATCCGAGGATTTCTAGGCACTTCACTGACATTATCTCATAGTAAATGTTATTACTCACATTTTATAGGTGGATAAACTGAGATACCAAGAGATTAAAAAGGCTTGCCAAAGAAGATAGAATGAGTCAGTATTCAAGCTGGAAATAATGTCACCCAGGATTTCAGGTTTCTTTGTCTATGACTTAATGACAAGGGGCACCTTCCCAAACTCTTAAAATAGAGAAAAAAAACATTTACAGGGATTTTCGTAAACCTGCTTTTAAAAAAAAGAGCCTAATACATTCTGCCATAATTAAATGGAGCGCATTTATTTCCAGTCACCATTGCTCCTTGTGAGAGGGAGATAAGTAGAGGAGTTAATTATTAAAGATAGAATCTCTTACTTCAGGTTGTTTTAATAAAATTGACTCAGATGGTCTACTCTTGAGTTGCGATGGAATCTCATAATTTTGTCATCAATGTTTCCAGTGCTTTTTCTTTTTTCTGAGAGAAAAAAAGGCCTAGAGATTGTCCCATACCCATACAGATTCTGACTGGATCCTTCAAATGTCATGAGACCAAGAGGCACTCATATTCTGTACAGGCAAAGGACAGGAGGAAAAACCCTTTCTTATTACTGCTTCAAGAAGTCTGCTCTCCATTCCTCTTTAATAAGGACTTTTTCATGGATCTTTTTTTTCATCCTGTCTTGGAAAAAATAAGTTTCCATATTCACTTCATGATACTGCTTGTCAAAAAATATCATGAGTAAACATACAGTTTAAATGATCTTTGCACCAGATTCTTGGGCTAATGTTAAACTGGAAAAACAAGATAAAAAATGAAGTACTTGAGGTACCGTATGTAATTATATGTGAACTCTAAGTATATTTTTAGATGGAGCATTCAAAAATGAATTCCTTCTTTGCTAAGGCCTGAGGAGAGGATTAAAGGTTTCTTTTTTAGCAGTCACTGACAGCAACAGGTCCTAAACCAGTATAAGGAATTGTATGTCCACATCTCTGGGTAGACTCACCCTTTTCAAGCCTTTGATGTTATTGGGGGTAAATGTAGCATTCTTAACTCTAGATATGCAGGTGTGGAAAAATTGATTTCCAGATGTTTTCTTTGGGTAAACATAGAAATTTCTTCTATTGTACTCTTTTCTTTTTCTCTCTCATGTACAAGGAGATGGATAGGCAGTAAGGGCAGGAAGAAATAAGGTCAATAAACAGAAAAGTTCTTCTTCTAACACCATTAGCATCTTTTCCTACCACTAGCACACCAATTACTAGCATCTTTTTCTGGTCACTGCTCATTTATCATGAAATCCACATACATGCCTACTGCCCTCCAATGTTCTTTATGTAAAATGCTCTGGAATAGATGCAATATTGTATATATGAAATAAATAACAATGAAATTGTGCACACATAGTTCTAGTTCAATTCAACATTAGATTAAGCAACCTGGCATAGCACAATGAAGTTCAAGTGAGATAGTGTGTGTGGGGGGGCAGAGAAGTGTTCCACCCTACCCTGTTTCAATAATGAAATCACAGAAAACCCAGAATGTAATCACACAATGTTGAATGTAAGGGAGAGATGATGTAGTTCCATACTGTCCCCAACTCTCCATAGATACAACCATAGATTCAATCAACCAACCAACAGGCCTAGAATTTAATCACAAAGTGTAAAATAAATGGTAAGGAATATCCCTATAATGTGTGAATAGGTCCTTAAACAATCTGAGATGTTTTAGGGCATTGGTCACTGGTTAGAGGCAAATGAAGCAATGTAAGAAACATCTTACAGACTTTAAACAGTTTGCACAACTTTGCAAACTTTAAAGTACTACATAAATATCAGTTATTATTGTGAAGTATCAAGACATAGTGCCTGAAAAAACTGGAAATATAAGGGTTGCCCATCAATTGGGGAATGGCTGAACAAGTTGTGGTATGTGAATGTAATGGAATACTATTGTGCTATAAGAAATGGGAAGGAGATGCACTTCATACATACAAATTGATGCTGAGTGAGAAGAGCAGAACCAGGAAAAATTTGTACACAATGACAGACACATCATATGTGTGATGACCAACCTTGACGAACTGGACTCTTCTCAGC
>CM053586.1:305162500-305187374 GCA_028646515.1 Pseudochirops corinnae | reverse complement strand
TTGTTTCTTTTTTCCCATTGTTCACTCATTGGTTACAGCCCTTCTATACAACCAGACTGTTGTACAGTGTGAAAGTATTTGCAGATCCTATACCTGATTGCACGCCACCATGGGGAGGGGGGGAAGGGAGGGGAGAAAATCTGAAACTCAGGTGATTGTGGAACTGAATCTTGTAAGCTAAAAGTAAATAAACAAGTCATTGAAAAAAAAAGACATAGTGCCTGACATCAAAGGAGCTTACAATCTAGTAAGAAAATATATAAACATATATATGTATATATGTGTGTGTGTGTGCACACATATGTATATGTACATATACTCATATATGTATACATACATATTCATATATATATATATATACATACACACACATAAACACACATATATGTTTTAGACCTAACTGCTGTTTTAGGTTTTTTTTTTTTTCCAATTTCTCTTTTATTCTTTGCTATATGAGACAGTTTGCTGGGGAGAAAAATGAGGATATATTTGGAAATGTAGGTGATATAAAAACAAAACATATCAATAAAAATTTTTCAATATCTGATCCAAAATATCACGTGTGTTCATAAAATTAATAAACTATACCTTTGTCAGTGTGAGAGCACAAGGCAGATTGTGACCTGCCTATAATTCATGTCTTCCTGACTCCATGTCCAGTCATGTATTCATTATACCAAATTGCCTCTTTTTCCTGAGAGCAGGAGATAAACCCCAGAGATCACCTAGCCACCATCACTAAGCCACCTTGCTCCACAAATGAAGAGACTGAGGGTTAGAGAACTTGAGTGATTGGCCTAGGGGAACACAAGTTTTAAGTAGGAGCAGAGATTCAGACTCAAGTCCTGTAACTCCCAGATTATTTCTCTTTCCACTGTGCCATGCTCTCCCTTCTCAGAAAGTTCAGATTGGAAGCTACCTTTGAGATCACCTACTCTGACTCCCTCAATAGAGAAGAGTTTCACAAATTAGATGAGTTGTTGTTTTTTAAAATTATAAACCTGTGATTTCATTGATGTAGGTAGCTCCTGGTGAGGGGACTCTTTTACTAATGAAAATTAACAACTGTTCTGCAATTTATAGTTTTAGAGACTTGTCTGAAGCTCTGAGAGCTTAAGTGATTTGGCCAGGGGTCGCCCAGAGGGCATATGTTAAAGGTAAGACTCCAACCCAGGTCTTCCCTACTCTAGGGCAGGCTCTCTATCCACTACCCCATAGCTGCCTCTTTTATGGGTCAATATTATCTGAACATCATCTGACTTGTTAGAATAAAATAGTATTTATTCTGTGCAAGCTTTTCTATTCATGGCCTGGCTCATACATAAAACCACACACATATTAAAAAATTGCACTTGGTTCTAAAACCAACCACGTCTGCATTCTTTGTCTGATTTTTAGTTACCTCTGCTCCCTTATTACATTCCCTGTTAGGGAATGAAGTTGGATTTGCCTGTTCTCATTCAACAGGTGGAAGCACCCAGCCTCAGAATTCCAGGAGCATTTTCAATGACTGATACGCCTCATTAAAACCTGTGGGTCTTCTTTCAGAACTGGCACCCAGCTGCCTCTTTCTATTTTTAGAAGGGTAACATAGATCTCCTGCCAAGAGTGGACAACTTCCCACTGCTTGCCAAAGCAGGGAAAGATCATCCTGCAAAACATGGCCTGGTCTCATTACACATGGCACCTGGCTGCTTCATCTCATTAAACATTTCCATTTCTTTAGAATTACAGCTGTCTTGCTAAAAGATATTCCATAACATAACACTTGTTCATGGAGACAGCCCTGAAACTTGTATGAATTCATTTTCTATAAAGCATTTACTCTGCCTATGGTTAAAGAACTGCCGTATTTGTTGATTATGTTATCTAAAGGGGATACCAGCAAAGAACTCATCAGTAGATTTAGAATTGGGAAGAACCTTAGAGATCATGAGTCTAGTTTCCTCATTTTACAGATAAGGAGACCAAGGCTCCAAAAGATTAGTCCATGGGTGGGGAACCTGTGGCCTCAAGGTCCCCAAGTGTGGCCCTTTGACTGAATCCCAACTTTGCAGAACAAATCCCCTTAATAAAATAATTTGTTCCGTAAAACTTGGACTCAGTCAAAAGGCAGCATCCAAGGACCTAGAAGACCACATGTGACCTTGAGGCCACAGGTTCTCCATCCCTGGTTAGTCACTTGCCCAAGATCACATAGGTAGTAAGCAGCAGAACTGCAACTCTGGCCCAAAGACTCCAAATCGTGTCTTTCCACTTGTTGAAGAAAAGGAGATGCTTTTTTTTTTTTTCACTGCTGACCTTTGAATGGAGCAAATCTTTGGAGAGACTTGTAAGTTCTACATCAAGATGTAAAAGGGTGAGAAGAAGAGACGTGGGGGATTCTTATTTGCTTAATTTGATAGAAATACAAGATTTCAAAGATATATTTTATAACTAAGGTTTACAATAATTATCAGGAAACATCTGCAGGAATCTGTCTTTCCTGATTCTCCCATAGAAGATCCATTATCACAGATCGAGGACCTTCTTTTTGCTCTCCCTATGGCCAGTTTATCTTTCTTTTCCAGTCATACACATAGCTCTCTGATGACATCATTTGCCACTTTATGCCACTTCTTGTAAGCAATTTTTCATTTTTAATATGTCTGGGCTTGCTCATCTAATGATACATTTCCCAATGACCCTTTAGTTGACCCTCAGGTTTAATTAAACCCTCCAATTTAGTTCTTCAGAGAATATAGTATTCTGTATCTAGAAGATGGGTAGTATCATTGGAATGATATTACCAAAATGATGAGTCTTTGTTTCAGGGAGAAGTTTGTGGTCATAAAAACATGATGCATTTTCTCAAAAGCAATCTGCCTCACAGTGCTCCCTCTTCAATTCTGGGTCCAGTCCACTGTCCACTTGAAACTTCTGTTCAAAACACAGGTATTTTCTGGTCAATGCAATGACCAATCACCATTCCAAAGGTCTGGTGATGAAGTATGTACCCACTTCCTATGAATTTGTTCATCCAATATCATCTCACAGTCTGAACAAGAGATATTCTTTATCTGTTTGCTTTAATACTGTGTCTACAGTCAAGGAAAATTCCTTGGAGTGTTTATGAATCACATTTAGGAGATTGTACAATATTTTAGGGCTTGATGCAATCAGTGGGGGAAGGAAAGGGAATAAACCTTTATAAAATGCCTATTATTCATCAGGCACTATGTTAAGCACTTTTATAAGTAATATTTCCTATGATACTTACAACAAGTCTGGGAGGTGGGTACTATTACTATCCCCATTTTACAGATGAGGAAACGAATTCAAATAGTGATTAAGTGACTTACCCAGGGTCACACAGCTAGCAAGTGTCTAAGATCAGATTTGAACTTAGGTCTCCCTAACTCCAGGTCCAGAGTTCTATCCACTGTGCCACGAGGTGCTTCACATCAACACAATGTCACCTATGAACAGGGATGTCCGATGAAATAATAATTTTTAAAAATCTTTCATATGCTTAAATCTATGGTGCATTTAACTAGATTTAGATTAGTAATAATTTATTAGTACTTATGATTTGCCAAGCACTTATGCTAAGCACTTTACAAATATCATCTCATTTGATCCTTATAGCAACTGTCATAGGTAAGTGCAATTATTAGCCTACTATACCTAATTTACAGCTGAGGAAACTGAGACAAAGAGAGGTTAAGTGACTTGCCCAGGGTCACAGGGTTAGTAAGTGTTTGAGGTAATATTTGAAATTTACTTCTTCCTGACTCCAAGTATAAGGCTCTATCCACGGAGCTACCTAGCTGCCCACATTAAAAAAAAAAAGTATAGCAACTCTTTTTGTAATGGCAAAAAAGAAACTAATTGGGGGATGACTACATAAATTCTAGTACATGGTACATGAGTATGGAATGTGACTATAACATCAGAAATGACCAAAGTGATAATTTTAGATAAACCTGGGAAGAATTGTATGAACTGATACAGAATGAAGTGAGAGGAACTGAAGCTTTTACACAATAATAGCAACATTGTAAAGAGAAATAACTTTGAAAGACTGAAGAATTCTGATCAATTCAACGACCAATCATCATTCCAAAGGACCAATGAGGAACTAGGATAGGGACTATATGAGTATAAAAAAGGAGGTGTCATAAAGATAAAATTTGCCAGACTTGGCAATGACTGAATATGAGGAATAAGGAAGAAGTAAGAGTTAAGGGTGACTCAGAATTTGCAAACTTGGGTGCCTGGAAGAGTGGTGATGACTTCAACAGAAATAGGGAAGTCTGGGGAAGGGATGAACTTTGGAAGAACATAATTAGTTCTATTTTGGACATATAAAGTTTGAGATTCTGGATCATTCAGGTGTTGGTATCCAGTAAGCAGTTGATGGTGGAGTACCAAAGTTCAGGAAAGAAATAGGGACTAAAAAGATAGATCTGGAAGTCATCTAAATAATAATGAAACCCATAGGAGCAGACAACTGAAAGGGTAAGGTTCTAGAAAATATTTGGAGGAATTAAGAGCAAAAGCATAAGTAGTGGGGCTGGTTTTGGCAAGGAGAAGTACCACTTCTTCCTTTGAAACTAAAGCAATGAAACAAAGAATGTGAATAATATGGGTGTTGAGGTATACAGTAGGTAGAAGAGGTAGTTGACATTAGATGGTTTCTTTGTTTTCATTGAGGAAGGAGCCAGGATCCTCTCTGGAGAGGGAAGAAGTATTGAGGATAGGTGTGATGTGATTTAGAGTAGCTGATTGGGAGAATTTGAAAGTTAATAAGAGAAAGCTAAAAATATTTCTTTTTTCTTCTTTTTCTTTTTGGAGGCGGGGGAAGGCTGGGCAATTGGGGTTAAGTGACTTGCCCAAGGTCACACAGCTAGTAAGTGTGTCAAGTATCCGAGGCCAGATTTGAACTCAGGTCCTCCTGACTCCAGGGCCGGTGCTCTATTCACTGAGTCACTTAACCTCCCCTAAAAAGATTTCCATACAGTAATGAGAGATCAGTTGAGATTAGATAATATAAATCTGTAGTGGAACCAATCATCATGGTGGTATACTTTCCCCATTAACATTGAGCTGCATGAGAGTAGTAGTTGAGAAGGTAGATGATGGGAGCAGCCCAAAGCTGAAGTTTTGCAAGGTGTGTCTGGCAACCAGAGATAGGTGCAAGGGATTCCAGGGTAGAGAATGATATATAATTGATGAGGCTAACCGCAGGGTCAAGATAGTGAAGGGTGGAAAGTCGTACCAGAGCAGGAATGACTGAGAACAAATAAGGGATTTAGAAGTCTTGTCAAATTGATTTCATATTATTCCCCATCACAATGTTCAGGTCAAATTGGTCTACTGACATTTCATCTCCTTTCTTTGCATAGATTGTCCTCCAGGCTTAGAAAGCCTTCCATCCTCACTTCTGTGTCTGTTGATAACTAGCTTTTAAGGCTCAGCTTGGGTGCCACCACCTACACAAGACTTTTCCTAATCCTTCTACATGTTAGTACTTCTCCTCCCCCCTCCCCTAATATAATGTGTTTATAGTGTGTGTGTGTGTGTGTATACACATATACATATAGATATATATATAAGTTTAATATGTGTGTTTATGTATATGTATGTATATACATGTATATATACACACATATCAACTTATCTGTCTTGTTTCCCTCCAGAACAATGTAAGCTTCCTGAAGACAAGGAATGTTTTCATTGTTCTCTTTGTATCCTTAGCATCTAGCATAGTGTCTTGCACATGTCCTTACTCTTTGCTTTACCTACTTGACTAATGGGTTGGAAATGTAATCATTAAACAGGAGGAGGAAGAGGAAAAGGGTGTGATCAAACCTTAGCTGTTATCAAGTGTGCCAAATGGGGCAGAAATGATAGAGGTTGAGTAATCCAAGGAGAAGGAGTTCTAGGACAAAAGAATGCAGTGTGGGTATAGGAACAGGATCCATGTCAATGCCTACCTTTGAACATACTCCATCACTCTACTAGCAATGAGCAACCTTCAAGGAATAATTCAAATCCTATATAATCCAGTTGCTCCAGAAAGCAGTCAGAGGGCAGGATTAGAGGTCCGAGTCAGTGACAGAGTGCTGCACAAGGAAAATTGTGAGGAAGAATAATTAATGCCCTGCTTACTGAACACTGACCCTTTAGAAGGCCATGAAAGGAAAAGCAGCCAGGAGACAGTGACTAGCTCGCAAGTAGGAGTGGCTGACATGGGAGATGAGTCAAAGCATCTAAAACTGTGTGCCTTGAACTCTTAAGTTAGGGAAATGCCTATAGATTTGTTTAGAATTACCTGGGTTTGGAAGGAGCCAGAGGTATACTCTCCATGTGGGAGCTGTTTTTAATATGTTTGATTTTATTCCTTTCGCTCTTTTGGTTCTGTAAACTACATTAAGTCATGTTTATATGGTCCACGTCATTTTGCCATGATCACATGAGCATTGTTCATTGAACCACAGGATCAAAGCAGGCAAGCAAGCAGAGTATCCTAGTAGGTGCGAGTTAATCCAAGAAATATAGCGGTGAATTCCACATAGACTCCACTCTTAGACTTACAAGTGGACCTTGTTACCTAAGAAGGGAGTGGATCTAGAGAATGGAGGCTATCAGCATTCTGAGAATCACCTGGAGCCTGTTTCTCTTTGGTGCTGGATGGAATGCAAAACTGCAGGAATGAGAGTGGGACTGCTGGTTTCTGGTCCTTCTGGTTAAACAGGATCGCGTAAGTAGCCAGTAGTGCCCCTTGGTGGTCATACTCATAGAAGATGCTTAATACATGCTTGTTGAGTGAATGAACCACTGAGGCAGGGGAGACATGGAAGGGTGAGTGGTTATGATCAGTGAAAGGAATTTCAGAGTTCTGTATTGCAGAGGGAGTGTAGTTACAGATAATGAAACCAAAGGCGTAAGCATCCTTAAGGATGAATGAGGTGAAATGAAGATGTTGGTACCTTATGGGAAGTGAAGTGGTAGAGGAACATTCAGGTATTTGAAGGGACAGTGAAGTATATACTGAATATTGAATATTCATGCATGCCTTGCATGAAGGCAGGGATGAGGCTGAAGAGGATTAAGCTAGGTATTAAAAATCTTGAAAGAAGTTTTTTCTTCTTTTCTATCACAACACAGAGTGGGACTTTATGATATATCTGGAGAGATCAAATCTCAAGCAGAAGAAGTTGCTGAGCAACTATGCCAAAGGGACAATTTGAAAATGGCATTGAAGATGGTGGCATAGAAGCAGGAAAACTCCATGGCTCCCCCCATAACCACCTGAAATACCTGTAAAATATGACTCTAAATGAATTTTAGAGCTCTAAAACCCACAAAATGACAGAGAAACAAATCTCCTGCTGAAGGCAGCCCAGCAGGTAGACAGGATGGGTTCATTGCAGCTTGCTGGGAGCTGAGACCAGCCTCATGTGAGCCGCGGTTTTAGCCCCAGGGCAACCCAGACCAGCTGTCTGGAGCATTCAAGAGAGTAGATCACTGGCAGCAATGGTGGTTTCCAGAATTAGCAGCCTATAAATGCCAAAGACAAAGTGAAAGGTCAGTGGAACTCAGCTGAATTTGGGGGGGTGATGGAGGAGAGGGTCTAGCTCCCTGCCCCCAGAGCCAGAAGCAGTAGAAGCGGCCCCTGCAGCTGCCTCCATGTGGCTGCTTCAGAGCTCCCAGCCTGCAGACTGCAGGGGGGCCAAGTGACCATTCAGAGGCTGGATCTTGGTCTTGGGTGGTGGTCCTAAGATGTGTGACCAGTGAGCCAAAGCTGGTGGGGGATGTAGAGATGGTGGCCTTCTAATAGCTGTGGCAGTTGTGAACACCGCAGTGATTTGGGACAAAGCTCTCCCCTCTGGAAGCAGAGTTCTACTATGGCAAAGAGCTCAAAAGTCAAGTTAATTGACTGGCAACATGAGCAGGCAGAGTAAGCAAAGCAAGCACAGCAAACCAACTTTAGATTCCTTTTTTGGGGACAAAAAGGATCAAAGCATGGAATGGGAGAAAGACAACACAGTCAGAACTCCTGCACCAAAAGCTTCCAAGAAAAATATGAATTGGTTACAGGCCTTAGAGGAGCTTAAGAAGGATTTTGAAAATGGCATTGAGAAGCAAGGGTTATTCTTATTCCTCTTCAGGTTTCTTTAATTCAAGAAGTTAAAAAGAGTGGGCAGTGAAAAGATCCAGAATGAATGGGTATTTGTTAACAATGGAGTAGGACTTCTGAGAGCACAACAGAATGAAAGGGCAGAGAAAGGTATGAACTCTAGAGGATAGGGGTGAGGTGAATAGAGATGAGAGAATGAGGAGAGGGAATAGGGGAGAAAAAGGTTTTCACTTTAATAGATGACAACTCTGAATCCCAAGGAAAAGGGGAGTAAGGGTTGGGAGTTTTCCCATCATTACATGAGAGAAGAACCAGTTGATCAGGACCCCTACCCTTCAGTGTCCTGTGATGACTGTTCATGGGTCAAAAAAATGTAATAAGCTAAATCCATATATAAGGAGTATTCTGTTTTCATTTTTCTAAACTCTGTTCAATAATAGCTTTTCCCTGTTGTTGACTTGTGGAGTGGTCAGTCAAGGGGAATTTCCATTCTGGGTCAGATCTGTGGTTCATTCATAAGGATCCTCTTCCCCTTTTTAGATCCCATATCTGTGATAAGTAATAGTGATGCAATTACAAATGACTTATAAGCACAGCTAGAGCAACACTCTTCAAAGAAAGTCAACGGATGTTCTGCATTATGATATTTCTGACAAGGAAATAAGTATCACATTGTGCTTCTCACTGTATATCATTACTTTAGGACTATTCATCATGACTGAATCATGGCCTTAGCAATGAGTTGTATCAGTCATAAGTACAGACAGGAGATCATTTTTGTTGAGCATTCATTTTTACTGGATGCCTCATCAAGTGAACAATTGACTTTACTTAGGTACATCAGGTACATTATGTCTGTACTAAGACAGACAACATAGTGAATAGAGAGCTAGCTTAGGAGTCAGGGAGACATGAGTTCCAATCCTTTCTCTGACATATATTAGTGATATCTGAGACAGCAAGTCAGTTTACCTCTCAGTGTGCCTGGAAACCCTCTAAGAATATAAATTACAGATGAGTTTCTAATTTGTATCTGTGGACAGTGTTTTCACACCAGGAATTTCCCATACTTATTAATCACCTCCCTCCCCACAAGTCTTACTAAATACAAATACAAATAAAAAAATAAAGCAAGTGGAATATATAAATAACAAGAAACAAAACAATTATAGTTTGCAAAAAATATATTTTTTCATCTCCTGGAATAAAATACATAATCTTATAGTTATTTTCTAAAGTATTTCAATATTTCAAGGATCTTTGGCTCCATACATTAATGCAGATTGGAACCTGTTCCATGCTTTACTAGGCAGTTTATTGAATTGATGTGGTTTAAAAATCATTGCTTGGTAACCAAACCCTTGGTGACTCTCTGAAGCCTTCAGATAATAGGCATACCGTTTGTCATTGGGCTTATACCTGAAGCTTTTTCAAAATGATGCAGCCTAGAAGAGCATTGTCATCAAATCTGGGAGTTCAGAATTATCTCCACACCATGAGGAAGCTTTGGAGTAGGATTTTAGGAGGAGTTATATACAATTACTAGTCCAAAATGCCTAATGGTATGCGTGTAGTAGAGCTATACCTCATAATCACTATTTCATGGCCTCCCAGCTTCTATTTGCCATTCTATTACTATATAAATGTGTTTACTGAAGTAATATCCTAAGTTTTGATTAGAAAGTTTTTGACAAAAGAATATTAACTGTTCTGAGTTAACCCAGATCTAGACAACTATGCCCCCTGCATCTCCATATTTAGGGCCAATAGGGGTTCTAATACTTTTTTTAACATTTGGGATATTAATATAGGCTCCTAATATCTTCATTGTAGAAGAGACTGAGGTGACAGCGTTGGAAGAGAAAAGCATGTTGATCCTCTTTCTTGGAAGCGTGTGTGGGCCTGGAGCGTATTACTATGAGAGGGGAAGAGGCAGCTCTACTGTAACACGAGACTGGTGGGAACGTACCCCATTCTCCTCAAGGTAAAAGCTTCCCCTGCTTGTTAGGACAAATCATGTATGCTTTTCTTCCAGGCAGCTATCTGGGACTGCTTTCCCTTTGATAGGAGTGGTGAATAAGGTGATATGAGCCTTTGTACAAGAAACAGGTTTAGTCCCTTGGCCATTGTTAATAGATTCAGAAGTGTTCTGTGTTCTGTGAGCTTCAGTGTGTGCTGTTTGATGGGATCTGGAGTTTTTATAGTTATACTTTTGTTCTCTACTCTCTCTTCCTTCCAGGAGACAGCTTTCTTCATGATGGCTCTTCTCAGCTGCTAGTCATTAATGTTACTTTTTACTCTTTATTCAGGTGAACTCCTACTGCTACCTTCTTGCCTCTCCTTCCTCTCACTCATTTCCTTTCTATCACTCCATCCTTTCTTGTGGGGTTAGCATTTGGGTTAGAATCGCTTAATTTAAGATTTTGCTCAATTTTTTCCTAGTGTCTCTAATACGTTGGGTTTAAGGTTTTTCACTTTTGCATGAGTGTGTGTGTGTGTGTGTGTGCGCGCGTGTGCGTGTGTGCTGCCTTTATATTGGAATAAGTACCTTTTGTGACCATGATCTCACAAAGCTCAAATTTGGTTTTCTTCTTTCTTTAGCTTATTCCCCATATTTAGTCTATTTTCTCTATCCTAACTTGATGTGCTGAACAATTCTCTGGCTGTCTTTATGAGTGGGTCATGTTAAATCTATATTCCTTTTATGGCGGATCAAAGAAGACCCTTATTAAAAGAAGACCCTTATTAATCAGTTCCAGTTCCTCCAGCGTGCCCATAGTGTCTGCCTTCAACTCAGTAACAATGTTGTCCAGAAAATTTTCGACTCACAACAACAAATGAGTTTGACAGAAAACATCCCTATGTCTATGTGCCAAGGCATCATATGAGTCATTGGGGATATACAAAGACATAAGTGAAATTGTTCCTTCTTTCAAGAAGAGCACATTCTATGGAAAGAAACATGTACATGTTTAGCCACATAATGTATACAGGATAAACACACAATAATTTGGGGAGAGGGTGGGAGAAAGTTGTAGCAGCTAAGAAAATCAAGAAAGGCATCAGGCAGTCTCAGTCAACAAGAATTTATTCATGTAGAAGGAGGCAAATGAGCAGGGATTTCAAGGAATCGAGAATTCTAAGAGTCAAGGGTGAAGGGGTATGCATTCCAGGCATGGGGGACAGCCAGTGCAAAGGCATGGAGACAGGAGATGAAATGACAGGCTTGGGAAATAATAAAGGAGGCTGGTTTTGCTGGAACATAGGGTGTCATTCAGTCAAATGGCATTTATTTTTAAATATATTTTTATTTATTTCATCAAATACTTCCCACTTACATGTAAACATTTTAAACATAATTTTTAAAAATGTTGAGTACCAAATTCTCTCCCTCTCCTTTCTTCCCTCCTGAAGAAGGCAAGCAATTTGATATCATTATCCTTGTGAACTCATGCAGAACAAATTCCCATTTAGCTATGTTGCAAAAGAAAACACAGCCAAAAAATAAAGCAAGAAAACGAGAGTAAAAAAAATAGACTTCAGTCAGAACTCAGAGTTCAGCTTTCTCTCTGGTGGTAGACAGCATTTTTCATGATGGGTTTTTTGGATTTGTCTTGAATCATGGTCTTGATCAGAGTAGCTAAGTCTATCACAGTTGACCATCTCTACAATATTACTGTTACTGTGTACAATGTTCTCTTGGTTCTGTTCACTTCATTTTGCGTGAGTTCATATATGTCTTATTCATCACTTCTTACACTACAATAGTATTCGATCATAAAATTATATACCCTAGCTTAGCTTGTTCAGTCATTCCCCAATTGAGGGGCATCCCCTTGATTTCCAATTCTTTGCCACCACAAAAAGAGCTGCTATATTTTTGTACAAATAGGTCCTTTTTCCTTTTTTTTTTGGAGGGGGGAGGGGGGACAATTGGGGTTAAATGACTTGCCCAAGGTCACATGGCTAGTAAGTGTTAAGTGTCTGAGGCTGGATTTGAACTCAGGTCCTCCTGACTCCACAGACAGCACTCTATTCACTGTGTCACCTAGCCACCCTCCTTTTTCCTTTTTAAAAATCTCTTTGGGATATGACCTAGTAGTACCATTGCTAGGTCAAAGGGTATGCAGTTTTATAGCTCTTTGGGCATAGTTCCAAATTGTTCTCCAGAATATTTGGACTTCACCAGTTTACAACTCTGCTAACAGCGCCATTAGTGTTCCAATTTTCCAACATCCCCTCCAGCATCAAATGGCATTTATTAAGGGCCTACTATATGCCAGGTGCAGTAGTAAGCGCTGGGGATATTTAAAAAGACAACAGTTCTTGTTCTTGAACAAGGAGCTCAGTCTAATGGGGGAGACAACATAGAAACAACTCTGACAAACAAGTTATGTACATACATAATGGGATAATTGACAAGGAAAGCACTGGAATTAAGCGGGGATTGGGAAAGGCTTAGAAGGGATTGTAGAAGGGCCTTGAAGGAAGCCAGGAAAGGGGGAGGGAGGGAATTCCAAGCTTTTGCTCTAGTTGTCTCTCATGCCTGAGATGCTTTGTCTCTTCACCTCTGCCTGTTTTCTTGGCTTCCCTCAAGACAGTTCAAATCCTACCCTCTGCATGAGCAAAAGATACATGGTATAAACTGGGGCTGATCTCATGAGGAAGGCACTAAGATTAAGGAGGACTGGAAAGACTTCTGGAAGAATGTGGGGCATTAGCTGAGACTTGAAGGAAACCAGAGAAAACAAGAGGTGGAGATGAGGAGGAAGGGAAGTCTAGGAATGGAGGATATCTAGTGAAAATACTTGGAGTCAGTAGATTGAGTAAGAGGAACAGTAAAGAGGCCAGTGTGCCTGGATATCAGAGTATGTGGGGATAATATATGAAAAATAAAAAGGCAGGAGGGGACCAGGTTATGAAGGACTTTGAATGCCAGAGGCTTTTATATTTAATGCTGGAGATAACACAGAGCCACTGAAGTTTACTGGATGAAAGGTGGGGGTGGGGGGGAGATGACATGGTCAGACATGTAGAATTTCAGAGTTAGTGAATATGAATATGGGACACTTAAAGGTGAATGGCAAGAGCAAGGGTATAACCATCTGTGTGTAGCTGCTGTTTGAAATTCCTTTTTCAGGAAGACCAATGACATCATGGGGTAAAATGGACTTAAGTGAGGCAGTTGTGCAAAGTCGTCAACCTCACTCCCTTTTCCAGAGGACTTCACTGAAGTCCAGCATCAAGACAAAAGTCAGGATGACTAGAGATGTCTGTGGACCTTGGTGTCTTTGATGTCTGACCAAGCTCTAAGTGCTCCATAGCGCTTTGTGGCCTTTGGAACAAATTGTTCTCATCAACCCATTCCGCAGGGGAAAGTCTTCACATACTTGGGTTAGATACCCCCTAATTCACTGACAGGTTTGAGGCTTGCTGGTTACCTTCAGTAGCGTACCAGGGTGTGGCTGTTGTGCATGCTATAGTTTCTTGAAACCACAGCTGAGAGTTAAGTGCTAGGTAGACATCAAAGGTGGATGGGCAGCCTTGAAAAGGGCTTGGCAAGCTGTCACCACCAAAGGTACTGGTCCTCCTTGAATACTCCACATAACCCCTGTGTGTAGCTATGTTGGAGTGGAAAAGTAAGTGAAAGGAAATGAGTAAACTGAAGAATTGAGCAGTTAAGGGATTGAGTAAACTGAGGAAATGAGAAGTTAGGATATTTGAAGGAGTATTAATATGTATGTGTCCTACTATGAAGTAGCTGGGGAAGAGAGGAAGACTGTGAATCAGGTACTCAACTCATTGAGGAAGGAAGGAGAATATCTTGAAAATCTGTAGAAAACAGCCATCAGAATTTTGTGTGATAGATATAGATTGAATGAATCTCAAAGGAGGAGAGGTTATTAAGCAACAGTGGTAGACGGAGAGCCAGTAAATGGCAACGTGGGGCAAGGAGTAATCTACTTTTCCTATAACCAGTGAGTTGGTAGTATGAGTGAAAGTGCAATCTTGCCAGAAAGAGAAGCCAAGGAAACTGTAGATTAGGAAGGAGCTAGTGAGTAAAAGATGGAAGGAGTGATAAAGGAAAAGGTTTAAGATCAAATTCAGTTTGTTATCTATGGAGCAAGCATTCCAGAGAGCATAGTAGAAGTGTTGGGTAGCTTTAGAGTGAGAGGTTGGTAGAGCTGGGTTGAAAGGGACACAAATAAAGGTGAGGTCAGTGCATGGAGAATGGCAACTGGAGGTTCAGAATCATGGAATGAGTATGACAGGGTGGAAGTACATTAATCATTGAGGAATGAGTTATAGTAGGTTATCATTGTTCATGGGGGTTTCTTCCCCAGTAGAGTTGTTCTAGAGCATCTGGCAGCTGCAAAGCATGTTGGGGGTGGAGGATGATAGGGGCACATGAAGAATGCCTGGACACAGTCAAGGCAGACCCTGTGGAGCTACAGGAGCCTGTGATAGGAAGTAATGTGGAATAAGCTCAGAAAGGTAGGCTGCAGGCACATTGTGAAAGGCTGTATATGCCAAACACAGAAGTTTCTATTTTATTCTAGAGACAATCAATCGACAAGCATTTATTAAGCATTTACTCACTGCCAGGCTCCTTATCCCTACTAGGGTAAAATATAAAATCCTCTGTTGGGCATTCCAAGACTTTTATAACCTAGACCCCTCTTACTTCTCCATTCTGCCTCATAACTCCACCTCACTATCTAACTCTGTGACCAGGGATACTGGTCTCCTACCTTTCTGTCAAACAAGATACTTCATTTCTTAACTCCAGTAATTTTCAGTGGTTACCTTTCATGTCTGGAGTTCTTTCCCTCTCTCTGCCTCTTGCCTTCCTTCAAGTTCCAGATAAATCTGATCTCCATAAGAAGCTTTTCCCAATCCCTCTTAATTCTAGTGCATTTTAAATTTTAATATTTTATTATATTTTAATTAACATTATATGTAACATATTAACATTTTAATATTTTCAGTTTATCATGTATATAGCTTGTTTGTACAGAGTTGTTTGTATATCATCTCCCCCATTAGACTGTGAGCTCCTTGAGAACAAGGAATGTTTTTGGTTTTTTTGTATCCCCAGCACAGGGCTTGGAATATAGTTGGCACTTAATAAATGTTTATTGACTAAGTACTCAGGACACAAAGAAAGGCAAAAACGTACTTCTTGATTTCAGAGAGCTCACATTCTTATGTGAAATGTACAAAGCCATTACAGTTTCTTGAGCAGGGGTGTGATATGTGGTCAGACTGCATCAGGAGTATCATTTTGATGGTTGTGTGGAGGGAGATGCATAAAGACTTTGAGAACAATTAGGGAGCTATTGTGATAATCCAATAAAAATGTGATAATTCAAAATCAAAAAATGATACTGACCTGAACTAAAAGAGAGGCTGTATGAGAAAAGAGAATGGAGAAAAGGATTTAAAAAGGTAAAATTGGTAACATTTAGCACCTAACTGGATATGGGTGTTGAGGCAGAGGAAAGAGTTGAGGATGACTTTGAGGTTGTAAACCTGGGTTAATAGCAGAATGGTAGGACTGTCAATAGAAAAAGAGAAGCTAGGAAAACAGGTAAGCTTTTGAGAATCAACTCAACTGTTTTGGTCTTGTTTAGCTTGAGATACGTATTAGATATACAGTTGGAAATGTTTAATAGGTTAGCTGGTGGTTTAATAGGAGTGGGACTCAGTCTACAGAAGGAGCATTTGCTTATTTATGGATTTACAGACACCCCGCCCCATCATTTTTCGTGGGCTGCTGTCTACAGGCTGGGTGCCCTACTGGCTCAGTAGATCAAGCACTGGACTTGGAATCAGGAAATCCTGATTTGGAATCCTCCCTCAATCAGTTCATAAGTACTTATTAAATGTCTACTATATACCACACACTGTAATAAACACTGTGTATACAAAAAGAGGTAAAAGAGAGTCATTACTCTCAAAAAGCTCATAATAGAATGGGAGAGATAATGGGCAAATAAATATGTACAAACAAGTTATATATAGGATAAAGAGGAAATAACAGAGAGAAGGCATTAGAATTAAAAGGGGTTGGGAAAAACTGCCTGTAGAAGATGGGATTTTAGTTAGGACTTGAAGGAAGCCAGGGAAGTCAGAGGTGAAGATGAGGAGGGAGAGCATTCTAGTTACGGGGAACAGCCAAAGAAAGTACCCAGAGCTGAGAGATGGCAGTGTCTTGTTCATGTAATGGCCAGTATCACTAGATCAAAGTGTGTGTGTGTGTGTGTGTGTGTGTGTGTGTGTGTGTGTGTGTGTGAAATGATATAAGAAGGCTGGAAAGGAAGGGGAGGGCTAAGTTAGGAAGAGCTTTGAATTCCAGATGGAGAGGATTTTGCTTATGATTCTGGAGGCAATGGGGAGCCACTGGAATTTACTGAGTAGGGAGTGACATCGCCAGATCTGACAATTAGGAAAATCATTTTAGTAGTTGAGTAAAGGATGGCTTGGAGTTTTGGAGAGACTTGAGGAAGGTAACACTCCCTCCCCTCCCCCTCATAAGGCTAGTGCAACGGTCCAGGTGTAAGCTGATGAGGGACTGCACCAGAGTGATGGCAGTATCAGAGAAATTAGGAGGCTTATTGGAGAGATGCTACAAAGAAGAAATCA
Organism: Pseudochirops corinnae; assembly: GCA_028646515.1. Lineage (NCBI taxonomy): Eukaryota > Metazoa > Chordata > Mammalia > Diprotodontia > Pseudocheiridae > Pseudochirops > Pseudochirops corinnae. The sequence goes on along the minus strand of CM053586.1, from coordinate 305,170,603 downwards.
ACAGGTCTTGCCAACAGATTAGATACGGGGTATGAAAGATGGTGAGAAATCCAGGATGACTGTTAGGTTTCAAGCTTGGGGGACTGGGAAGATGGTGGTGCACTCAACAGTAATAGGGAAGGTTTAGGGGAAATGACTGAATGGTGTTTTAGATATGTTGAGTTTAAGATACCTACTGGACATCCAGTTTGGGATGTCTGAAAGGCAGCTGGAGAGGTGAACAGGAGGTCAACAGACAGTTTAGGGATGTTAGGAGACGTAGATTTGAGACTTATCAGCTTTGAGATGACAGTTAAATCCATGGGAGCTGATGAGATCACCAAGTAAAGTAGTGCAGAAGGAGAAGAGAAAAGGTCTTAAGACAGAACCCTGAGGAACACCTACCTTTAGAATGTGTGATCCGCAAGAGGATCCAGCAAGGAGAGAGAGAGAAGCCTTTGGATAGGTAAGAAGAGAACCAGGATGAGAGTGGTACCCCAAAACCCTAAAGAGAAGAGTATCAAGGAGAAGAGGGTGAGCAACAGTGCCTAAGGCTGCAGAAAGGTCAGTAAGAAAAGGATGTTAAATGAATCTTTTCCTTCCTCTTCCTCTTCGTTTCTTCTTCCTCCTCCTCCTTTCGACTCATGTCAAGCTGATTTTGAGTTCTTGGGGATTTAAGTAACAAAATCAGTAACAGCAGTAATGCCTAACTACCAACTAGCCTGAGTCTCGGAGTCTTTGGAATGATCAAACGCAGGATGGTAAAATCCTGCATGAGGGCCATGGGATAGTGGAATTAACTTCTGAAGGAGTTATCTAGGTGGGTATCTAGTGTAACTACCCTTATTTTACAGATGGGGAAACTGAGCTCCAGAAAGGTTGGAAGTAACAGAGTGCGGGATTCAAAGTCGGGAGTCCTCTGGAGTCCTAAATGCATCTCTCTCTCTCTCTCTCTCTCTCTCTCTTCTGGTGCATCCCGTAGCTAATAAGTAAAACACCAGCTGGCACCTCTGTACCTTTGTCAGTTTTAGTTTTGTGGTTTCCAGGTTTCCCACAATACAAACCTGTCTCCCTGCATCGCAGGGTGAAATGCGCAAGAAGGGAAGAGGCAACAATAGCACTTGGACCCGGTCGGACTTTGAACTCGGCATACTATGTGTTCAAACTTGGGCCACGCCTAACATGGTGTCCAGGAGGTCCCTCCGCGTCGGTCCTCACTTTTCGGCCACACTCATCATGGCCATCGAGGAAAGTTGCGGCTGGCGCAGAGAGTCTCGAGGCAGTCCTCGCGAGGTTTCTGGGGCCGGGACTGCTCCCGCCCTGCCTCGCGCCTGCCGCCGCCGCCGCTGCCGCCGCCTCCGCCGCCGCCGTCGCTGCCGCAGCTCCTCCTCCGTGTCAGTTGTTGGTCTGTAATGGCGACTGAGCTGCTGCCGCCGCCTCCGCCGCCCCTGCCGCCGCCGAAGTGACTCTCCCGGCGGGAGGAGCGGAGCCGGGCCAGAGGCAGAGGGAGTCCGGGCGAGCCGAAGCGCCGGAGGCTGCGCTGTCGCGGGAGGGGAAGCTAGCTTCTCCCTCCTCAGCGTCTCTCCCTCCCCGCCGGCCGGCGGGTCGAGGAGGGAGCCGGTGCCAGGCCGGGCCGGGCCGGCCTCTCGTCTCGGCCCAGCGGACAGGCCGGGCGGGGGCGTCTTTGGTGCTCCGCCCGCCCGGCCCCACGGGATGAGCCGGCGCAGCCGGGGCCGGAGGCGACACTCTCAGGTGAGCGGCGGGCGGGCGAGCGAGGAGGGGGCGCGGGATGGGACCGAGGCCGCGAGTCGGCGGCGGGGCGGGGCTGCGGCACCGATCCCTGTCCGTCGGCCGGAGCCCGGAGCGGAGCGAGGCACCTGCCGGGGGCCCGCGTCCCTCGTCCTTCTCTCAGGAAACTCCGGCAGTGACCGGCCGGGTCCTCTCCCCAGCCTCGGGGCTAACCACACGTACTAGTGGAGGCCTGGCAGCTGTACGTGGGCTCCTGGCTGTCCGCAAGGCTTCGGGAGGTTGCGGACAAGCGTTCAGAGTGGTGCCGCGGGCAAACGGGTGCGGGGCTTTCTCGCCCTTCGTCTGGCAGTCCGACACTCCCCGCTTGGGCTCTCGGCACTCCCTGGCACGGACAGGCAGCGGGGCTGGGCAACTTCAGGGGCTAGGGGCACGTTGGGCAGGACGTTGCGTTTCCCTCCCCATAGCTGCGGATGAAGCAGAAATCTCTGACCTGGAAGAACGTTCCTTTAGAGCCGGGGCTATTGTTGCTACCTTTGTATACCTAGCATTTATTTAGCCCAGTGCCTGCCACATAGTAGAACAAGTCGGTCTATTGTAAACAATCCGCAAACATTTATTAAGCGACTCTGTGCCAGTGAATGCTATTGACCCGACTTGTTAGAGACTATTTCCCTTCCCCCCTCCCGAGTTTTTTTAAAACTTGTTTTTACTTTTCTTGGCCCATAATGCGCAATTAATAAATACTTGTTGATTGACTGACTTCCTTAAATTCTTACGGTTTTGTCTGGAGATTGAGATAATGTTACTCTTTTCTACATTTTAAAGCTTCTGGGAAGATTGTATCTTTAGACGTTAGGTAACAATCTGAACAGCTCAATGAGAACAATAATAAAATAGACCTTTTTGGAATACATATGTAGTTAAGACGTTTTGAACGAAATGGCTGTAAAAGGCTAATTAGCAAGGAAACCCGATTTCAGATGTTTTTATTGGTGTATTAGACGTTGCTTCAAATCTATGCTTTTTTTCCTGGTACTTTTATTTTTTTATTCTGATACTCTCGATGTTCAAATCTTATTTGTTGTAATCAAGCAAAACTGAACAACTAAGCTGACTTTGCATTAAAAATTATAGTATGTAAGGCATAAAATGGGATTTTTTTGGGCAAACATTACTTAGTGCACTTCCAGGCACATAGTAGGTAGTTAAATGCTTCTTGACTTGACAAACATTAACAAAAATAAACTTCTATGTAAGGCTGTCCTGTTGACATACCAGTATTCAATTTATTAGTATAGAATTATAAGAGAATAAAAGTTAGTATTTCACTCGCTTTGGTGTCACAGTTCATTTTAGTAGAAGAATATTAAATATACTTGGCTCCTGCCTCAAAAATAGAATTATGATTATGCTTTCTATATAAGTAGATTTCCTTCTGAGATTTCACATAATTTTATACTTTTAAAAAATATGCATATGCTTTTGTATAATGGGATGACTTTTAAGAGTAGAAATGATATTTTATTTACAACTTTCTGATATGTAATAATAATTTTATATTCTTAGTAACCTAATGTAGTAATCTAATAATGTATTAAATTCTATGGTTTTTATTCGCATTGCTTGTGAGCATTATTGGTAGATGTTTTTTCAGAAGTTGATGGGCTAGTAGTTTAAGGCAATGTTTCCCAAAACTATGTCTTGGAGAATCTAGTATTCTTTGAGGTGTGAATAGGAGTTCACAAAAAGAGTTGGGAGGAACCCCAGTGGCTATTCAGACCAAACAATAACTGAAAAAAACCCTCTTCTTTCTGAAAATTTTGATCTTATTAATAGTTCTCTGAAATATGAAATTTTGTCAAAATTATGTTAAGCAATTTTTAATTATTCAAATAAGTTTAATTTTCATTCAAAAACATCTCTACTACATTATCCTAGGGAATTTTTTATATTTCTATGTCAGCATTTGTATATTCTGTCGACAGTTTGAGCCCAAGAGTATTTAGAGCCCAGATTACTTTGAGGAATGCTGGTCTAGGTTCTTTGCATTTTCTTTTTCCTCTGTTCATCAGTTTTTGTTGTTGTTTTTAACTTTGCTTTTCCATCACACTACTGGCAGAAAGAGAGAGTCTAATGAAAACTAAAGTAGTCAAGTTTACTACTTATTAGTTCGTTAGAAGATTTGGTGGGGTAGGAAGTCGAAGCTTTTGACTGAATTAAATGGTACCAATTTTTTGGAGACAACTTGAGTCGACATATATTTAGCCTCTGCTATTTGCAAGGTACTGTGTTAGACTGGAGAAGAGAGAGGGTTGTTAGTACAAAGATGAGCAAGACAATCCAGTCTTCAAAAAGTTTATAGCCTGAAAGTCTGGTAAGGGAGGACAAGTGCATAGTTAGAATGTGATTGCAATGAGGGTACAAAATGTTATGAAAAATAATGTAAAAATAAACAAAATCCTATGACAAAATGTTATTAAGAGGGAGAAATCATATCTCATAGAAACTATACTTTTCATTATGCTTTCACATACGTATTTTTATTTGACTCAATAACTTTGTGAGGTAAGTAGGAATGTTTTTCAGTTGAGGAAATACAGACACAAGAAAGTTCAACACATCTATTTACATTTGATGTTCCACTTTTCTCACAGTACAAATTATCAAGAGCTGAATAAAACATTTTTTGGGAGAGAGGAAGGTGGGCTGCACCTGTGATTTCATCTACCTTCAGAAATCTTTTAGTCTAGGAAGAGGGATGGAATATGTACACAAATAACTATGTTTCATATTAAGAACATTCTTTTCAGAGTATCTCCTGAGCTGATAAATTGTTGTTATATTTGTTTTGGTGATAGTCAACTCTAACATGATAAAAAGTGAACTTAACATAGCCCTACTGTGTCATGGCATAACATTATAATATCTGTAAATCACTTCTTAGTCACAGAATTATAGAAATTTGGAGCTGAAAGAGACCTTAAATATCTTTAAGGATGTAAATAGATACGAAATGAAGAGAACAGAATGAGATTGGGGGACAGGGAAGTAGTCCAATTTGCCCAGAGTATAGTGTATGTAAAAGGGAATATGATAAAATAAGGCTGGAAAACTGGTCTGGATCAAGCTTTTGTTTTATTGGGGAGGTAATGAGGATCACTAGAGGTTTTTTGAGATTTCTTTGGCATCCCGAAGGATGGCTTAGCAATGGGGAGAGACTCAGATCAGGGAACTGTTTAAGACATTAGTGCACTCCTCCTGCCAAAGTGGTAGGCTTTAATAAAAACCAGTGATAACACATTTATACAGTGCTTTAAGGTTACAAATGCTTAACATGATTTTATAAGTAAGGAAGCTGAAACCCAGAGAGACTGGAACTTGTTTGACTTGTGTAGCTAGCAAGTGTCATATTTGGGATTCATACCCTGGCCTCCTGATTCTCTATCCAGTGCTCTGGTTTACTATACCACAGTCCCTGAAATAGGGCTGACATTCTCTTTTGAAATGCTAATGATTGTATTTCTGGTACTTCAAAAAATTTGACAGTTTTACTTAAATGTGAAGTTTAGACCACAACATCAACGACATAACTAAAAAATCAGACTTTTGGTTACGTTGTTTTTATTTTTCAATTTTAGAAAACAAAAATCTGGAATTTAATTGTATCCAATAATAATGATAGCCATAATAATAATAGCCTGCATTCTTATAGCTTCTAATAGTTTACAAAACGTTTTCTTCATAAACACTCATGTTTATAGGTAGTTGTGAATTTTATTTTTCCCATTTTATAGATGAGGAAACAGACCCCCAAATTAATTAATCTGTGCCTGGACTGGAACCTTGCTCTTCTGATTACAAAGTCTAGTGCCCTGAACTATTGCAATATTTATTTGATTTGATTCAATGCCTCAAATCTCTTCCCTCTGCTCTCTTTCTTCCATATGGCCGATAAAGTGATAGTCCTAAAGCAAAGGTTTGACCTTGTCACTACCGTATTTGGAAAGCTCCAGTGCCTCACTGTTGCCTCTAGGATAAAATACAAATTTGTTTAGCATTTAAAGCCATTCACAATCTGGAAGTATACATTTCCAGAATTAATATTTATTACTCCTTTTCACTGCTTTTGCCTTGTTCTAGCCAAGTTGGCCTATTTGCTGTGCCTCATCTCCCATCTCTGGGTCTTTGCATGGACTGTCTCCTATGCTTCAGATGTACTCTCTTCATCTCTATACCTCTTAGAACCCTTAGCTTCCTTCAAAGCTCAGGTCAAATGCCACCTCCTATCCTTTTATGATCTCCTTTCCTCATTATCTTGTATTTATTTTGTATTTATTCCTATGGGTACATGTAATTTTTCCCAATAAATTGTAAACTCTGTGAGAGAGGGCAGGGATTATTTCATTTTTATCTTTGTATCTCCAGTGACTAGTATAGTTCTTGTCTCATAGTAGGTACATGAATTGATTAGGTTTCCCCACTACAGCCTATAACTATGATGAGAAAATGTACTATTTCTGTTATTGGAGACGTTTTAAAAATTAATTGCTTGTTTTTCTCCTTAAAGATAATTCTTATTAAAGTTGTATTATCACAGATAACCATAAAAGATTATATTATCAAAAGATTGTTCGGGCTTGGAATTTAATGCCTTTTTTTTTTGCACATTAGCTTAATTCTTCCAACAGTTTTCTTAGACTAGTGTTAAAAACTGGTTTCCGTTTCTCCCTGAGTATCTAGTAACTTTTGGTGGGATTTATCAAGTAGAAGTATGTTTAAATGTGTCTGGAAAGCCAACTGAGGATGAAAAATTTTTTCCAGAAAATCTGTATATGATTAATTGTTGTTATATTTGTTTTGGTGATAGTCACTCTAACATGATAAAAAGTGAACTTAACATAACCCTACTGTGTCATGGCACAACATTATAATATCTGTAAATCACTTCTTCTTAGTCACAGAATTATAGAAATTTAGAGCTGAAAGGGACCTTAAAGATGATCTTATTGAACCTCTTTATATTACAGAAGAGGAATTCAAGACTCAGGAGAGGTTAAAATGATTTGCCCAAGCATACAGAATCTGAATGCAGACTGAAATAAACTACTGGGTCCAGAACCCTGTTTTACTAGCTCCCAGTCCAGTTCTATTTCCTCTCTGCTATGAATCTATATTTATTTGATCTTTTAGATTGATTCAAGCAAATACAAATTGATCTGATTCAAGTGTGACTCTTAGCTTGGGAGTAGGTGAAGATCCTGTATGTTGAAGATTATGATGTCTGTCAATTTTGGTACCTAAAAGATGGGAAAAGTAGCAATGATCTCTTGAAATTTTCACCAGCTAAAAAGTATTAGACTAGCTGTTAATTCAAATGACTGCTTATACTTCATTTAAAAAAAATCATTCCATCAGCAAATACTTATTAAGTACACATATACCAGGCACTCTGCTAGACCCTAGTGATCAAAATACAAAAATTAAATGGCCTCTGCCCTTAAATAGCTTACTTCTATTAGGGGGAAACAACAGCTACAGCTATAAATAAACCAATAATTTATGACAAGTAAATGTCAAGGAATTTTTTTTGAAGAGTAATAGTAATTGGGGGTAGGAGATCAGGATAAGCCTTGCCTAAGAGATGACTTTGAAGGAAGCTAGATATTTTAAAAAATTAAAAAAAACCCTTCCTTTTAGTTTACAACATTCAGTTCTACAATCCCTTGAGTTTTAAATTTTCTCCCCCTTCTCCTCCTCCCTCCTCTGCCATGATGGCATGCAATCAAATATAGGATCTACAAATACTTTCACATTAAACATTAGGTTATAAAGAAGGATTACAACCAGTGGAGTGAACAATGAGAAAGAAGAAATAAAACACAACAAAAAAGAGAGAGAGCAAGTAGTTTGCTTCAGTCTGCATTCAGGTTCTGTAGTTCTTTCTCTGGATGTGGATAGCCTTTTCCATGTCTTTTGGAGTTGTCTTATAACCTTGCGTTGCTGAGAGGAGCCCAGACTATCAAAGTTAGTTGTCACACATATGATGTGTCTGTAATTGTGTACAAAATTCTCCTGGTTCTGCTCTCCTCACTCAGCATCAATTTATGTAAGTCTCTCTAGGTTATTATGAAGTCTATCTGCTCCTCATTTCTTATAGCACAGTAGTGTTCCATTACATTCATATACCACAACTTGTTTAGCCATTCCCAGTTGATGGGCATCCTCTTGATTTCCAATTCTTTGCCACCACAAAAAGAGCTGCTATAAATATTTTTGTACATATGGGTCCACTTCTAAGATCTCTTTGGGATACAGCCCTAGAAGTGGTATTGCTGGGTCAGAGGGTATGCACTTATTTATAGCCCTTTGGGCATA
>CM053586.1:305151449-305162400 GCA_028646515.1 Pseudochirops corinnae | reverse complement strand
TTCCACATCCTCTCCAGCATTTATCATTTTCCTGTTTTGTCATCTTAGCCAATCTGACTTGGTGAGATGTAGTACCTCAGAGTTGTTTTGATTTGCATTTCTCTAATCAATAGTGATTTAGAGCATTTTTTCAAATGGGAAGCTAGAGATTTTAAGAAGCAGAAGTGATAAGGTAATGTATTCCTGACCAGATGGACAGCTTGTGTAAAGATATAAAGACTTTAGATAAATATCCTACAAGGGAAACAGTAAATTAAGTCAGTGGTTTGGAATGGAAAATATATGGAGGTGAGTTATGTGTAATAAACCTAAAAAGATAGGGTGTGTAGGCGGTTGTGAAGGACTTTAAATGCCATAGTTTGTATTTTTTTCTTAGTGGCAATAGGGAGCCACTGGAATTTGTGAGCAAAAGAATTATAGAGGAGTTTTGTATTTTCTTTAAATTAAAAACAGAAATATCTTGGAATTAATTGCTGTTATTTTCATTACACTTCTAATGTGTAGCTAAGAAAGGCTATGAAATACTTAAAAATATATGTATATCTATGTTTAAACAGAATTTGAACTTTAAAATAAAAGGCACTTAGTGTCCTGGGGGAAAAAGAGAAATATTATTCTGACAGCTGTATGGAGGATAGTATAAAGAGGAGACCAGGTGGAGAGAGGAAAATAACTTAGCAGGTAATTGGAGAGATGTCATAGATTAAAATCTTGAAGACTCAGTAGCACATTGGATATGGGAGGTAAGGGATAGGGAAGAGTTAAGAATCCAAGATTTTGAACCTGGGTGATTGGAAAGTTGGTGGTACCTTTCATAGAAGTAGGGAAGAGAGAGGGGAAGAATTTGTTGGGTGGGGGTGGTGAGGAGAGGGAGATAAATTTTGTTTTGGATATGTTGAGTTTTACATGCTTATGAGATATCCAGTTGGAAATGTATAGGGATCAGTTGGGACAGGAGCTCAGAAAAGAGACTAGGGCTGGACATAAAGATCTGGAAGTCACTTAGATAGAACTCATGAAACCTGATGAGATTGCTGAAAGAGAGAAAAGATGAAGGCTAAGGACAGAGACTTAGGGCACAGCTAGAGATAGGGAGTGGGACATAGATGTTGATCCAGAAAGGGAAATTAAGGAGTGTCCAGAGGGATAGAAGAAGAACCAGAGAGCAATGAAAACCCACAAAGGAAGAATCTAGGAGGAAGGGGACAGTGGCACATGAGGCAGAGAGAGCTCAATTATAGAGAGTGGAAGTTAGGAGAAGAAAAATAAAAAAAAATTAAAGGTCGAGAAAACCAAAAGGGTGTGCTAACTAGTGGTTTTACACATTATATTGTTTAAAATTATTTCATATGACAGACATATTTTATACCTGAAATCCTATAATCTCTTCTCAAAGGTGCTGCCTAAATTGCTTTTGGGAAAAAATGAGTAATTATGCTCAGGTTCTAAAGTTAATTTATGTATCACTCCAAGACTTCAGTACTCCCCATAAATTGTGCTATACCTTCCAGTGGTACAGATGGAAACTCATCCTTCCTCTACATTCCTTCTCAATCTGTTTGATTCTTCTCATAAATTCTCCACTGGAGAACTTTTTCTTAGATCAGGGATTTTTAATCTAGAGTATGTGAATTTTTTTTTTCAGAATTTATTTATTTATTTTTAGTTTTCAACATTCATTTCCACAAGATTTTGAGTTCCAAATTTTCTCCCTATCACTCTCCTAACCCCCACCCCAAGATGGCAAGCATACCAATTACTCCTTCCCCTAGTCTGTCCTCTCATATATCCTCTCCTATCCCTCCCTGTTACCCCTTCCCCCTTACTTTCTTGTAGGGCAAGATGGATTTCTATACGCCATTGCCTATATATCTTATGTCCTGGTTGCATGTTACAATTTTTAAACATTTTTTTTTTTAAACTTTGAGTTCCAGATTCTCTCCCTTCTTCCCTTCTCACCCATCCCCACTGGGAAGACAAACAATTCAATAGAGGTTATACATGTGTAGTTATGGAAAACGTTTCCATGTGGTTATATTGTGAAAGACTAACTATATTTCCCTCTATCCTATCCTGTGATTTTTTTTTTAATTTTGATGACTTTTTCAGTATCATTGGTTTCCTTTGTAATATTATGCATGTTATGTATTTAAAAATATTATTCTGAGAAGAGATTCATGGGTTTTACCATATTGCCAATGAGGATCCATAATAGGAAAAAGTTTGAGAACCTGTGTACTGGATCTTGATGGGTATCACTGAAATATGGCAGTTGCCCATCTGTTATCCCTTTGTGCCTACTACTTGACCAATTTACTTACCACCTATTACACCAAGATTGTTTCCTTTTACAGTACTATTAGTATATCTTTGACTCACTGTACTATAGATATTTTCCTTAAAATTGTGTATAATCTACATTTTGTATATCTTTTTTTTTTTTTTTGCTTTTTGTAGGGCAGTTGGGGTTAAGCAACTTGCCCAAGGTCACATGGCTAGTAAGTGTTAAGTGTCTGAGGCCGGATTTAAACTCAGGTCCTCCTGACTTCAGGGTGGGTGCTTTATACACTGCACCACCTAGCCGCCCCTATTATGTCCTTTAAAATACACTAGGGAGAAATAACTATTTAAAGGAAATATTTTTAGAAGGAAAGAAACCATTTCTAAAAGAATTGTCAGGTCATAAATGTTTGGTTTAAAAATTTTAGATTTTGGTAAATTAAGTTTTCCTAAAACAAGAAGCACATGTAATTTTTGTTCATTGTAGTTGTGGACTTGTAGGACACCCTTCCCCCCCCCCCCCAAAGTTTAAAATCTTAAAAACTTTTATACTTTAAAATCCAGTTAAGGAAGTTACTTTTGCAGATAATGTCTTTGTCTGAAAAAAATAATTGACTTTGTTCATTATTGCTAAGTCTAAATGTGCATAAAGCAACATTTAGTATTACATTATAGAAAAGTTTTTTAGGCATTAGCATTTATGTTCATTGACAATTTATGCTTTAACTGCATGTGACAGAGTAGGGAATTTTTCATCTGGGAATTTTTAGAATATCTGTATAGGATAAATTCTTGACTTGCATTTTTGAGTTTAGATTCTTAATATAATTGGGAAAATATATGTCAGCATTTAATTCAAATAAAATTAGTTGTCATGTAATAATCTTGATCTTCTTTTATAAACAGTTTTTAGCAAGTAAGGTTTGGACATAGAAAACAGCTTTTATGCACAAATTTTAGTATTCCAAAACCAAAATAAGTCACTGAGATGTAGAAATAAGAGAATGACAGTTTGGGAATGATCCCTCAGGGGCAGGAACTGAACAATTAACTAACATTTGTCAAGTGCCTACTATGTAGTTAGTGGGTAAATACTAAGATAAAAAATTAAGATCAATTCCTGCCCACAAGAAGCTTATAATCTTTGGGGAAAAACAACATTTACATATATAAGTAGAGTCATTCCTCAACTTTTGTGGAAAGAATGTTCCTAGAAAACATCTTAAAAGTAAAAAATGGGAATGTTGATACATTGCACCCCTATGGGAAATAGGGGGTTAGGTTCCTGCAACCACTAAAACCAGTAATCTTTTGCTAGAGATTGTGGAAAATATACTTTTCTGCATAGTTTTTTATAACAAAATATTAATTCTGGTAATAGGCACTTTTCCTGACACAATAACCAGGAATAACCCATAAAATGAAGAACACAAAAAAATTGGCAATATGCAAAACATTTTTTCTCACTAGTAATTCCCTAGAATTCCGTGACTTTTTGTGCCAACTTTTCAATTTAAAAAATCTTTTTAAAATTTCATACATTATTCACTTTTTTAACACATGAAATCACAAATACAGTTCTTAAAATTAAAACAATTTTCAACCCGAATCTTACCTTCTTCTGTGTCAAATGGTCATGTGAGGATGTTGTGCTATATACTATACTACTATAAATCTGTCTACCTTGTCCACCCTCTGAAAACCAAGGGAGAAGTTGCTGAGACTTTAGTCTGTTGTCAGAAGAGGTCTTGCATCACTTTAGGGCCTCAAGGACTTGCACTACTCTTTGGGGGTATAATTGCAACACAAAACTTGAGTTTTGAAGGCAAACAATGAAAATACGAAATGAATGAACAGGGAACTCTTTACAACAGTAGGTTAAATAAGACCAGTGAAGTGCTCAGTAGGATACCAGGTGCTCCACAAACCTGCATGCATTTCATCTCTTATTTTTTTTTTCCTCTACTGCAAATAACCATTAATGTACGAGGTTGCCTACTCAAAAGTGAAAATGAAGTCACTCATAAAGTCACTTGGATATTTGAATGTTGAATGGGTGAATGTTGAGGATTGATTGTAAATGAAAATTGAATTCACAGTGAATGCAGAGTATAATTTGGGGAAGGCATTAGTGGCTAGGGGGAGTCAGGAAAGCCCTTAACATGTTGGAGGTGACACTGAGCTTAGCTTTGAAGGGAACAAGGGAGTCTAAGGAAGAGAGAAGGAAGGAGTGCATTCTAGGCATAGGGGACAGGCCATGTAAAGATATGGACATGGAAGATGGAATGCTGTGTATTTGGAATGGCAGGCAAGCTGGGAAGAATACTAGGTGAAAAAGACCATTTTTGCCAGACATGTTCGTTGTCATTGCTGCCTGGTCTGTAGTTTTCTCCCTTTTTTCCTAGGAGAGGGCTGGGGATTTGGCATTAACTTTGGTCATATACCATTCATCTCATTTCATCCCTTCCCTTGCTCTTTGCTCCAGCTGGGAGGGAGGTGTCAAATGAATACCACATGCTTCATAATAACTACTACTAGCTTTTGTAAGTGAGAGTATGTCTAGGTGAAAAAGGGCAAAGTTAAAGTTGAGGTGGCTAGAAAGACTAGAGCAGTGACTGGTAGAGCTTCACTTTTCAGATTGCTAAATAAACAACTGAAAATAGTAGGTAATCTCCAAATATTTTATATCTGGTGTTTAAATGTGTTTTGTACAGTATTATGTGAGTATTTGATATTCTGGAAGTTTAGTGTCAAAAAAATTATAAAGAGTTGGCTCAGGAAGGGCTAGGGAACTTTTCAGTGTCCCTGTTGTGACCATTGTTCCATCTTCCTTTTACTTTTCTTAATGATAGATAAAGAGTTTGTTGTTCAGACGGCGGGAGAACACCAAATGAACATGATTATCTTTTCTCAAACCTTCCAAGAAGTGATCATGAAGTGTGATTAGTTGTTGTATAAAATAAGAAAAACCTGAAGTATCAACAAAATAATAAAATATTTTAGGAGTTGTCCATAAACTTAAGAGTTTCTGCTACCGTATATTTGAGTGTTGGCTTACAGGTCATACAACTCAGCCTTGGTTGATAATCTTTTCCTTTTCCCTGTGGTATGAGGGGAAGAATTATGGAAATCAAGTCAGAAGACTGTGGGTTCACCACTTCCATATGTTAGCTTATGTGATTTTGACAGTCATTTAACCTCTCTGGACCTCAGTTTCCTCATCTATAACAGTAGATTGCATTAGATAACCTCTAAAGTCCTTTCTAGCTCCAAGTCTGAACCTATGAACTCTTTTCCAGGAAGTTGGTGGTAGTAGTGCCTTGTCCTTTATTCTTACCCTACTCCCTTTGATCCTTCTGCTTCTCCCAGGAGAAAGGTTTGGTATCTTACTGTCTTTAGAGATTGTGTCTAGGATTAACTATATGAATAGAAGGGGATTTCCCTCTTTTTCTTTCTACTTTAGTGTTGTGTGTAGCTTTTAGTTGAATTTTTATAGAGAAACTTTGTTTTCTAGAAACTTGAATTGAGTTGTTGTTCTTGGGCAAGTGACTACTTCATTTCACTGAATCACCAACTCTCTGTGAGTCACTATTTCAACTTTTGCAAAATAGAAATGTTTTTGTAGATTTATTTTTCATGTGTGATCAGTCACCTAGGCTAATAACTTGGGAGTCATCTTCAATTGCTCTCTTGCCCCATAACCAGTCAATTCAAGATTGTTTCTTCTTTTTAATGTCTTTCACATTTTGTTCCTTCTTAACTCTTCCCAGTGACTTTATTCATCATTTTCATTCCATTCCTTCCCTGTTCAGGAATTTAGTCATCTAGTCCAACCCACTAATTTTGCAGATAAAAAACTGAGATCTAGAGACTTGAAGTGTTTGGGATTACATGACATGTTGTGTAGAACCCATATCAATAGGTACATAGGGGCATAGATCTAAACCTTCTAGTCCAACCCTTTTGTTTTACAGTTGAAGAAGTTAAGGTACAGGAAGATTGTGACTTGCTAAGGAGTCACATTGGTGGTAAAACTAAGATTTAAACCTAACCAGCTCCTTATGACTCCAGGATAAATCTTTGAAATGATCTGCCATTGTATATATTTGTGTAAACCTCCTGTGGGCAAGGGACTATGTTTCCCACTTCTTTTAGGCAGCTAAGGTGGTACGGTGTAGGCACTGGATTTGAAATCAGGAAGACTTGAGTTCAAATTCTGCCTCAGACACTTGACTGGGTGACCTTAGCAAATCACTTAACCTCTTAGTCTCAGTTTCCTCCTCTACAAAAATGGAAATAATAATATATCTATAATCACAGGATTGTGTATACATATGTAAAGTATTTGCAACCTTAAAATGCTATGTGAATGCTAGTTGTTGTTATTATTATTTTTATACCTTGTTATCTCCTAGTCAGTGATAAGTGCATTTTAACATTTGATATATACTTATTATCTTAATACTTTGATATTTTCATGGATCTGTGATCCCACTACCCAGAGAATGCAGCTCTTCCATACTTTCTTATCTATCCTGTTCAGTTCTTGTCCAGATCTTTTCATAAAATAGCAACTGAGTTCACTGAAGTCCTTATTCTTGTTTTAAAAATATTTAATGGATATTAATGTTGTACTTGGGGTGTCCCATCTATTATCCTTCATTACTGTTCAATAAAGTTGGTTATTTTGTGTGGATCCCATATAAGCAAATCTTTTTATTGTCTACTCTATTTTGGCAACTTAATGATCAAATTGCTAGCCCTACTTTATATTTTAGCATTCTGTTTTATTTAAATTTATTCAAGCATTTAATATTTCTCCCTCTCTCTTCCCATAGAACAATTTTATTTTTGAACTCCCCAAAATAAAACTCTCACAATAAATAGACATGGTACAGCAAACCAGACTGTCATATTGGCTGTATCCAAATATTTGATTCTGTAAACAAATGTTTAAATGCCTAGTATGTACTAGGTGCTGTGCTAAGCAGAGGCATGTTTTATTCTGAATTTTAAGTCCATCATGGTCTCTGGCAGTAGGTGGGTGGTGTGATTCATCTTCAGTCCTCCAGACTCATGGTTTATCATTGCATTAGTCAGAGTTTTAAAGTCTTTCAAAGTTGGTTTTTTTCTGTGGTGATGGGTAAATTGTTATCAGCCTGTTTACTTCATTCTGTATTAGATCTTAGAGATCTTCATAATCTTCTTTAAAACTGTCCATCTCTTTATTGCTTATAACATAATTCCATTACATTCATATATCACCACTTCTTTAGCCAGTTCCTAATAGATTTATCAATTCGGTGGGGTACTTTGCTTTCAGTTTTATTACTCTCAGCTTTACTTTTCAGGATTTCTGATTTCTTGCTTAGTTGGACATTTTTGATATTTAGATTTTTCGAATTGAATGCCTGATTCATTTATTTTTCTTTAAATTTTTTCCTTTATTGATAACTGTTTAGTATGCTCCTATGTACCTGTAAATAGTCCCCTAAGATTTGTTTTAGCTGCATCCCTTAAATCTTGATATGTTGACTTAATTGTCCTTTTCTTTGATGATGGTTTCTTTTGTTTCTGTAATTTTTTCTTTGACCCATAATTTAAAATTGTTTCCAATTTTCAATCCTATTCCCAAGGCTCATGGTTGAATTTAATTTTTATTTCATTGTGATTTGTAAATGATGTTTTTAGTATTCTTTTTTTTTTAAACATTTTTTGATGAGGTCTTTATGTTCCAGTACATGACTTAATTTTTGTAAAGATGCCATCTACGATCGAGAGTATGTTGGGATACTTGGAAATACTTTTTATCCTTTCTATTCCCACTTAGTAATCAGAAATCACTCATCCCTAATTTTTCAAAAATTTTGTTCAGGTCCTTCTTTCTTGTTCATCTTTTGGTTAATTTTGTCTAGGTCTTGAAAGAGGTCTATTGAGATTTTCCATTATTATAGTTTTACTTCTGTTCTTCCAGTTAGATGAACTTTTAACTTTTTTGCGGGGCTTTTTGGAGGGGGAAAGGCAGGGCAATTGGGGTTAAGTGACTTGGCCAAGGTCACACAGCTAGTAAAGTGTTAAGTGTCTGTGGCCAATTTTGAAGTCAGGTCCTCCTGACTCCAGGGCTGGTGCTCTATTTATTGCGCCACTTGGCGGCCCCGAACTTTAACTTTTTTACCTTCATGCTGACGATTCTCAAATTTACCTATCCTATCCCATCCTGTTTGTTGACCTCCAGTCACAAATCTCCTGCTGCTTTTCATTTATCTCAAACTGGATGTCCAGTAGCCCCCTTAAACTCAACATGTCCAAAACTAAACTCTTTATCTTTCCTACATTCCACCCCTTGTTCCAACTTTGCTATTGCTGTTTAGGGCAGCCTTATACTTTCAGTCCTTCAGGCTTGCAAACTAGGTGTATTCTTTTCTTCATTACTCTTACCCCTCATTGTCCAATCTTTATTTTTCAAAAAATAATTAATTAATTAATTTTAGTTTTCAGCATTCACTTTTATAAGATTTTGAGTTATAAATTTTCCCCCCTCCCTGTCTGCTTCCTTCCCCAAGATGACATATAATCTGATATAGGCTATATCATGTCCAAAGGCCTGTTAATTTCACCTTTGCAATATCTCTTGAACACTCACCCTTTTTTCCTTTGATACTACCACAACTCTGGCACAAGCCCTCAACACTTTAAGCATAATCTATTTCAGTAGCCCTCTGGTGAGTCTTCCTACCTAGATCTCTTCCCATTCTAGTCCATCCTCCATTTAGCTACTAAAATAATTTTCCTGAACTGCAGGTCTGGTTATGTTACCCCTTCCTTACTCAGTAAACTCTAATGGCTCCATTTCTACCTTCCAGATCAAATACAAAATCATCTGCATGGCATTCAAAGACCTTCATAATCTAATCCCCTCTGATCTTTCCAGTCTACTTTTGCCTTACTACCTACCATGTTTGTTCATATTTGTTCTCTCATTCTTTCTCTCTCTCTCTCTCTCTTTCTCACTCTATATGTTTGATTTATTTGTGAGAGCTATGATGGGAAAATAGCTTGAGGTTAAATTTTCAAGCTTGATTTAATTCATTTAATATTTAAGCACTTAATAGAACAGCCGGCATGCCTGGAGTTTGTTGAAGTATAGAAAAAGAACTTTGAAGAACTTGCTCAAATTTATGAAGTTGAATTTAGAATGATTATATTATGGATACTTTTCTAGAACTTTTATGAATAGATCTTTGCAACAAAAAGGAAAGAAAGCAATGTTTCACAGTCAGGGGTTGTAACTGTGCCAAATTAGCTTGAACTATTAATATTTTGCCATTCATGCATGCATTCATTCTTTTTTTATATTAATTAAAAAATTTTGAGTTTCAATTTCTCTCCCTCCCTTTAGCCCCTCCACCCACCCGCTGAGCAGGCAGTATCCATCATACATTTGAAGTCATAAAAAATATATTAACAAATCAGCCATATTTCTGGCCCCTTGCCCTCCTCCCCAAACAAAACCAACTCACGAAAAGTAAATTGAAAAAAAAAATGTGTTTTGTTCTGTACTCAGAGATCATCAGCTCTCTATCTGGAGGTGAATAACATTTTTCATCATGGAATTGGAATTGTTATATATCCTTGTATTGATCAGAATAACTAAATCTTTCACAGTTGATTGTTGTTATAATATTGTTACTGTGTACAATGTTCAGCTTCTGCTCAGTTCACTTTGCATCAGTTCATAGAAGTCTTCACTGTGTAATTTTTGATTTAGTGACAGTGGCCTCCTGACTATTCCATAAATAAAATACTCCATATCTTGGCTTCAGACATATTCTCTGACTTCTCATCTCTACCTACTGGCTTTCTTTAAATCCTAGCTAAAATCCTATCTACTACAGGAAACCATTCCCAGCTCTTATTTCTAGTGTCTTCCCTCTCAATTAATTTTTTTAAAAATTAAGCTTTTATTTATTTATTTTTAGTTTTCAGCATTCATTTCCACAAGATTTTGTTACAAATTTTCTCCCTGTCCTTCCCATACTCTCCACCCCAAGATATTGAGCCTACTGAATACCCGTTCCCCCAATCTTCTCTCTCTTATATCCTCCCCCATTTCCCCTTAACTTTATAGTAGGGCAAGATGGATTTCTGTACCCCAGTGCCTGTATATCTTATTTCTCGGTTGAATGTAAAAACAATTTTTTTTAAACATTTGTTTTTAAAACTTTGATTTTCAGATTCTTTCCCTTCTTGCCTTCTCACCTATCCCCACTGGGAAGACAAGCAGTTCAATATAGGTTTTACATGTGTAGTTATGCAAAACGTTTCCATAGTAGTTATATTGTGAAAGACTAACTATATTTCCCTCCATCCTATCCCTCACTTTTTCTGTTTTCTCCTTTGACTTTGTCACTTTTCAAAAGTGTTTGCTTCTAACTACCGTCTCCCCAATCTGCCCTCCCTTCTATCATCCCCTGTTATGGGAATCTGAAGATCTTCCCTGCCCCTAGGCCCTTTGCTAAAGTGGCTACGTGACTCTGAGGACCCTTGGATATTTGAAAGTATACTCTGTTCCCTAATAGGCTGAATGTGGTCACGTGGAGCCTGTGGCACCAGGCTTGTTTTCCAGGAATGCCCGTGCCTTGTAGCTTTGTGATTGGGCAGTGGGTCCAGA
>CM053586.1:305135417-305150949 GCA_028646515.1 Pseudochirops corinnae | reverse complement strand
TCTTTGTAACTTCTGTTTGTATTTTCTGAAGTTCAGGGTGCTGACTTTTCCCCCTGAACTAGGTAAATGATATATGTTTGATTGATTAAAGTGAAACTGTTAACCCATTTTGAGTTGCTTTCCTTTAGAAAAGCAGATCTAAGAACCTGTGCTAGTAGCCGCCCTAGGTATGCTAGGGTGCTTGCTGTTGCATCCCGCCTCTTATCCGATTCCCCTCTACTTTCCTGTAGGATAAGATACCCAATTTAGTGTGTATGTTATTCTCTCCTTAAACCAAATTCAATGAGAGTAAGGTTGACCCATTCCCTCTTGCCTTCTTGCTCTTCTCCTCCATTGTAACAATTTTCCCTTGCCTCTTTTATATAAGATAATTTACTCTAGTCTATCTCTCCCTTTCTCCTTCTCCCATTATATTCCTCTCTCACCTCTAAATTTTATTTTTTTAGATATCATGCCTTCCTATTCAATGGATCCTGTGCCCTCTATCTATGTATACATGTACACACATATACACACACTCACATATGTATTTATACACATGTGCACCCTCCTATATATACGTATATATGTGTATGTATACATATATGCACATATATATTCCCTTTAAGTATCCTCATACTGAGAAAAGTCTCATTAAGTTACAATTATAGTTTTTCTCTGTAGAAATGTAAATTTTAATGAGTTTAATAAGTTCCCTATGATTTCTTTTTCCTGTTACCCTTCTCATGCTTCTCTTGCTTCTTGTATTTGAAAATCAGATTTTCTGTTCAACTCTGGTTTTTTCATCAAGAATACTTGAAAGTCTTCTATTTCATTGAATGACCATATTTTCCCCTGAAGCATTATACTTAGTTTTTCTGGGTAGGTGATTCTTGGTTTTAATCCTAGCTCCTTTGACCTCTGGAACATCATATTCCAAGCCCTTCAGTCCCCTAATGTAGAAGCTGCTAGATCTTGTGTTATCCTAATCGTGTTTGCACAATACTGAAATTGTTTTTTCTGATAGCTTGTAATATTTTCTCCTTGACCTGGGAACTCTGGAATTTGGCTATGATATTCCTAGGAGTTTTCTTTTTGGGATCTTTTTCTAGAGATGATTGGTGAATTCTTTCGATTTCTATTTTGTTCTCTGGTTCTAGAATATCAGGATAATTTTGCTTGATAATTTCTTGCAAGATGGTATCTAGGCTCTTTTTTTGATCATGGCTTTCAGGTAGTACAATAATTTTAAAGGTATCTCTCCTGGATCTATTTTCCAGGTTAGTGGTTTTTCCAATGAGATGTTTCACATTGTCTTCAATTGGTTATAGTCATATTTTACAGGTATTGGAGGTGGTTGGAGCAGGAACTCACTCAAGTTACTGCTGTTACTCTGCCATCTTGGCTCTATCCCTCAATTATTTCTTATTTATCTAGTATATACTTTGTACATATTTGTTTGTTGTCTCTGAGCTCCCTGAGGGTAAAGACTGTCTTTTGCCTCTTTTGGTAACCCTGGTGCTTAGCACTGTGCCTGGCACATAGTAGGCTCTTTATAAATATTTATTGACATTAAGTTTTTAGATGTTATGCTATTTGGTGTTTACATTTAATGTGTATACCTTTCTGTATATATATTTTTTGGTTCCTGTGTTCCCATTGCAAAATGTCAGTTTGGACTTTTCATCATGAATGTTTGGAAATACTTTATTTCATTAAATATCCATTTCTTTTCCCCAAAGGATCCTGCATACTTTTGTCAAAAAGGTTATTCTTGGTTGTAATCCTTTATCTTTCTTTTGCCTTTAGAATATAAGATTCTAAGCTCTTCTATATAGTGGTAGCTGTCAAACTTCTATGATCGTAACTGTAATTCCTTGGTATTTGAAATCTTTCTTTTTGACTATTTGTAATATTTTTAGTATTTTTCCCCTTTTGTCCTGGGTATTCTGGATATGGAGTTTGGCTGTAACATTCCTAGGAGTTTTCATTTTGGAGTTTCTTTGAAGAGATGACCAGTGGAGTTTTCTTTTTTTCACTTTGCCCTCTGTGTCTGAGAGTTCTAGGCAGTTTTCATTTAAAATTTCTTAAAATGTCATATCTAGACTTTTTTTTTTTGGTCATGATTTTTTGATCATTTTTTGATAATATCATTTTTTGATAGTTCAATAATTATTAGATTATTTCACCTTGACCTGTTCTCTATGTTAGTTGTTTTTGGTATTATATTTTTTTACATTTTCTTATTTTTTCTTCCTTTTTTTTTTCAATTTTATGATTTTGTTTTAACAATTCTTGTCACATTGAGTTGTTGGGTTATTGTTTGGTTTATACTAAATTTTAGGGCATTAACTTCTTGAATGAGATTTTCTTTTTTTGTTGTTGTTGATCATTTTTTATTTTTTTTAAACTTTTGTTTATTTTCAGTTTACATCATTCATTTCCATGAGATTTTGATTTACAGATTTTCTCCCTGTCTTTCCTCTACCTACCACCCCAAAACAGTGATCCCACTGTATACCCCCTCACCCAATCAGCTCTCTTCTATATCCTCCCCCATCACCCCTCTGGATGGATCTCCCTACCCCAGTACCTGTTTATTTCCCTACATCCTATTCCATCCCCCTCTCGTTCAATTCTCTACTTTGTCCCTGTCCCTTTACAAAAATGTGTGCTTCTAACAGCCCTCCCCCCAGCCTTTGGA
The DNA here is from genome assembly GCA_028646515.1 of Pseudochirops corinnae. Classification (NCBI taxonomy): domain Eukaryota; kingdom Metazoa; phylum Chordata; class Mammalia; order Diprotodontia; family Pseudocheiridae; genus Pseudochirops; species Pseudochirops corinnae. The sequence continues at coordinate 305,148,266 of CM053586.1, read as the reverse complement.
TGAGATTTTCTACTGTCTGTTCTAAGGTGTCATTTTTCCTCTGTAGTTATTTCATTTTGCATTTCTTATTTGACTTCTGGATAGTCTTGCAGTCTTTGTGGGCAGGATATGTTTTTCTCTGAAGTTTTATTTGTTTTTTTTGTGAGGTCGCCTTCTTCCTCTGGGCTTATCCACTGAGTATCTCTCAATCCCCAGGGTATTTCCTTATAGTATTTGGTGTTTTTCTTGGTTTGATCATTTTAACAGCTTCAGTGTTAGGAGTTTGAGAGGACCTGTGCTCCTGCATTCCTGAGTGGAGTATGTAGACCTTGATTGGTCTTAATTGTGCTGGCCAAGACTAAGCTCCACCTTTGAGGGACTCGAGGCTTCCCTGACTCTCAGTTGTGCCTAGGCCCTACATCTTATAACAGAGCTCCTGAGCTCTTCCCCCTTGCTGCCGGGGGGTGGGATGGGGGGTGTATTTTGGTTTTTTGTTTGCTTTTGTTTTTGCCTTTCTTTGTATTCGCAATGCTTTTCTCAGTTTCTGGAACATAGTATGCTCTTAATAAATGCTTGTTGACCAGTTAGTCTGCTTAGTCCTAAGAAAATATAAATATACACACACACAAGCGTGTGTATATGTCTGGCTACATTGGGCTCCCTTTATATGGACTGTCTTTTGCCACAGGGGTTGGGTTGCTTTAGGATCTGAGACCCTTCTCCTCCTCACTCCCTATCTTACTGGGATCTGGGGTCACTGTGGCCTGTTCTGGGTCCCTGCTACAGGGAGTCAGGGTCTCCTTGACCTCATCTTTGTCTAGGACCCTTCTCTCCTGCTAGTGGCCTTGGCCTATCTCCTCTGGCACTGAGGTTACTAGACTTAAGGCTGTGCTGGCCCTTTCTAGTTGGCCTGGGGATGTTTTTGCCATTGCTTAGACCTACTGGGCTTGTCTTCTTTAGTATACTTGTGGGATTGCAGTCCTTCTGTACATCCTTGGACTAAGTGGAGAGGTTTTTGGCACTTAATGGTGCATTTTTATTTGAGTGGGAGGAGGTTGTTGATCTGGGTTTCTGTAGACCCTAGCTTCTTCATCACTGATGATCTCTTAATTATCAAATCTGATAGTCTTTCTGGATTTTGTGACTATTTGACAAGTCTTTCTCAACCTATTTTGCTGGCTCATCATCCATATTGTGCTCTCTCATTGTGCTATAAGAGTCTTTCCTAGACCTCTTTTTTTTTTTTGCTATAAGATTCTTTCCTAGACCTTTTTTTTTTCCTTCTACACTCTTTGTGACTTCCTCAGTTCCCATGGATTTCACTATCATCTTTATGCAGATGACTCATAGATCTATATAGTCTACTCTAGTTTTTCCCTTGAACTTTATATCACTAGTTGCCTGTTGAACATTTTAAACTGGATGACCCAGAGATCTCTCAAACTAAACATGTTCAAAGCAAAGTTAATAATTTTTTCCTCTAAACTCTCCCCTCTTCCAAACTTCCCTGTTTCTGTGGAAGGCACTCCCATCCTTCTAGTGTTGCATATTATAATCTCAGCTTTATCTTTGACTTCTCACTATTCCTCCCTTCTGTCTCCTTTCATAGCCAATCAGTTGCCAAATCTCAACATTTCTATCTTTACAACATCTCTTGCATCTGACTTGACTCTACTCACACAACTACCACCTTGTTTCAGTCTCTCATCATCTTTCATCTAAGTTATTGCAGTAGTTTAGTAATTGGTCTTCCTGCTTCAAGTCTCTCACCACTTTAGTCCATCCTACACTCTGTTGCCAAAGTAATTTTTCTTAAGTTTCTTAAGATTTCCCTATTCAGTCAACTTTAGTAGCTCCCTGTTGCCTCTAGTATAAAATACAAATTCCTTTCTAGCCTTTATCTCCAGTTTATCCTGTATTTATCTTGTGAGCTCCTTAAGAACAGTGACTGGTTTTTTGTTTGCTTTTGTTTTTGCCTTTCTTTGTATTCGCAATGCTTTTCTCAGTTTCTGGAACATAGTATGCTCTTAATAAATGCTTGTTGACCAGTTAGTCTGCTTAGTCCTAAGAAAATATAAATACACACACACAAGCATGTGTATATGTCTGTTTATTTTCAAATACCCTTAGCAGATAGATTTTTCATGATCCAAATTTATTTTATTAGTAGCAAATGAGAATGTTATTTTAAAATAGCACCTTTTTTGGGGGGTGGAGGAGGTGTATATCTATTTATTTACTTATTTTTAGTTTTCAACATTCATTTCCACAAGATTTTGAGTTACAAATTTTTCTCCCCATCTTTCCCCTACCCCCACCCACCCCAAAATAGCTAGCCTACTGAATACCCCTTCCCCCTATCTGTTCTCTCTTATATCCTCCCCCATCCTGCCCCCATCCTGCCCCCAACTTTCTAATAGGGCAAGACAGATTTCTGTACCACAGAAATAGCACATTTTAAATTGTATTAAAATTAATAATAGAATTATTTGGAATTTCATTTTGTAGAGATTTCAAGACACTTTGGATGATGCGTCATGTAGCATACTCACCTTACAGAACATTGGACGATAATTGTATTAAAGAAGAAACCATAATATCTTAAGAGTATCTTTCAAAGATTCATAGACTGTTATTTTTATCTATCTGCAATGTTATATAGCCAAAGCCCTTATACAAATAGAAGCAAGGTGGTTGTCTACTGTTTAATTTCTTAGAACGTAGGAATCCTTTGTACTTTATTGAGCTGATGAAGTATTTGAGAGAAGTAGTGTGGTATAATGAAGAGCATACTCAGTTTGGAGTCAGGAAGACTTGGGATTCAGTTCCTGCTTCTGACACCTATTACTGACCCTGGGTAAAACATTTAACATGCCTGGGCCTCCTTTTTCTCAGATGTAAAATGAGGGGTTGAACTAGATGACTTTCAGTGTCCCTTTCAGTTCTAAATCTGATAGTATGATTAATTTACTACCTCAGATACTTATCTTGGCAAAACATTTAACCATTTTGAGTCTCTTTCTTTATCTGTAAAAAGGGAAACAGTAATAAAAAGTAATAAATTCACAAGGCTGTTCTGCAGATCATATGTATCTAATACATAAGCACTTTGCAAACTTGAAAGTACTATGTAAATTTCAGCTACTTTCTTCATCATCATCCTCTTCTTTCTCATATTTACCATTTTTGAATGTTTATTAAGTTTCCAGGTACTAGTTCTAATCAGTGAATATGATTAGAATGTATCAATATGATATGTATGTATTACCTCCCTTCTTTCTTAATTTGCCATTGCTTAGACCTACTGGGCTTGTCTTCTTTAGTATACTTGCAGTCCTTCTGTACATCCTTGGACTAAGTGGAGAGGTTTTTGGCACTTAATGGTGCATTTTTATTTGAGTGGGAGGAGGTTGTTGATCTGGGTTTCTGTAGATCCTAGAGTCTTCATCACTGATGATCTTTTAATTATCAAATATGATAGCCTTTCTTAATGCATACATATACATTAGAATGTATCAATATGAATAACTTATTGGTTAGTGATGACTAGTGAATATAATTTCTGAGCTTTGGGATAAAGAATGGGCAATTTTAGACTGATTTATAGGCATCAGGTGATGAGATTTCAAGAGACCATAAAAATGGTAAGAAATGGAATGCCATATCCATAAAGAACTAGCAGATTTTCAGAAAAATGAAAAATGTAAGAAGTAACATAAGCATACAAAGTGTAATTCAGCAGTGCTGGATTTTATTATTTCCTAAAGTTCAAGCAAGGATAAGGCTGTTTTCTAATGGGGAGCTTAAACCTTTCAAAGTATTTTCTCTCCAAAGTAGCCATGTTATCTAATTAATAGACACTCAAATCCTGAAAGCAAATGATGGTAGTAGTAGGATGTTCAGTTTTTCAGATATATGTATATATAAGTTTCTAAGTGAATGCATTGTGAATAATATGATTGATTTCTTGAGTATAATGATGATTTTACTATGTATAGAAGTACCTTCTCAGAAAAACTCTTAATTAGATAAGTTGTTATGGTCCAGTAATTCACTTGAATCACCAACCACTTCTGACAGTGGGCTTTTAAAGTTGAAAATACTCTGTTGAAATATTTAGATTTCTTTCACTTCAGGTTGTACTACAAGTGAAGATTGAAAAAAAGAATAGCTAACATCTGTATATAGTACTGACTATTTGTCAAGCATTGTGCTAAGTGCAATTATCAACTCCTTTGTTCCTCACAACAGTCCTGGGAAGTAGGTGCTGTTATCTCCATTTTACAGGTGAGGAAACTGAGGTTAAATGACTTGCCCAGGGCCACACAGCTAGTAAGAGTCTGAGGTCTTATTTGAACTCAGGTCTTCCTGACCAGCATTCTATACGCTGAGCCATTGTAGTTTTATTGTACAAAAAAAAGACATTCTTAACTTTAGACTCACTTTCTAAATATAACAAAACCTCAGTTAATTAAAATGACTGAGGGCATATGTTAGAGGAATGTTGAGGGGACTTGAAATACTCCTGTATGCTGATTGATCAACATGAGAATATTAGGTCTAGAAAAGAGGAGATATATCTTCAGATGTTTGTGGGCTTTAATGTGCAAGAGGAAGAAATTAAGTTTATTCTACATAACTTCAAAGACCAGAACCAGAACCCTAGGTGGAAGATGTTGGAGATGTTAAAGTAGAAAATGGATGACCACTTAATATTGTTATAGAACGGATTTATAAATGTATAAATGTACCAGGAATTGGAGTAAGTCCCTTCTGGTTATGAGATTCAGGGGAAAAAAACCCCACATTTTGTTTGAAGCTTTAATTAGTATGTTTTTTCTGCCTTGTGTAAGTATAGTACTGAACATAATTTAATTTTTCTTTTGAACTTCCTGATCTTGTTCCTTGAGGTCACCATTTCTAACATTTTTAATTACTCTCTTTTTTCCTTTAAGGCTCAGCTCAAGAGCCGTTAACCTTCTCCTCAGATCTCTTCTAGGTGATCATGAGTTGTCTCCCCTAAGCTTTTTATAGCACTCTGCGGTAGTTTCCTTTTTCACTTATATAAGTTCTTATTTATCATGAGTTGCTTAAACTTTGTAACTTTACCAGTATCTAGCACAGAATTCATAACACAGTAAGTGCTTACCATAGGGTTGTTGATACCTCATTTTACTTTCTGTCACAGAGTACTTTGTTGCCCTGTTATATTTGTCAGAAGTTTCTTGAGGACAGAGTTTGTCTTACATCTTTTTGTATCCCCAGTGCCTCCTACCACAGCAACTTGGACATATTAAGTACTTGTTAAGTGTTTGTTGAATTGAATTGCTAATGTACAGTATCTGTTAAAAAGTTTAAAAATACAGATGATACATTCTTCTGTATAGGAATAGAGGACTGTCAAAATAGAATATTGTATACATTGTCAGATAAGGTCTTTATATTGACTGTTTTTGCTTAATTGCTTTTCTTTGTCAAAAGGGAATGTTCATTTGGGAGGTAGTAGGTGGGAAATGTGAAGACTGATGAACCTCAACAGTTTTTTTTAAAAAATTAAAGTATAGGAGAGTGAAATAAAAATGAATTAATCCCAGTGGGGGAGAACCCTAACACCTTGGGTATTAGGAAAGACTTCAAATAGGAGCTACCATTTGAACTAATCTTTGAAGGAAGTTAAGAATTCTAAGAGGCAGAGGTGAGGAGGTGGTACATTCTAGGCATGAGGGGACAGTCTGTGCAAATACATGGAGACTAGGGATTCAGGGCAAAAGCAAGTAGGCTAATATGACTAGAGTGCAGAGTGAAAGAAGGGAGGTAATATGCTATAAGACTGGAAAGGCTTTGGCACATGGCATATTGTGAAGACCTTTAGTTGCCAAGTAGTGAAGTTTATATTTTAGCTTCGTGACAGTAGGTAGAGAACGGAGCTTCTTGAAAAGGAAGATTATATAGTCAAATCTGTGCGTTAGGAATATTGGGAGAGTATTGCAGTGGTCAAGTGAGAGATGATGTAGTCCCTGAACTAGGTGTAATGTTTTTCTGAGTGAAGAGAAAGGGAATGGATGCAAGAAATGTGGAAGTAGAATCTAATAAAACTAGGTAACTGATCAGCAGAAGAGAGGAGGAGTGAAGAAGTTCAGGGTGACTTAGAGGCTGCAAACCTGGATAACCAGAACAGTCATGGCGCCTTCAATACAAATATGGAAATTTGGAAGATGGGCATTTTTGGGGGGGAAGTATGATGGATTCTGTTTTAGACCAGTTGATTTCGAGAATAGTATAATGAATTCTGTTTTAGATATGTTGAGTTTGAAATGCCTACACTAATCTAGTTGGAAATGTGTGGAACTAGATCCCAGGAGAAAGAATAGGACTAGATACACCAGCAAATTGACTGCATAGAGATGATCTTTGAATGAAATGAGTTGTGGTAAATAAGCGTCATGGGACACTACTCTGATAGAAGAAATGATGAAGGGGATGGTTTCAGAGAAACCTGGGAAGACTTAGAAACGAACAGAATTGAGAACAATTTATAGAATGACCACAATATCATAAAGACAAACAATTCCAAAAGACTTAGGAATCTATGGAATCTTTTGAGATTCTGGATAGGGAGACTAGAAAAAGAGAAGAGAGAGCCTAGGGTAGGGCTCAGGGGAACACTTAGTATTAGGGAGTAGAAGATGAGTGTCCATCCTAGAAAAAACAGCATGTGCTCACTGATTGCCTTTACTTACTTCTTTTCCCTCTTACTCTTTTCTAAATCCTCTCTAGTTTGGTTTCTGACCTCATTATTCAACTGTAACTGCTGTAATTAATGCCACCATTGATCTCTTAATTGTCAAATCTGTTGGCCTTCCTGACCTTTCTGCAGCATTTACATTTTATCTCTATCTGTTCCTGGATATTGTCTCCTCTGGGTTTTTGGTGACAGTGCTCTTTCTTGGTTCTCCTTCCTTCTTGTTTGAGTAGTCCTTGGTTGTCCTCTGGCCTCCTGTCTTTCCTGTTACAAGCCATGTTCCTGTAGGAGTCCCAAACATACTCTTTTCTTTCTTTTTTCAAATAAGTTTTTTTTCAGTCAGCAAAAACCTGTTTTTCCTCCCCCAAAGAAAAATAAAACCCTTTTTTATAAACGTGTATAGTTGAGCAAAACAAATTTCCACATTGACCATGTCCAAAGGAAAGAATATGTTCAGTTTACAACATATGTAAAACATGTACAAAAATACATATATGCCTCGTTAATCTGAGTCTTTCACCTCTCTCAGGAGATTGGTAGGATGTTTTATCATGAGTCCTCTGGAATTGTGGTTGGTAATTAACACTGATCAGAGTTCCTAAGAGTTGTTTGTCTTTACGATATTGTCATGTATAAATTGTTCTTGGTTCTCTTTATTTCGCTCTACATCAGTTTATACAAATCTTTCTAGGTTTCTCTGAAACCATCCCTTTCATCATTTCTTAAAAGTATCACAGTAGTATTCTGTCTTATTTATGTACTGTAACTGTCAGTATTTATGTACTGTAACTCAGTCAACCATTAACCAATTGATGGGTACTCCTGCTGAGTCCCATTTTTTTTCTACCTCAAAAGAGGTATAAATATTTTTGTACATTTTTAGTTAAGAGTTTGTTTTGCCTAGGATTAGTCCTTTCCTTAGCCTGTCTTCACTCTGTTTCCTTCTCCTCCCTTTTTTCTTCTGTCTTTCAGCTGAGTGAAATGTATTTTTATATCCAGCTATGTGTATGTGTATTTCCTGTTTATCCTTTATCTAGCTTGTAGGAACTGTCTTTTGTATCTTTTTGTATCCCTGCTGCTTAGCATAGTGTATGGCCCATTGTTGTTCACTTGTACCTGACTCAGCATGATCCCATGGACTTTTTCTTTTTTGGTCTACGCGGTTTTCTTGGCAAAGATATTGATATGGTTTGCCATTTCCTTTTTCAGGAATGTCCGCATTTTACGATGAGGAATTGAGGCAAATAAGGGTGAAGTGACTTTTCCAAGGTCACACATCTAGTAAGTATCTGAGGTCATATTTGAACTCAGAACTTTCTGACTCCAGGCTCACTGCTCTATCCAGTTTGTTACCTAGCTGCTTGGCACATAAATGTCTTTTGCATTGACTCAAAGTAGGGCCCAGTTATAGGCAAGTAATAGCTTTTCAGAAGCAGTATAATGAGTGACTGCTGTGGGGGAACTTGGAGCTCTAGCTGCCTAATAGTGGCATGTTCTGACTACCTCTTGGTGCCTGACAAATGTTCTTTCAGCTTTATCTCTCTGGATGGAGATCTCCAGACACATGGGCCTTTCAGGGACATAAATGTCAGGATTACCATCTTTGTTTCTTAAATGAAGAGACTTGAGGCCTTAAGTGACTAGCCCATGATCACACATCTAGTAAGGATCTAAGGCCAGATTCAAATCTAGATCTCTTGATCTAAGTCAGGCACTTTATCTATTAGACTTTGCTGCCTGACAGTATACTACTAATAAAATGCTATACTACTCTATAAGAGAAATCAGGAGGGTTTTGGGGGCCCCAAAAAATTTGAATTTCTTCCTGTGGATCTCATTAATTTCTTCATCTGTAAATTAAAAATGTTAAAAGGGGGAGGGAGGGAGAGAGAGAGAGAGAGAGAGAGAAAGAGAGAGAGAGGGAGGAGAAAGAAGGAGAGGGAGATATGGAAAGGGGGGAGAGAGAGAGAGGAAGGAGAGAAAGTCTCCTCAATTAAATTGTATAGTCTTTGTGGACTGGATATTCTTCACATAATACCTTGCAAAAAGAGAGGCTTTCAATAAGTATTTGTTGAATCATTGATTTGTATGACATTTAACAGTTTAAAGACTTCAAAGACTTTGATAGTGCTATTATTTATGTCTCTTTACTCATCTTTAGCAGCAGCATGGAGTGGTGAATAAAGAAAGAACAGGCCTCCAAGTCAGAAAGACCTAATTTGAAGTTCCACTTCTGACACAGATTGCCCCTGTGACCTTGGGCAAGTCACCTAACTCCTTCATTGCTCTAGGGTCTAGGCAGCTCTCTAAGAGTATTAGTTGCAAAGAAGGTGGCTCCCTGTCTTAATAAAAAGAGTTTTTTTACCCCATAATTCCCAGGATCAGTAAAACCACAGATTCTATATTTATCCCTATTTATCTTATAGCTTATAGCTTCACCTATTTCCTTTTTGAATGTGATTCCCAAATATACTATCTCTAGTCCTTGAACTCATTTCCAACCACTTAAAATACAGTGTCACTTGTTTTCCATTTTTCTTTGTATCCTCAGGGCCCAAGATAGTACCTGGCAGGTACTAAGTAATTATTGCTTTATATTATTGATGTCCTTCTGGCACACACATTAATAAGTTAGACACATTAAAAATTCTACATTGTTTGTCAGTCTTCCACAAATTGGAGTATCTGTAAAACTCTCACCATTCCCCCTTCTGTTTTTATCTTTGGCAAACATGTCTCTGTTTTGTGTCTCAAATTATATTCATCTGTAGTGATCCTTTATATAGTAACTCTCTACTATATTTGAAAACTTGTTTTTTTAAAACCTCAAAACTAAAACCCTTGATTTTAATGTAACTTCTCAAGAGTAGAGTTTTGATAAAACATTGACCTGAAGAGAAGAGAATAGGAGTAATAGATGAAAGTTGTAGAGAGGAAGATTTGTTTCATTTAAGAAAAAAAAATTCCTTATAATTAGAGCTATCCAATTAGGATGGACTGCCTCAGGAGGTAATGATTTTCATTAGAGGTTTTCAAACAAAAGTTGGATGACTGCTTTTAAGTTCATTATAGAATGGTATTAGATATGAGTTGGACTTGATGGCCTCTGAATTCCCTTCCTCCTCTGAGATTCCATGATTCTGTAAGATTTATTAGTTTAAAATTGGACCAGCTGAACTTGTCCTTTTTCTATAAGCACTTTGAAATGTTTGGGAAAATTATGCAAGTGCAGATAGTATTCATTTTATTTTTTTAGAATATTTTTAGTAGGGATTATTTTAATGAATATTTTAAAAGAAAACACTTCAGTTTATACCTTGATAAAGGGTAGATTTTTTTGAAAGATCCAGGAAGACTAAAGACTCCTTTTTGTTATGATTTTAAACTTTCATCTAGGGAAGAGCTCTCTCATTAATTGTCCTCTTTCCACTATTCATACAGATCGGTTACTCTATTATAGGTATCATAATTACTCTTCTTAAAAAATGTACCTACTTTGTAGCTTTTAAAAATAAAAGATGGGGTAAACCACAAATTCTATAAATGTGTAATTGAAAAATAAAGGAGTACAAGGAAGGAGAGCAAAAGCTTGTAGTATTGCGCAGTTGAATGAGTTGAAATGTATAGAACTTTGGGTATGTTGAGAAAAAGAAAAAAGTCTTGAATCTCCAGCTGCTTATTGCACATCTGCAACTTGATGTCTCTTAAATCAGTGGTGTCAAGCTCAAATAGAAGTAGAACTCTGGGGTCTGTATATTGACTTAGAAAACCAGAAATTGATATTATCTATGTTTCATTGGTTTTTAAAAAATTTATTTTGTTAAACATTTCCCAGTTACATCTTAATGGAGCAGGGGAAGGCTATATTTTGGATAGATGTCTTAAACACAGCACATCTAAAACTGAACTCACTATCTTTTCCCTCAAGCCCTTTCCTCTTCCTAATTTCCCTATTAATGTCAAAGGTACCATCGTCCTCCCAACGTCCCATGCTTGCAACCTAGGTGTTATGTTCAACTCCTCTCTCTCCCATATTCAACTTGCTGTCAATGCAACCTGTTGATTTTTACCTTCTTAACGTCCCATCTGACACTGCCACCACCATAGTGCAAACCTTCATCACTTACTTGGACTATGGTGATAGCCTTCTGGCTTGTCTTTTTACCATATATTCTCTCTACTCTAGTCCATCTTCCTTTCAGCTGCTGCCAAATTGAACTTCTTAAAGGGTAGGTCTGACCATATAAGCTTCTTACTCAGTAAAATCCATTGACTATCACTTCCAATATAAAATATAAAATCCTCTGGTATTCAAAGCCCTTTATAACCAGGACCCTTCTCCCCCACTTTCCATTCTTTTTACAGTTTACATTTTACATTTCTCCCCTGTCCCCCACCCCCCACGCCCTGGCCACCGCATCCCAAATGAACTCTCCAATCTAGTGACACTGGCCTCTTTGTTATTCCTTAAACAAATGCTCCATATCCCAATCTGGGCATTTTCACTGACTATCCCTTATACCTGGAATGCCTTCTCTCTCCACCTCTACCTCCTAGCTTCAAGTCCCACCTAAAAACCCCACCTTATACAGGATGCCTTTCCCAATTCCCTCTAATTTAGTGCCTTCCTTTTGTTGATTATTTTCAGTTTATCATGTATATTGTTTACACATAATTGTTTCCGTGCTGTCTCTCCCATTAGATTCTGAGCTCCTTGAGAGCAGGGACTGACTTTTATCTTTCTTTGTTTTTCTTTCTCTTAGTACAGTGCCTGGAACATAGTAGGTACTTAATAAATGCCTATTGACTATTTTCACTAGAATGACAATAAAGCTTAAAATAATCCTTATTTTTTTTTTGTTATTGTTTGTTTTAAAGCTGTTTTTTATATGTTTTGGTTTAGGAGTTGGTGTTGGAAAAGTTTCTATCTATGGATGAGCAGTGGTTTTCAGTTGTTAGTTTTCCTGTTTGACTAAAGACTAAAGCTAATATTACATTGAACATGTATCTTATAGTCTAACATTTTAATATCATCAAAAGGGTGCCGGTCTGTATTGTTAGAAGATGCATTCACATCAATGTAATCACAGATCTATTTGAATAATATAATAAACTATTAGCTAAAATTATCTGTTTTTTTCTTGTATTATTAATTATTGTATTGGTCTGAAAAGAAGCTATTCCTCCTTCTTCCACCCCATCCCCCAATTTGGTTTATATAAAATCTTAAGTGCCAACTATAATTAGTATTCTTTTTCAATTTGTAGTTGCATCTTTTTTCCTTTCAAACCCATTTCATTTTGAGAATTGTGGACTGTGTTCAAGGCAGCCTGTAGTTGTACATTTGTTATGTCTATTTGCATCAGTGACATTAGATAAATATATCTCCTTGGCTTTTAGGCCTTAAATTTAATGATACACTTTAGAGTTATAGCCATAGAATACAGTGGAAAGACCTGGATTAGAGTCACAGCTCTGCCATTTGCTGACTTTGGAAAATGTGTTTAATGGACAAAACCAACTCATACATCACCTAAAAGTTTGTACAAAGTGCTTTGCACAAAGGATCATATTGTAAAGTAGGTTGTTCAAGTATCAATATTCTTTTATAGTGAGTAAACTGGGGTTCATAAAAAGTGAAAGTATTTACTCCAAGGTGTAGCAGGTGTGTTGGACTGCGAAGATTTTAGTCTGGGTCTCTTGGGACTTCAAGTTCTAGCACCTTTTGACTGTATCAGGTGCCAGTCCTATTCAACAAGCATTTATTAAGTTGCTCTGTGTGCAAGGTACTGTTTCTAGATCCTGGGGATACAAAGTAAAAAATAATTACTGCTCCCAAGAAGCTTACATTCTTCTGGGAAGATGCAACATGTTGTCCACCTTGTTAAATTTTTAACAAAAAGATAATGCCTGTAATCATCAAAGTATCTAGTTTCATTCATCAGTATGAACAGCTCAGGCTGTTCCCATTCACAGTAATTATTAGAAAGAACATGTACTGTCTTTAGGGGCTGCAGGTTAACACCTTTTCTTTAAAGGAACCTTTAAGCCTCTATGACTCCTAAAGGTACAGAGATCTTCTATAGAAAACATTTCCTTTTCTGACCTAATTGAATATATATATATAT
>CM053586.1:305096424-305134917 GCA_028646515.1 Pseudochirops corinnae | reverse complement strand
TTTTTAACCATAGTTTGACCTTCAGATTGAATGCATCTGTTGTGATTGTAGGTAAATTGGCAAAATGTGGAGTGGCAAGTTGAAAGAGGTGCCTTTACCAAACCCAAGGAATCTTCATAAGGATACTGTTCGAGGTATGGATTTTTTGTTACTGAGCTTAATATCTCATTTGGAGACCTTAAGTATTAACATAAGTTAATATGTGATAACATTTCACCTCATTTGCAGCAATATAAAGAGGTTTCCAATGGTGAGATGCAATTAAATGAGTGGGATGCCCAGTGAGGCAGTGTATGCTAGAAATTTTTTTTTAAAGGCCAGCATGTTTGTCAAGAGTTTTCTGGACCAGATTTCTTCATGAAGTGGAAGGAAGAACTAGATGACCTGTATGATCCCCTCCAATCTTTAAGCTTCTGAGAGTTTAAGAATAGTAATCAACTTATATATGTAACCACAGTGGGTAAATTGGTGTCAGACTAAAATGAATTTGTGACAGGGCTTTAAATGACAAATGTAGGAGTTTACATTTTAGTATAGAAGCAATTGGGAATATCATATCTCAGCTATTTCCAAGTATACCCTTTCTAATATCCCACCCAGTGAGGCTTGTAACAAAGCACAGCTAAAAAACCAGTTAAGCCAAATCAAGCAGCATATCAGGCATTTGACAACATATGCATTGTTTTACACTCATAGTCCTTCACATTTGCAGTGAAAGGAGAGAGATGGACTTCCTTATATCTTCTAAAAGGTGAAGGTTGGTTATTGTGATTACACAGGATTCATTCCAAAATTACTTTTAAAAATAACATATTGATTTAATTTGCTTTTCTTGAATTATTAGTGTTTTGAAACATTTTTTCATATTGCTATTTATAACTCAGATTTCTTCTCTTGAGAACTGCTTGTTCATAGTTTTTGTTCTTTTCTTATTACACTTTATATTTACTGATCTTTGTACATGTTGTCTTCTCCCCTCCCAACCACCCTCAAGTAGACTCTTAAGTTCCTTGAGAGCAAGGATTGTTTTGTTATTTTGCCCTAATAAGTCTCACCTTGCTGACATACTTGCTACATCCCAGTCTTTTCATAGGTAAAGAATAATTGAGTTTTATTTGGAAGGTTTTCAATTTCATAGAATTTCTCTGTGCTTCCCATCCTCTCCTCTTCCCATCTGAAACAGATGTTTGGCCTTCAGTTGTAATTATTTCATGGAGGAATTTTTTAAAATCCTTGCCATAGGCACCTCAGTGGCTCATGAAATAAATGGTCTTTCTTCTTGCCTTTGAACCTGTGATAAAATCACCTCTGTTAGCTCTTTCCTTTTGCAAACAGAACCTGTGAGGCACTTACATTTGGCTGCAACTTTCTTTTGTCTTCTTGTTATTTATATCAAGAATGTCAGGAATAATTGATTCACTTTCTCCAGTCATTGGACAAGATTCTCTTATTTAGAGTACCAAAAGCTAAGTTAATAGGCCCATGGATTTGGAACTGAAAGGGAACTTTGAGGTCACCTAGGGTGACTTTTGAACTTAACAAATGAGGAAAATTGAAGCTCATTGAAATTAAGTGGCTTGCTGCACATGTCAAAAGTGGCAGATGTGGGATTTAAATCTACATCCTCCTATTCTAAATCTAGCTCTCTTTCCACTGTACCTCACTATGTCCCATATTTATAGTTTGTCTAAAAACTGCATGGCTCTTAGTACCCTTTGCTGCCTCTTCAATTTTACTGCTATCACTTCTGAAGCTCAAGAGAGTTGCATATGACCCAGGGACCATTTTATAATTTTCTTTGTTTTGTGAAATGCTGTTGCAAAAGAATCCATCACCTACTGTTCAGGCTTTTAGTATCAAACCTTTCCCCACTTAGTGAGACTGGTCCTCAGAAAACAGACATAATCTTTTTCTGTAACTATACTCAGAATTTTACAGCATAGTAGATTTTGTCATAGCTTGTGCACTTCATGCATAACCATAAAGAGCTTACATTCGCCTCAGTGTCACAGAGAGGTATCACAGCAGAACTTTGTGGAAGAATTGTTTCAAGTGCTAAAAAATAATTTTTATGTAATCTAAAAAAAATTGTATGTATTTAATCTATTGTTTTTACTCAGCAGATGTAATGACATCATGGGATGCACTTTCTCAGACTAAAGCTGCTGTAAGTGTTAATATTTTTTCAGTTTTCTCCTTTCTTGATTTAAAATGATTATAATGTAATTGATTTATATTTTTCTTTCTTGTATTATAAAATAAACTACTTTTTTTTTTTGCAGGGGGTAGGCAGGGCAATTGGGGTTAAGTGACTTGCCCAAGGTCACATGGCTAGTAAGTGTTAAGTGTCTGAGGCAGATTTGAACTCAGGTTCTCCTGACTCCAGGGTGGTGCTCTATTCACTGTGCCACCTAGCTGCTCCTAAACAGCACTTTTTACTTCATGAGTAAGTGTAATAGTAGTGTAATTTGATTGCTTTGTATTGGCAAAGCTAACCAGGTACTTAGCACTTAGCAATTAATCAAGCCTCTGTTAAAGAAACAGAAGGTATGAACCCCTGTTGCTGACATAACAGGAAGGGGTTAAAACAGGAAATGGCTGAAACAGGAAGGAGCTAATGCTGTGTGTGTATGTAAGGAGCAGCCCTCACTGGGTCAGACAGATCTTCTTGGAGCCAGGTTCTGGAGGCTGAGGAAGATAGGCCCAGGTTGGAGAGAATGATTTTTATTTTGAGAACCTGGATGAAGTGATTTTGATTCTGGGAACCAGCTGAAACTACTGCTGAGTCTGAGGGCCAGCCGGAGCTCCTGAGCAGCTGCTGAGGAGCTGCTGAGCCTGAGGAGCTGCTGAGCCTGAGGACCAGCCAAGCTGCTGAAGATTTCTGAGGACCAGCTAGAGCTTCAGAAGACTGAGGAAGCATGACTGTGGTGCCGGTATTTTGTCTGTTTGTGGCTTCGTTAAGCCTTGATTTCCCGGGAATGGAGACTGTAAAGGATTTAAGGTGAACTGGATGCTGTGAGCTTCAGTGTGGAACAGGGACTGCACAGAGAGCTGGACAAGGAGC
This sequence comes from Pseudochirops corinnae, assembly GCA_028646515.1. NCBI lineage: Eukaryota > Metazoa > Chordata > Mammalia > Diprotodontia > Pseudocheiridae > Pseudochirops > Pseudochirops corinnae. The sequence goes on along the minus strand of CM053586.1, from coordinate 305,131,853 downwards.
TGGGAGACATCTGCCTTTGAACCCAGGTGGCAGTTTGGTGAATCCAGGTAGGAACTGGGACCATAGAAGGAGATCCAGGGAATCTGAGAGCCTACCTCAGGTCCAGATGAAGAGATCTCTCCGTGGATATTGAGTAGTGACTGATTGAAGTTTTAACTTACTTATGACCTTGAAATTGTAACTTATTTATGACTGAGGGATGGATGGCCTGTGTATTTTGCATTACCCGTTAAGAGAGTGCTGAGTAGTGACTGATTTTGTAACGTAGTGTGCCTCATGAGTGAAGAATTTTGACTTTTGTATTTTGTGACCCTTAAGGAGGCAAGCCTTCTTGGGGATGATTGTGTTGATTGAATGATTGAGTTACTAAAGTGATTGATTGACTCATTGATTATACTTTATTCAAAACTATGTGACCACTGTGGTGAAAACTTTGTGGCCATTTTAGTGATAAGTTGTTGTGAATGCTGTATTTTGATTCTCTGTATTAAGTTGTAATATTGTGAATACTGTATCTTGATTTTCTGTGAATGTTTTGCTCTGATTTGTTATTGAATAAATAGAGTTCATTATACTGTGTAATCAGAATCTTGAAAGCTGTTCACAGCAGCATTTTTCTGGAAAGCTGCTTGTGCTTGGCTTTACAATAAGGGAGTCACAGTTTTAAATAGGAGATGTCATTACAGTGGTAATTTTAATTATAAATGTTCTTTGTTGAGGCCTTCAGGGATCTTTTAACACTTGTATGAGAGTACTTAAATTTGTTGTGTTTTTTCATATTTTCACATTTGAATTTTTAAAAAGTATAGAAAAGGGGCAGCGAGGTGGTGCAGCAAATAGAGCACTAGTCCTGGAGTCAGGAGGACCTGAGTTTAAATTTGACCTCAGACACTTGACACACTTTCTAGCTGTGTGACCTTGGGCAAGTCACTTAACCCCAATTGCCTTGCCTTCCCCCCTCCAAAAAAAAATGAGTTTAAAAAAATATAGAAGATTTAAGGATACGGGGGACAGATATAGAATGTTAAGGAGAGAATAAATTAGATGATAAGTTGAAGGGGATGTGAAGGAAGAACATTTTCTTTAGTGGCCTTTAAACTGCTGCCAGTAGTTAACTTTTTTTCACAACAATAGAAAACTCCCTTTTTCTTATTCCCACAAAAGAATAAATAACTTAATCCTGCTCAGTTTCTTGTTGAGTTTAGTAGCCCACATTTAGCAAATTAACAGCCTTCTTTGAATAGAAATTCTTTTCTCCTACCTATATAGCTTTATAAGGAAATTCATACTTCTAATCTGCTATAATCATCATCTCATTTTTATATAGCAGCCCTATTTCTGCTAATGCCTTATTTGATGCCAAATTCCCACATCTAATTACTGTTGGAATATTTTTCTGTTTAGACCTTGCTTTGTTTTAAATCAGGCAGTGAAAATAGGCTTGGAAAAGATATATACTAAATTCCTATGATAATGGCTATGTTCTTTGGTTAAACAGGATCAAATTCAAATTCTTGTGAATATAGTTTAGCTCTCTTACATCCTTTCAAGTCTATGATGTGGTTTCTTTGCCTCCAACACTAGGATTATAATAAAGGTGATACTATAATTTGATTTATGCAGTAACTCTTAAAAACTCCTGGATGTGTTAGTGAGAGTAGAAGAGGTTGATTCATACTTTGATATGTCTGTGAAACCTAAGTTTGATTTCACAAATGATGTCTTAGTTGTCAACCATGAAGACATAATTCGTGAGCATATCCACAGAAAGAAACCATGGTTGTCTAGTCAGAAACTCTTGTTTTGCTGAATCATTTTTTCCTCATGACTGCCATGTAGAATGCCTCATATAGAGTATCATTATAACGTGTGCCATACCATTTCAGATAGTTTCCTGTTAAAAAAATCAACAAACTCAAATCAAAACCTAGATAAAAAAAAGCAGTCTTTGGCACGTTAAATATTATTTGTTTTTTAGATGCTCTGTGACTTGATTCTCTTACATCTGAAATAAAATTAATTTAAAAATTAATGCTGTAACAGTTTTCCTGTGTGCTTCCTACTCTATGGAAGACCGTGATTAAGTGCTCTGCAAATTTTGAAGCTATTAATACTTATTATTATTCCATGTGGTTTTAAATATGCAAACCTATACTATTTTAGAAATTAACGTGTGTATTTTGATTTTATCTGAAACTTTAGTTGAGGCATATTGAGAACAAATTAGAAGTAACTCCCACCAGCACAGCTGTGTTTGATTCTATCATGGATACAAAGAAATCTTCTGCTAATGCTACCAGGAAAATAAGTAGGAAAGGTATGTATGAAAAATCTATTTCTACAGATAATGTGGGTAATTAGTATAAGCTTTTTAAGTTTTTTTTTTCCAAACAATTTTCTTCTCATAGATTTGTATGTTTATTAACTTTGAGTATTCAATATTGAGCTTTAAAAAATTCTCTGTGTTAAACCAAATAGTTGTGAAGTAACTTTTGGGTACAGTTTTTAAAAAATAATTTGATGGAGGATGGCAGTTTTGATAGTTTTGATTGGGACTTTTGCACCACCAAATTTGATTTCCTTTTACAGCACGAAACCTTTGTTTCTAATTTATTAGAGTTTCACTTTTAACCATTACCTTTCGTGGTGATTTTGAAATACACAAGTATTTTAACATCAGGTAAATTAAATGGAAGTTTCTTATAGTTAGCTTTGTATGGGAAATGAAAACTGTAAAAAAATCATAGCAGATTCAGTGTTAGTTTGATAAGATATGAATTTTCCACTAGTTCTTTTTGACAGTATATTTTAAAGTATTTTATTCTATACTTTCTTGATCTATAACTAATAGCCTTTAGTATAATAGTGCATTCTACCCAGTCTCATGTTTGCTGACTGTGAAGAACAATTAACTAGTTTTAAATTGATTTCTGAATAGTACATATAGAATTTTATTTAATGTTTGGTTTCCCAGAAGTCCTTTTGTAAATTAGAGTCAATAATTAGTGTAGTGATTTGTTCTGAATATTTTTCATTTACTTGGAACTTCTGACATTCTGCTCGAGATATTAACTCCAGTCAGTGACCTAGAGCTACTAAAGAATATTAATTTCTCGAATATTAACCAATACAGGGTTATTTATATTATGTAAATCATATAGCCTCAAGGATTTTCTTTTTCTTCAGATGGTAGATATTTAGATGATTGTTTGGGTATTGCTCCATCCAACAAGACATCCAAATCACGAAAAGAAAAATCCTCTAGAAGTCCTCTTCGAGCCACCACCTTAGAGAGCAATGTGAAAAAGAATAACCATGTGGAATTCCGTGAACCCTTAGCTTCATTTAGGTTAGTGTTAAACTAAATTAAATTTATTATTAAGTTAAATATTTAATGTTAGATTATATGGTAAAGCTATAATTTATTTAGCAGTTTTGGCCTATAAATTATTCTTTTGATTCTTTTCTTTTTTTTTTTTTTTTGCTTTTTGGTGGGGGGAAGTCAGGGCAGTTGGGGTTAAGTGACTTGCCCAAGGTCATACAGTTAGTAAGTATTAAGTGTCTGAGCTCAAATTTGAACTCAGGTCCTTCTGACTACAGGGCTGGTGCTGTATTCACTGTGCTACCTAGCTGGCCCCTCTTTTGATTCTTTACAAAGAAATAGACAAAAAACCTCCAGCATTTAAATGCTGCACTTTTTAGGTGTGTCCTTTGTGTGTGTGTGGTTGGGGAGAGGAGGGAAGTATTAATGGAACTTCTTTTGCCACTGAATTCGATTTCCTTTTCCAGCACGAAGCCTTTGTTTATAATTTGTTAGGATTTCACTTTTAACCATTCCCTTTTGTGGTAGATTTAGAAATACACAAGTATTTTGCCTTTAAGTAAATTAAATAGAAGTGTCTCACAGTTAGATTTTCATGGGAAATGAAAACTGTAAAAAATCTGACAGGTTCTATGTTAGTTTGACAAGATATGAATTTTCCATTGGTTCTTCTTGACAGTTTTTTTTAAGGGGTAGTATAGAGGAAAGAAGTAGTATAGAGAAAAGGGAAAGGCATCCACCATGGAAAGGAATGATACTCTGTGCCAGACCCTGTGTATTGTCTAACTTGATCCTCACAATACCCCTTTGAGGCAGGGACTGTTGTTCTCCCCATTTTACAGTGGAGGAGATTGAAGCATACAGAGGTTAAGTGACTTGCTTAGAGCTGTACAACTGTTAAGTGTCTGAGGCTAAGTTGAACTCAGGCCTTCTTGACGCTAGGCCCAGCACACTATCCACTATATCCATCTAGATAGAGGAGGTATAGTAGTGTTACTAGTAGAATATTATCTTTACAATAAATATCTTTTTTTATCTATTATATGAAAATTTTAATGACTCTTTTAGATGACATCTGAAATAAACTTTTGTTTTACATAATGAACCAAGAATAAGACTTGAAATTTTTGTGGTAGTAGTTACACTTCCAGAGCAAGCTTGATACAGTGGAAGGAAGGCTAAGTTCAAATCCTGGGTTCTTCCCCTGGCTTCTTACCACCTGTGAGACCTTCATTCAGCAAGTCATCTAACATCTCTGAACCTCTATTTGCTAGTTTTCAAAATGAAAGAATTAGACCAGATTATCTCTAAGGTCTCTTTAAGCTCTAAATATTAGGGCCTACCAAGTCACAAATCTCGAAGTGTATCTTGGAGGTGGATCATGTTCTGTTTGAAGATAAACTCAACTAAATTTGGAAAGCCCTATTGTCAGAAGGTTAGCTACTAGGTCATGAAGTCATTTTTAGGTATAGCAACTTACAAATGCTTTCTAATGTCATGTCAAGCTGTTGCAATCTGTGCCAGTGGACATTGTATCTCTGTGGCTGAAATAATAAATTTTTCCAGTTTTGATTTATCATCCCCTTAATAAAAGTACATTCCTCTTCTGAAAATATTTTTAATGCTTTTTCCTGCTTTTGTCAGGTATTTTCCATTGCATCCAGGACTTGATATCCAAGATTTGTAATATAAGGGATACAGAGTAGATGATAAGGTATTGTGTATTACTCATAATTGACAGTTTGGAATATTCAGCCCACATAAAATTATAGAAACATGTAACTTTCCACACTGCATAGTATGTCAGAAATGAGTAGAGAAGAATCCATATGAATATTAGATATCTGGCCTTTTTTATATCTTTTATGAGTATTAATTATAATTTAGAACATTGATCCTTTAGTCTTTGAAATCTTTTAATGGTAACTTAAAGGTTAGGAATCTAGAAGCAGGAATAGCTGCATCAATGAGCCAGGACCCAGATATGGGTTGGATTTGTTGACCTTTGAGGTCCCTTCCAACTCCAGACTTTGTATGAAGCCTTGGCTTTGGGGTTTGGGTTCAAATCCCAGTGTTGCCATTGTCACTTGTGTGATCTTGGGCAAGTCACTTAACCTCTTTGTAAGATAACTTCCCTATCTTTCAGATGAGAAGGTTGAACTCTGTGACTTCTAAGTTCCCTTCCACCTCTAAATCTGTGGTTTAGTTAAATATGAATTCTCTTTTTTGATGCAGAACATTGGGCGACTTAAGAGAAAGGTTTGTTTCATTGTGAGAGACAGGGAAGCTGAGAAAGGGAGATGGTTTTGGGAGATGATAAATTCAGTTTGGACATATTTAGCTTAAGGTTACAACAGGACATCCAAGTGGAAATATCCATTAGCATTTGGAGATAAAAGTGGAGACCATTAATCAGGAACCTTCATTTGAGGAATGTTAGTGGATACTGTAACAGTGAGTAGTTGTCGTGAAGAAAAGTAGATATTTGAAAGAGAGAGAAAAATCAGAAGGCTAAGAAATGAACCTTGGGAAATACACATAGGAAGGAAAAGAGAAAGGAGAATTGTCAAAAAAGTTAGGGAAGGGATTAGGGGGAGTTCTTAAGCACATAATTGATAAATTATTTTCCCAAGGATATACCTTCAGTGGTCAAACTGGAGCTAGAGACAAGGACTCTGATTCAATCTAATGCCTACCATCTTCTATCATACCAGCTAATGTTTACAATTTCGCAACTTTAACAAAAGAGAAGCAATGCAGCACAGTGAATGGAGGACTGACTGGCTTCAGAGCTGGGAATATTTGCCTTGGATGTATGCTAATTGTGTGATCATGGGCAAGCCACTTAACCTCTTACTATCTGCAGACAACTCTGTAAGGCTATATGTTTCAGAGTAGTTGCTGATCTGCTTTAATAGAGGGAGTTTCCATACTGGTCTCTCCAGAAGACGTTAAAGGTACAGAATTTAAAAGAAAAAGAAAAAAGAACCATAGGATAGATATAGGAGAACATATCATTTTACTAATTGTTATAAGCTAGGTATTTTTGTCTTTTAGATTGAAGCATTATTAATCTCAACATATCACTTTATATCCTTTTTTTCCTTCATGGTGTCATTTAACTAAAAATTATTACTGATTTTATTTTTACTGTAGTACTTTCTCTACATTCCAATTGAATATATATTTCTGAAGTTAATTTCAAAGTGGGGATAATGGAATTATTCAAAATACGGTACTTTTGCTAATTAGAAATCTACTTAAATAATATTAAAATATTACCTGACGATATCCTGTTTCACATAATTTTCCTTCCTTATTTCCTTCCTTCCTTCCTTCCTTCTTTCCTTCCTTCCTTCTTTCCTTCCTTCCTTTCTTCCTTCCTTCCTTCCTTCTCTCCCCCTTTCTTCTCTTTTTTTTTTGGGGGGGGGGGCGGTTTGAAGAATTGGTCTTCCTATCTTGTCCAGGCTGAAAATATAGGAACCAATCATAGGCTTAATCCCACTGCTGCTGATCTGTATAGTAGCTAAATTTGTGCTGTGCTTTGGAACCAGGCCATTTGCCCCTCCCTAGGCAGGTGGAGGGGACAGGGTTCAGCATACAATTGCTGGACTTAGTATAGATACTTGATCAGCTCAGTTTAGATCAATTCTAAACTCAGTTTTATTTATCTAGCAGATGAGAGACAGGGAAGCTGAGAAAGGGAGATGGTTTTGGGAGATGATAAATTCAGTTTGAACATATTTAGCTTAAAGTTACAACAGGACATCCAAGTGGAAATATCCATTAGCATTTGGAAATGAGTGGAGACCATTAATCAGAATTGTTGAGCTTAAGAAATCTACCAGCCTCAGTTTACTCAGTAGCAGGGATTACAGGGATATGCCACTATGTGTGGCTATTTTTATTATTTTAAGGGAAAATTTTCAAAAATATTTTGTGCCATACTTGCCTTAAAACATAATTTAAATTTTTCTTGATGACTCAATGTCTTCATTTGGATAACTATCATATTTTGATTATTATATATTGATAATCTCATCATTTAGTAAGGTGTGGAGATCTTTGCCACTGAATTAAAAGGCCCAGAATGTTTTGGGTTTATTTGTTTGAGGGAGAGGCTTCTTATGCCTGCTTTTTGTAGTTTTTCTGTCTCTTCTCTTGAACTCAGCTGTCACTTCTAGAAAGAAGATTCTTCTAATTTTTTACCACTATTCTGTTGTTCCCTAGAAGATCATATAGCCAAGTTTATTGAATTTGTGCATAAATAAGAGTAAATAGACTGTAATTGAGGAGACCTTGAAGTGTTCTTCTTTTAATAAAATAAGTTCATGGACTTGGTAAGATATATTTTGGTTATTCAGAGGTGGGGTATTTTGTTTTTTTGTTGTTGCTGATAGTTTTTCCATTATTTTGGAATTTTGAAGCTTATTTTATCTAATACATTTTCCGGAGAATTCATATTACATTTCTTCTGTTTATAATATTTTTCCAGATATTTGTTACTTAAAGTGAATTTATTTGGGTAGCTAATATTTTGTTATGTAATTTGGTTATAGATTTTATCTATTTGGGGCTAAGAAGTCAAGTTCTGATTCTGTCTTGGGACTCTCAAGAAAGTCTTTGAACTTAGCTTTAGTATGTTTTTGTCCTTTTTAAGTTATAAGTAATTGTCTCTCAACTTTATGTTTTTTGAGTCAGTATTTCTAAAGGTGTTTTTTAGCTTTTAAGCTCTTTAAAGTCATATAGGTAACAGAATTCTAAACTCAATTTTATTTATGTAGCAGATGATTGTATGTTAGCTTTACTCTCAAACTGACCTTTTTCTTTTTAATTACATCAAAGGGGGGAGACCTTTGTTGCTCCATCCAGTCTAAATTCCAGCCAGCCAGATGTCAAACATTTGTATGGTTTGGGCACCACTAAAACAGAAGAGACAACTGTTGGAGGAAGTCGGATGATATATAATCGGGATGACCGGGATATACATTGCCAAGATTTCGACAGCTCTCAGTCATCTGCTGTAAATGAAACTGTTGTTAGGTATTTAAATGATCGACCAGCAATTGATGCCTTGCAGAATTCAGAAGCTTTGTTTAGAGCAATAGCTCCTATGAGAACTGAGGAAGAAAAAACTGGTGGGTCAAAAGTAAATGAGAAGTCTTCAATGAGTAACATAAACCATGATGTTGATGTGAAAGTGTCAAGGCCAAGTGAATCTTCTCCATCGTCTACTAGTACTACTAGTGCCAGATTAGATATTTTAAAGCGGCGACAACATGATTCCAAACTAGAAAAACTCAAGGAACGGATTAGGAAACAGTGGGAGAACTCAGAAGATGTGAGTGGCAGGGGTTATCATCTGGGACATATTGACCAGCCAGTGATGATAACTAATATTGACAGTGGAGTGACAGCAAAAGTTCGGAAAGTGGCAACGGCACCACCTGCTCCAGCATATAAAGGTTTGTATACTTCCCAATATGTGCTGTAATGGAGATGAGCACTTTCTTTAGGTAATATATTAAAATAATTTCTTTTCATTGGTTTAATTTATTGAGGCTATTTGATAGTAGATTAACACAGTTGATAGAGAAATGATCATAATTACCAATGTGTAAAATTGACTTGATTGAATTTGTTTTACTCTGAGCAGAGTTTTTATTGGGATCACATTTAGCAGAATTAGTTATAATAAGAGTAATATTTGTTTCTATACCTTGAAAATAGTACCATTCTTTACTGATTTCTTTTTTCTACTTATTAGATGTTTTAGTTATATGTTATCTGAAACTTTTTCCACAAATATTTTCACTATATTAAATATAGTTATACATTTATCCATCAGTAGATATTCATTCAGTGCCTATTATTTGCTTCTATACGGAATAAACACTTGATTAAAGATAAGATTGCCATTTTGTTGAACTTGTAATAATAGCATATGTGTGTGTGTGTGTGTGTGTGTGTGTGTGTGTGTGTGTGTGTTTTATAGACCTCTGATTTCATTGGTGTAATGAACTCTGATGAAGCTTTACCAATGCAAATTAGCTGCTGTTCCATAACTAATATACTGAAAGGATTGTCTCAGAGCACTGAGAGGTTGATTTACCAATGATCACACAGCCAGTTGATTTACCAATGATCACACAGCCAGTATGGCAGGACTTGAACCCACATCTTCTTTTCTCCAAGTCTAGATCTCTGTCTGCTATACCACACTTCTTCCTGTACAAATATATTACTCTTAAAACATATATTATTCCTAAATACGTTTCTTTGACTTTGAATATTTGAACCTTTTTTTCTTTCAAAGGCCATTGATACACAGAAAAAAATTGAGAACCATGTTAGTGGAGGAAAAAAACCTTAATTTAGTATTGTTTTCGTTAGAGAAAAATAGAATATTTCACTAAACCACTTTAAAAATTGAGAATATATGTTATATATAAGAGAAAGAGTCAAGAGGGAAGGAAAAAGAAAGAGGGAATAAGAAACAGTGGGGATGTAGACAGACTAGGAAATAGGTGTGGAGGAATGGATTTAGATATAGACAAAGAGAGAGAAAAGAGACATACTTTCTAATGCTTTTGACCAAATCATGATTGTTTAAGACTTTAAAACTGTGTTGACTTTTTAACTGTAGGTACAAATGGAGATATCATTTCTTGGTACTTGTCCATAAACTGCATGAAATTAGCTAATGACTGGATGGAAATAACTGCCTTCTTCCCCCCACCTTAAACTCCACCTTACAAACTCCACTTCACAAAATCTGCAATTTTATGCCGTGCATGGCAACAGATTTCTCATTCTTTCTTATCAGATATCAGATATAGTTACTTAAGTCAAAATTTACCTATGTTTTATTTTGAATAGTTTCATTAATTAGTGATTCATTCAATATAGAATTGACGAAATTACCCAGGATCTCTGAATTTTATTGCATATTCCCTTATGTTCTTCCTAAACAGAGGAAATGTTCTTTTCAATATAAATTCTTTCAGTAATGAATGTTGGCCAAGAGCAAACTAACTTATAAACTCATAAAAGTGCAATCTCTGAAATGCTGATCCTTTTTAAAATAAGATACCTTTGTATTGCCATGATGAATAATTATCAGTAGTAGTATTATTCTCATAAAGGCTAGTAATTGAGATACAATGCATTTTTTGGATGATTAATGATATATTTGGAATAGATTGAAGAAATAGGTTTTAAAAGGCTTTTTCTTACACTTTTTGCCACAGTGCTTAAATCTTACAGTGACAAAACAGAAAGATGGCGACCATGATAGACTTTATATTTGAGGTTGGAGGCAACAGCATTTTTAGAGAAGAAGGAGGAATAGGATCTTTTTCCTCTTCTTTCAAAACATTTTCTTTCTCTTAGACCTATTGAATTTTTTTCCTTACTTTTATCTTTTGTTTAATGAATTTTACAATAGTTTTACAGATTTTTCAATGGCAACTCAGAGTTTATTCTGTAACTCCTAACCTTATGATTTATATGTTCACATATGTGTGGATACATATTTTACATTGTTGTAAATTTGTATATAGTCTTTCTCGTTTTGCTTTTGCTTTTCATTATTTTGCTTAGATCTTTTCATATTTTTATTTATCTTCATATTTGTTATTCTTTGTGGAGATAATGTTCTCTGTCAAGCCTTTTCTCAATTCTATATACTTAAATTATTTCTACTTTTTTTGCTATTATACTATTATGTGTCTATAAAAATCTTTGTATAAAAATAATTTTTCTTTCAAATTACTTTCTTTGTATTTGTTTTCTAATCACAGAAATCATAGAGGACCCCTCCATAGCTGAAAGTGTTCCCTCTGTCCTCTGTTTTCCTGGAACTCTTTGTTTACATTCCTTCTTTGAAATATTTGAATGATACCTTACTATGTATGTAAATTATCTGTATACCTGCTGTATTTCCCCAGAAGAATGTAAGTTCTTTATTAGGGCAGTTACTGTCACTTTTTTATGCACATATCCACAAGACTGTATACATAGTTGACATTTAATTAATGTTTAACTGAAGTAGATTGAATTCAATGTATTTCATTGTTAAATTTTTTTTTTATTGCAGTTTAAATATCATCATATGCTGCTTTCTCTTGCTGTATCTTACATTTTATGACACAGTGTGTTGAAATACATTGTATATAGTATGTGATCCATTTTTTTCTTAGAAAAAACCCTAGCCTTCTGAAGTAACTGACAAATACTAAGTATGTTCTGTCTTGTTGGTTTATCATAGGCTTCAACCCTGCAGAGACTAAAATTCGAACCCCCGATGGAAAGGTGTGGCCTGAGGCAGTGTTTCATGATATGAGTAGAGATTTATATCGAGATCTTGGATTACACTTTGGTGGTAAGAAGTAGATTCTTTTAAAATATGATTTAAAGCTTTTGTATGCATGATTGGAGCCACATGACCCTTTCCTGCATTTCTTCCTGCTGTCTTTACCATAATGAAATCTAAAATGGAAGCAAAACTGAAAAAGAATCTAGCATGGTACAAAAGTTTTTTTCTGTTACTTTGTACCACTTCCCATTTCTAACTCAATATTGGACCTAAAACAAAATATGAGTTTGAACTACAAAGCACTCTATATTCACTTATAGTAGTTGACTGTAAGGTTTATAGCTCATGTAGAATTACAAAGAATGGGTAAAATTAAGAATTACTTAAGGATTGGCAGGCATGAACATGTGGTCTGCATCACTGAAGGAAGTACCTAAATTGAGGAAGTTACAGACCTATTTAAGCATTTTAGATTTCTAAAGCACTTTATGGATGTTATCTCATTTGAACCTCTGTTAAACCTTGTGTGATAGATAGGTACTATCAGTATTCTCCCTATTTTACAGATTAAGAAATTTAGGCTCAAAAATTAAGTGTTTGAAATCACATAGTAAGTATTAGAGGATGGGATTTGACCCAAATCTTCCTTATTCCAAGTCTGTCCACTCCGTAAGTACCTTCTTTTAGTCTCTTATAGGGCTAAAACTAGCAAAGCAGAAACCAGGCTGTTTTAAAATGTTGAGTTGTACTAGTCTTCTGAAAGAGCAGTATAAAGTGAATTTCTTCCAGATCTTTTACATCCTTGAGTTTCTCAATAATCTGTCATGCTACTGGTGAAAAAAAATGCTCTGTTGAGATTGAGAAATAGAAAGTACTTACATTATAGGGGAGAATTATACTAGAAAAAGGACACAGGAAAATGGTGATAGGAAGGGGATGCCCTTTCCCCCTCATTCTCTTCCCTGACTCTGAGCTATCCCAAAATCCATCTGGGATGCTTGATAGTTCACATGCGTTAGAGGAAATGGGAATGACCAACTCTTTTCTTTCTAGTGAGTTGACAAACCACCACGTCTTATCCTGTGGCTCAATACTGTACCCTATTACTATCAACTGGACCTACTGTTGTAGTCTAAAGATTTTTGGATTTTGCCATCTACCCTGGCAGATTCACCCTTAAGACTTCTGGACCTTTTCATCTGCCCATTAGCTGACTTTGTTGTTGTATCATTTCCCTCACTTTTACTGTGATCACCTTCAGAGCAAGGTCAATTTTGTCTTGCTTTCTGTAGTTATATCTCACTGTTTAGTGTACTGCTTGCACGTAGTAATAAGCACATAATAAGTGCTTTTTCATTCATTTTAAGATAAGGCATAGCAGAATCATGATGAGAGGGCTGACAGTTAGTTACAAGGAAGGTAGAGGCCATTGATATCCTCCTTAAGCTATTGTTTAATTTCTTATTTTTTTATTACCTAATTATCAGAAACATTTTAGTTATCTTTGTTTTGAAACCTGAAAAGTTAAGATAGCTTAATATCTAAGGTCAGGTACTTAAGCTTGAGGATGATGACAGTTAACATTGGCTTTTTATTTTATCTCAGTTTTTAAAAGTTTACAGTTATTTCCATTTTTCTATTTGACTGTACCAAAGTAAGTATAATAAAAATGATTTTTTAAGTTGCCAATAAAGTTTTCTCTCATGGATTCATCATATATTATAAATCCATCATGGGTTATAGAATTTATAATTTTGGAGGATTTTTAGACCTAACAATCCATGCTTTTTTGAAATGAACGATATGAGGGCTCTGCACAAAACATAATTTTTTTTTCTTTTGTCAGATTAAAGGTACTCTTGGTGGACCCTCATTGAGTCTTTTGTAGGATTCACTTTGAGGTTATGAACTTTTGTATTGGGAGAATTAAATTAGATATAAGAAAAAATATGTTTATAAAAGTGATCAAAAATTAGAATAAATGGTAGAAGGATTTGTGAAGGCCCTATTCCTGAAGTTCTTTACAGACAAATTAAACATTATCCTGACTTGGATGATTTGTAATACAAATACCTGGAAGCAGTAGGAAATACTAGGTGACCTCCTATGGTTGTTTTTCATTGAATATTACTAAAATGTTTATGAAATTAAAAAAAAAACTGATGGTTTGGAGAATTGCTTTTCTAACATTCTGTCCATCATTTTTAATTTGAGGAATATCACAGTATCTGATTTGTATGTTTCTGTATCAGACTTTTTGTATTATAGACTACATTGGAGATCATATTGGAAAAGGCCAAGGAATGCATGAATTTGCAGACCAGCACTAAAAAACACTAAAGCGGGGTGGGGACGGGAATGAGGGGATACGACATGTGGCCTTCTAAGTCCTTGGGTGTAGCCTTTTGTCTGAGTCCAAGTTTTACTGAACAAATCTTTTTATTAAGGGGGTTTATTATGTGAAGTATTGATTCAGTCAAAGGGTTGCATTTGAGGACCCAGAGGGCCACATGTGGCTTAAAGTAGCAGGTTCCCCACCCCTGCACTAAAGGATGAAGACAATTTGTCCTTAACTCCTTTCTTACACCTTAAAAAAATAACCCAAAATGTTAAGTTTAACTTTGCTTTATTGTTTCCCTTGTTGTTTTGAAACCAGATACCTTAAATATGTTGTCATTGAAATTGATAGCCAATAAAAAGTATGAGTTTAAAGAAATTCATTTGAGTCAAACTTCTAGGATTTTCTCTATTTATAGATCAACTTAGGAAGAGAAGTTATGTAGTAGAAAGAACATTAGACGAAGAGTAAGGAAATGTAGGATTAAGTTGGAAATCTTCAACTATTTAGTTATATGATATTGGGCCCTTTTAGGACTTCTTTCTTTGTGTAAAACAAGCAGCATAGACTAGCTGATTTTTAAAGTCACTTTCAGCTCTAGCAATCCATGAGTCTTTTTTTTTTGCCCTTAACATACATAGGAAGTTTAGTTCTCCTGATCACTTTAAAATTGTATTTTTGTCCAAAATTTTATCAGATTCTTGATTCTTAACAAATTGTTGAAAGTTTTGTCTATATTACAAAAGTACCCATCACTTAAAATCTCCATTTTAGAGGCCAAATGTTTAGTATTTGTATATGTGTAGTTAAGTATTTTCACTAGATTGGTGTTTTTAAAAATAATTCAGCTATCAATTTATAGGTAAAATGACAAGATGTAGTTCATAAGGAGAATGAGAATTATTTATCTGAAAATTACCTCATGAAATTTTATGTCAGGATAGTTCAATTAGAGAATACTTTTTTCTTAAAGTAAACTAAGTTTCTATTGAGGTATAAAAATGTTATAATTATAGCTGACAAAACTTATTGCAGCTTTGTGAATCTTATAAAAATTAAGTGACATTCCCAGCGGCCTACCTGGGAAAATGAAATAACAAATTTAAATCCAATTTGTGTAATCTGTTTTGTAGCACCTAGAACATTGACTTAAAAACCTTTTCATAAAAAACAACTGAAGCCGAGCATTGGTGGTATGTCTTTAAAATATTATTTATATAAAAATTAAAGCAATAACTAGTCACAGCTTAAGATTGGCCTTTTACTTCCTGTGCTTTGCATTAATTTTTTAGTTTTTTAGTTTTTTTAAAAAAATTCTTATTGGGATGATAACAGTTATTGTCTTGTGTATGGTATGTGATTTTTGCCTTTCAGAAGATGTCTCAGTAAAAGAGAAGCCTACTGAAAAAAGTAAGGAGAAGAAAACAATTAGACCAGTTAGAAAAATACAAAAGGTAGCACAATCATCAAGTCCAGATTGCAAGTCAGGTTAGTATATGTTCTCTCATCAGATCTATAGATCCACATCTGTTCAGATAGATTATCATGGGGATAAATGAATGAATCAAAGCATCCTGAGTTTTGAGCAGTGCTGTTCTAGATAAAGCAAGGTAAATTATATTCCTGCCTTGGATAGTAACTTCTTATCATGGACCTTGTATGTTTGGAGCAGTGTGATTGGTTTTAATAATGTCTTAAGATGAAAACATATAGTAAACTTTAAAAAGTGGTGAAAAAATGAAAATGATTATTTTATATATTTGAACTCATGTTAACAGATAGTAGTTCACTATGTTATTCTCCCAGATTTGTAGCACAATTTTATTCATTGAGTATCTTTTGGGGGATTTCGGGGAAAATATGGACAACAACAGACCTTTTTTTTTTTTTAAATTGATTTGTTTATTTACATTTAGTTTACAAGATTCAGTTCCACAATCCCTTGAGTTTCAAATTTTCTCCCCTCCCTCCCCCCCTTCACTCCCCCCCCCCCCCGCCATGGCGGCATGCAATCAAGTACAGGATCTGCAGATACTTTCACATTGGACATAGTCTGGTTGTATAGAAGGGTTGTAACCAATGGAGTGAACAGTGGGGAAAAAAGAAACAAAACCAAACACGAAGAAGAACGATAGCATGTAGATTGCCTCAGTCTCCATTGAAACTCTGTTCTTTCTAGATCTTTCTCTGAATATAGATAGCCCCTTCCATCCTGAGACTTGTAGAACAACAAACCTTTAATGATTTGGAATGTATCAGGGAAATCCCATAGATAGCACATGCTTGAATGAGGTATCGGAAGATTTTTCTGCCATGGGGACGTTTTCCATGTCATTGAAATCTGTAAGTGCACGTTTGTAGGACTCTGCCAAAATGGGGCAGGATCCCAGCCCCTACCTTGCTGTCTAGGGCTGTAAAGCAGAGGCGTCAAATAATACTGTATTTACCCCATGGTAAATGGGGTCTCACAGGATCTGTTTCTTTGATATTAGTGTTGGGAATTTGAATAGAGATATTCGTATCCCACTGGAGCCCCTCCCTCCTCTCTCCTTCCCTCCCTCCCTCCCCTTCTTCCTTCCTTGCTTCCTTCCTCTTCAAGATTCTTCTTCTTCAAGATAAAGATAGCGTATTCACTTCAAAATGCATCGGGAGTAAATCTCATTGACAAGAAAATTTCTTACTTGTTCTTCTAATAGATGCTACTCAAAAAGATTTTTCAGGAGGTAAGAATCACATTCTGAAAGATTCATACCTGAAAGAGAATGAAGAGTTAACAGAAGTAAATGGTTTTAAACTTAATAATTCAAGGCACTAATTCAAACGAAGCTCTTTGAATCCTTAGCTCCCTGACACAACGGCCTGTTTATATACAATTTGTTTTTTTGAAGAAAACTGCTTCAGGTGGGAAATATGCAGTACATAACAATTCTAAGAAAGGAAAAACTTTTTACTTCCTGGAATCTAAAAATGAAATTTTATAATAGTGATATTTGCTAAAGAAAAATACTTTTTATCTTGGAAGAAAATTTTACATTTTTCTACAAATTTATTATCAGAACCTGATAATGAACACAAAATCATAAACATCCTTGAGATGATAAACCAGAAATTCTCAGGTACCAGTCAAGAGTACCAGTTTAACTACTGGTTGGTTAGAATTAGTTATGGGTGAAAATAGAGCTAGCTATTTTTAAATGTATTATTTTCTGGTCACCTCTAATTTGCCATTAGCAAATAAAGACTTCTTCCACAAACTTCTTTAGTTTTTATTCAGTAAATACCCAGGCAGAAGCCTTGAAAAAGAATGGACTGTCAATTTAAAGCTTGGAGATACCATACGTCTAACAAAGTTGCTGGACCACTCTCAGGTGACTATGGGAAACGAAGGCTTCTGTGGCTTGACTCTGGGACTTATTCCATGATAGCAACACAAATCTGATCTCAAATATTAGGGTGGGGGGCAGCTTTTCTTCAGATGTTCATCAGTGTCGTCACTCATTCGCTGAGCTTTTGTTGAAGTTGAATAGAATGAGAAATTCTTAGGAAAGGTTCCAAAATGATGTCAGAAAATGTGAATATTTTCAGTGTAAGCCTGGTCTGCATAGTTATTTGTTTTATTTCAGATGACATACTATGGCTAAGACAGGATAATGGCCCTATAGAGATATCTGCTCAAATGCCATGATGCTTATGTAGAATAAGTTAAATTATTGTACATGATATTTTTAAAATATACTCTAACTAAAAGGTGAGGGAAATCATAAAGCTATATCTTAATATCTTAATCATAACTAAAGTTGTTTTCTCCTAGAATATTTTACTCTTAAAGATCATTCTGGAGGTGCTTCAGTATTCTGTTTGGACATAAAACTCAGTGTTGTGTGTTGTGCACTACACCTAGAATAACATTGTGTTTTCCATAATTGATGACTTTGACAAAGCAGCACTGATAGGCAATGGTTTTATTCAATTTTAAATTTTGTTTTATGGAATATCCAAATGAAAAGTTTCTCCATGTCTCCACTGAAGAATTGACTTTTTTTAAATGACAACAAATCTACACAGTCTTTTGTAACGTTTTATTAAATAAAATTCTATGAATACAAAACAAAACAAAACAAAAAACACCACGTTATAAGTGAATGTCTCTTTTCCCCACCAATAACAAATTATTCCCATAAACAAAAAGCTACAAATAATTGCATGTCATGTTTGGTAACTTAGCTAAAATTCAAGATGAGCCCAGATTCTTTGTGTAGTGACGTAAAAGTGAAAGTCTTTGAAGGTGGTATGTCTCTCTTTAAAGTTCCTGTTAGGCTGTTTCAGGTTAGGGGCAATGTCACAAAATGTTATTCTCTGTCTCATTCATAAGTATAAAGTCAATAAATGTTTAATTGGATTCTATTCTAAAGTAAGCACAGGTAACCTTTTTTAAGTTATTAAACATTTAATGTTTTTAATTAACCTTTAGAAAAGATGTTGATCTTTATTCATGCTTCAGTTCCATAAAATTCTTTTTATTGAAACTTATCTATTAGAAATTTCTTAATAAATATAAGCAATATTTATTAGTTATGGGCATAGCATTAAAAAAATCTTGACACAGTACTTATTCTGTTTAACATTTAGATCTTAGTTGGATTTTCTGCCTAATTTTCAGGATTTATGGAGGCATGATGCTTAAAGAGGAAGTCTGATGTATTACTTTCTCTTTTTTAAAATTCAGTTTTATTTTCAGTTCTGAATTCTCTTACCCTTTTCCCTCCCTCCACCTAGTGAGAAGGCAAGAAAAAAAAAACCCTTTACAAATATGTCTAGTCATGAAAAAAAAAATTCCCATAATATCCATGACATATTATTTTCAAGGTACTGGGTTCATTGATGGTGAAACAAGATTTAAACATACTACCCTTAAATCATTTGGGTATTCGACATATACATAGAAATCATCAAATGTAAGCTTCTTGTTGACAGTGGATAAATGTAAGACAAATTGCTAAACCCCATGTGGCTTAATAGATACATGTTTCCAGAGCTAACTACTTCAAATTCAGTGTAATTTTATATTGTAGGTGGTAGCCGTATGATAAGTACATCCTCTTGGAGAGATGGACAAAAGTTAGTAAAGAAGATTTTGGGTCCAGCACCCAGAATAGAACAAAGAGAACGAAGGATGGAGTCAAGTGATAGAAATGGAAAAGAGAAGACTACTAAATCTGGTGAGGTCTTATAAGTTATCATAATGGGGGTGGCTAGGTGCCGCAGTGAATAGAGCACCAGCCCTGGAGTCAGGAGGGCCTGAGTTCAAATCCAGCCTCAGATACTTAACACTGACTAGTAGTGTGACCTTGGGCAAGTCACTTAACCCCAATAGCCTTGCCCTCCTCCAAAAAGCAAAAAAAAAAAAGTTATAAAGGGGGAAAGGGCAATTGAATTAGCTTTGGAAATTCGCATACAAACATTCTTTTTTTTTGTGGCAAAACACTCATTTGAAAGTATTCACGACTATGGCATTATAGCAGTTTGGAGATACCCAAAAAAGAATTTAATTTGATTGCATGTACAGGTAGTCTATCTAAAAGAAATGATATGGATAGCACTTAATTTCATTTTTTTTTTTTGGAGGGCAATTGAAGTTAAGTGACTTGCTCAAGGTCACTTGGCTAGTTTTTGTGTTAAGTGTCTGAGGCTGGATTTGAACTCAGGTCCTCCTGACTCCAGGGCCAATGCTCTATTCACTGCGCCACCTAGCCATCCCAGGGTAGCATTTTCTTTAGTAATTACCTTAATCATTGTCATCCTTATTATTTTTGTTCCTGTATCATATATGAACATAAAAGCACTTTTTGTTGTTGGCAGGCTCTTGGAGGAAATTTGAAATAATAGGTGTTTTACATTTAGTGAGCCTATGTTGTAGCTTTATTTAAGTTTTTAAATATTCACATGTTAACTATTTTTTCTAAGCTATAAAGGCTTCCTGAATAGGACTATTATTAAATTTTAATTTCAGGAAAAGATTCTGGAAGAAATGAAATAGTTGTCTACATAGAAAAGTAGATGCAGGGTGTCCCAAAAAGTCTTGGTGCCACTTTAAGTTTAATAACTTAAAATGTCACAAAGACTTTTGGGACATCCTGTATAACAATATATATGGAATACATGATTTTTTTTCAGTGTAATTTTTCAACTTACTCTGTAAATAGACAGATAAATACCCATCCTAAGAAACTAAAGAATTTAGCATGACAGTTAATATTTATAATACATGTAAACAGGCATGTAATACATGCATAAACACATATATACTAATATACAATTTGTTTCCATATTAGTATGTACCTGTGGGCAGGGTGGTGGTGGTAATAATAGTAATTATGTATTTATATGTTTTAAATACCTCTTCTTGAAATTGTGGCTGTACTCCTTTTGTCTTGTTCTAAGTAGATTGAAAGTTGCCTCCATTTAGAAATTATCCAGTTCAGTTAGGCAGGTATTTATTGAATATCTCTTTTGTAGAAAGTACTGTGCTAGGTTCTAAATGAAACTATAGTTAAATAAGGGACATTCTCTTCTCTTGTGAAACTTAGTTTAGAAGGAAGATATGTTAGATACAAAATATTATACGATGAGAGCTTTAACAGAGTGCTGTGTGAGGTCCTCCCTTCACAGAGCATAATTTAAAATTACATTTAAGCTATTCCTAGAAATAGAAACATTTGTTTTCTGCAGGTATTATTAAAACATAAACATTATTTTGCAGATAAATTGGGTAGCTAGAGGTTCATTTTAATTTTTTTGTGCCAGACATTAAATTATGACAAACTTTTAAAGAAAGGGGTCTCTTTTGGAAATTCTGTGGCATAAAATGTTCATATACATTTTATTCCCTAAACTTAGTGCTGTTTTATGTGGCTTTATTAGTATTTTAGATTTACTTGCAGTGGGCTTCATTTGAAATCTTTATGGTTTAGCTTTGGCGTGTAGGTGTGTATTTATCTTCGCAAGGCCTAGGTGTTTTTAATGCATATTTTCAAAATTTAATTTTTACAAAGTTCTGCCCTTTTTTTTTGCAAAGAAGCCAGCTAGTATTTCTCTTTCCGTTAAGAATTATAGATGTCTTTTCATTGGTTACTTGACTGTGTATCTGTGAAGATGAAAATAAATTGCCTAATTTATTTTTTAGTGCAATAAATTACTAGGAAAGCATTTTATAATATACTACTATACTAATAATCTTTATTTTGTAGTTGGCCAAATTGGAAGAGCAGAATCTGATCCTAGATTGGATACGTCTCATAAACGTCGTCATCCACGAAGCACTGAACGTTCACGGAGTAGGATTCGGCTTGAGAATAACTTCAAGAAATTACCTGCTTCTCTCCCAGATAGTAAACCAGAGGAAGACACCTTAAACAAGGACTTTTTGCCAGTTGAAATTCGTGGAATTCTTGATGATCTTCAACTGGATTCTGTACCACAAGCTACAAAGGAAGAAACTGGGGATCGGCAGAATCAGAAGCCTGTGGTACCAGCCCAAAGTTCTAGAAGTCATAGCCCTGTTAAAAGAAAACCAGAGAAATTAACAGCTAATGAAGATCCTCCTGTTATTTCTAAAAAAAGGCACTACGATACAGATGAAGTGCGCCAGTACATTGTTAGACAACAAGAGGAAAGAAAGAGGAGGCAACATGAAGAGAAGAAGGCTCAAAAAGAAGCAACTGAACAAAAGAACAAACGACTGCAGGAGCTTTACCGGAAACAGAAGGAAGCGTTTAGTAAGGTGAAAAATGTACCATCTTCTGAGCCTTCAGCAGCCAGGAGGTTACAGGAGACGTACTCTAAATTGCTTCTAGAACAAGCCTTATTAGAAGAGCCATCTCATCAGCTACATGTTACACAAGAACCACAGGTAGTTTTATACTTTTTAGGATAAAAATATGGTGAGGGAGGACATCATGTTTCAGAAAAGCTTGGGGTATTTTGCTGCTTGATATGAAATGATCTGTATAGCTCCTAATATTCCAGATGTCAATCATTCAGAAAATATTAGGTAATGATAATGACTCCTTATATATTAACTAAGAGAGGGAGGGTTAGGGAATGAATAAAAGTAATGGAAAACAAAAACTAAAATTGAATTTTCTTAGGATGGATATTAATCTTTGTATTCATTATCAAGGCTATTAATTACATTTTGGCCTTAGGTTTCTCACAATCTTGATGGAGAAAGTTAGATTGTATTAATAACAAATGTAGTTTTGTGGTTTATTTATTATCCCTTAGTTAGGATATGGCTCAGAGTAATATGAATATTTAAATTTTATCCTTGTAATGTTTAATTTTATGATACTTGGATGAGAGCAAAATGCTGTTAATTAGTATTTTTATTTAAATCTTCACTTAAAGGAGAGCTAAATATAATTGGTTTTACTTTTAAATATATGTACACGTATGAACTGAAACTGAAGTGGCAGTAGTTTGTTTTTTTTTTAAGGATTTCCCATTTAATAAGGCTAGCATAAATTTGATTTCTTGTAGGTAAGACCAGGGTACCAACCATCTGGAGAATCTGACAAAGAAAACAAAGTACAAGAACGGCCCCCCAGTGCATCATCTAGTAGTGACATGTCTCTCTCGGAACCTCTGCAACCCCTTGTAAGGTGAGATGTGGAGAAAAATACAGTCCATTCAGAATAAAATAGGGAGTTTGATGTAGCATTAAAAAAAAGTTTCACCAAACCTTTTCGTTTTTACATATTAATCTTCCTGTATCTCCCCATTCCTGCCATTAATCCTTTCTTGTGACACGGGTAAACAGATAAGCTAAACTCAGCTGAGAAAGCTACTGTGCCTAATAAGGTATATACCAGCGGCTCTCAACCTGTGGGTTGTGATCCCTTTGGGAGTCGAACGACCCTTTCACAGGGGTTGCCTAAGACCATCGGAAAACACATATTTCTGATGGTCTTAGGAACCGAGACACTGCTCCTCTATCTGTCTCCAGGTGGGTCCGCCCACATGCAGATACACCCACATACAAGTATTAAAGGGTCGCAGCATTAGGAAGGTTGAGAACCACTGGTATATACCATTTCATATCCATTGTGTAACACCTTTCCCTTCCCTTCCATGCTCCATCCCAGTCCCCTTGTTTACTGAGAGAAGTATGTTTAATTTATTCTTTAGAACTTTTTGGTTATTGCCCTAATCTGAGTAAGACTGCCTTTTAATGTTGTCTTCATTGTGAAAATGTATCTTCACTCTTTATATTTTCTTGGTTCCTTTTTTGTATCAGTTCATACAAATCTTTTCATGTTTCTCTGAATTTTTCATATCTGTCCTTTCTTGTGGTGTGGTAATACTCTGTTATAATGATATGTGTTGTTGTTTAGTTGTTTTTAGTCATGTCCAACTTGGCAAAGATACTGGAGTGATTTGTCATTCCCTAAACTGAGGCAAACAGTTAAGTGCCTTGCCCAGGTCACATGGCTAGTAAGCTCCTGAGGCCAGGTTTGAACGCAGGTCTTCCTGACTCTAGGCCTGACGCTGTATATACTACATCACCTAGCTGCCTAATATAATGAAAGACTATAATTTAGTGAACTCTTCCCCAGTCAGTGGGTAACCATTTTCTTTTCAGATGCTTTTCTGCAACAGAGTGCTGATATGAATATTTTGTTTTGTATGGAACATTTCTTTTTATCATTGCCTTCCTTGGGGCATATGCATTGTAGTAGGATATGTGGGTCAGAGAGTAAGAACATTTTAGTAACTTTTTGCCCTCTCATTCCAAATTGTTTCCCAAAAGGATTGAACTTTTTATAATTCTACCAACTATTAAGGTGTTTGTCTTCTTATAGCTCTTCTAATATTGACTCTTAGGATTTTTTATCAACTTTAGAATTTGATAAATATGAAGTAAAACCTTAGAATTTTAATTTGTATTTCTTTTTTTATTAATGATTTTGGAACATGTTATATAGTTGCATTTTAGTCTTCCTGTTGAGGTAATTTATATTTCATATAAACTTTATAATCTTCCTTAGAATTATTATACCCTGTTGTACCTTTGATGTCTAATCAGCAACTGAAATTTAATTTAGTAAAAACTGAAACAACTCTAAAAAGGCAGGTACCCTCTCTCAAGTTCCTCTATTACTATCAGTGGTGCATTCTTGGGACTGCAGTTTTGTAAATTTGAAGATCCCTTTCCTGTCTGAATTGGTGGTCCTATCACTCAAAAGGCCCCTACAGTGGGGTGTAGTGGAAGAAATGCTAGAGGGGGAGTCCAGAAATTTGAGTTGAATTTCTTCTTAGCTGCATGATCGTAGTCAAGTCATCTAATTTCTGTGATCTTGTTTCCTTTAAAATGGGAATAAGGATAGTTTTGTAATACTTGCTATAATAGTTACTTTATAAGTTATATTAAATGCTATAGATTTCTCCAATAGAGTAGGGATTTCTATGGTGTAACTATGTTTCTCCAGCCTGGAGACCGTTACAAGCTCATGGTATCTAAATGGAGGTTGTTAGGTGCTCTTAGAGGCCATTCTCTGGATTTGGAGGACTCAGAAATCAAAAGGTTTCAAGTCTAGAGGAAAGTATCTTTAGAAATTTCTTAAGTAGAAAGAGAAATCTTTTCCTTGATCAAACATAATACTTACTGGCATGCAGACTACTTAAAATGTCTTGACAACTGCATTTGTGTATTTTGCATCTCTACATAGTAAAATTAAATAATGTTGTATAATGGCTTGAGAGCTAGATTTGCAGCCAAGAAGTCCTGAGTTCTACTTCTCCACTATTGACTGTGTGACCCCAGAGTAGTCACTTAGCCTCTCAATGCTCTACGCAGTTTTTCCTGAGATTTCAAGTTTCATAGAATGTGCCAGACTGGGAGGGAGTTTTTTCACATAGGTGTTCCCCACACCACTGAAGTCACAAGTCCAGTTCCTATCTCTGCCCCTTGTACTTAATATTTTGTTTCATTGTTGTTAAGAAATATTTTTATATTTAGTTGAAATCTTCCTCCAGTAATGTCTCCCATTTGGTCCTAGTTTTGCCAGTGGACAAGTGACTCTTCTTGTGTCTGCTTGGCAGCCCTTCACATATTTAAAGAGAGGTGTACCATGTTTCCCATTCTTCTTTTTTATAGACTGACTTTTCTCATTTCTTGAGTCATTGTTCATATATCATGGTTTTCAGATTACAATTACAGACATCTTTGGATGTTTTTTATCATGTCAGTGTGCTTCTTAAAATGAAAATGTAATACTCAGAACTGAACATAATTCTTCAGTTGTTTCCTGATGAGCACAAACTGCTATGCATCTTTATTTCTGCCTGTCATTTGGATTTTATGTTTATACTAATACAACCTAAGATTGAGTTAACTTTTTTCTTTGAAGGTGTACTGTTGACTCAGATTAAGCTTGGGGTCAGTTAAAACACCCCAGATTTGTTTTTGCACAATCTACTACTATGCTTATTCTTCTTCATCCACCTTTACTTTGTACATTAAAAATTAAAAATCAGACAGTACTGAATTTTGGGACTTCATAATTATCCCTGTTGAATTTTATTCTGTTTCTTTTCACTGAGAGTTCATTCACATCCAAATAATTTTGAATTTTAATTCTTTCTCTCCTAGCTTTGAGTCATCCTTCAAATTTGACATGATTCTATGTTTTCATCACAGTTACTGATAAAAATTTTAAACTAAATAGAACCAATAATAATAATAACTTCATTTATATGTTTAATAAAAGTTTGCAAAGTGCCTTCCTAATCACAATCCTAAGAGTTATTATAGATATTATTCTTACTTGATAGATGAGGAAGCTAACACAGAGAGGCTGACTGACTTGCCATAGTTTATACAGAAAGTATCACATCCAGGAACTGAACCTGCCTTTTCTGACTTAGAGGACTGGTACTCTTTTCCTTTTGTGATCCTTTGCTGTTTTGGCCTTTCTGTTTCTGTCTTTTGTCTACATCCTGTAGTGGACCACAGCAACATGAACACAATTAATATACTTATTCCAACTTAGACTCCAAAGATACGACGTTCTATTCAGCCACATTAATATACATTCTTCTTTCTTGCTATATGCTGGTATTCCCTTCCGTTGTCTCCCCTTCCCCTTTACTCACCCCACACCTACCCCACCCTCCACACACACTTCCCTATGCCATCCTGTCATCAATGAGAAGAAAGTGCTTAGAGTTTGGAAGACCTGAGTTACCATAACTCTGACACTAGTTGTGTGATTCTGGGTATTTCACTTTAACCTTCTCAGCTTCAATTTTCACAACTGTAAAATGAGGGGAAGAGTACCCACAAGGTGGTTGTGAGAACGAAATGGTATAATATATGTAAAGGACTTCAATTTTTGTTATTTTTGAGACTGGGTCTTTCTGTCTCACCCAGATTCTTAAGTGCAGTGGCCATGTATGGGCCTAATCCCAATGCTGATAGGCAAGAAAGATTTTACCTACTCTATTTCCAATCTGGACAGATTTGCCTGTCTTTAGGCAGCCTGATGTCTGTTCTATCCTGCCTTCTCCTCTTCACTGCTGACTCCCCATTTTGCTGCCAGACTTAGTATGGATACCTTTGTAAACATGTCAACTATCATCATCACCATCAGACCTGGATGTTCTGCCCTCCTTTTTTTGTTTAACTTTGGGTTTATAAACTTGTGTTTTTTTTTTTAATTGATAATTTTATTTCAGTGTGATTAATTTTCCTTTGTAATCCTGTATATTTTATGTATTTGAAACCATTATTCTGAGAATGGGTCCATGGGCTTCACCAGACTGCCAAAATGATCCATGACACAAAAAGAGTTAAAGAACTCTTGAACTCTGTAGTCATTAACATGGCACTTGGGTAGAAGTTGGCCTCTTGCAGATGCTATTCTTTCTTAGGTTTACAACTAAGTCTTGCTGCCCTTTATCTTTTAGTAATTCTTTATAAATACCTTTTTTCCTCCTTCCTTCTCTGCTCCATCCCTGTTCCCAGATACTTCATCATCAGTCCTTAGAATGTAGTCACTTCTCTTACAAAGCAAAGTTTAGAATAAAATGAATGCATAGTCTCCACAGTTTCTTTTAAGCTTGTAGGCCCAAGGACCCTTTTAGCTTAGCTAACTCTTGCCTAGGCTTCCATTATCCCAGTTCTCAGTTTTTGTAATCTATGGGTCACTATATCACCCATGATATAGTGTTTGGCATTTCATAAGGGTTTGGTACTTATTCCAGATTGATAGTAAACAATATTTTTATTGAGTCATCTTGAATGCCATTTAGTATCATATTATTTTTATATTCAGGACTACATAGTTAAACAATTTATTTGTTTGTTATTTGATTTGTGGTGGTGAAGTTTAGTCACTAAGTCTTGTCCAACCCTTTGTGACTCTGTTTGGGATTTTCTTAGCAAAGATACTGGAGTGGTTTTGCCATTTCCATTTCCAACTCATTTTACAGATGAGACAACTGAAACAAACAGGGTTAAGTGACTTGCACAGGATCACACAGCTAGTAAGTGTCAAAGACTGGGTTTGATCTCAGGTTGTCTTGACTCAGGGCCAGTATTCCATCCACTGGGCCACCTAGGTCCTCCCAATTTGCTTAATACATATAAGTATTTCTCCTTATCTTGATTTTAACCTCCTTATAGGTAGAAATCATGTTTTAAAACTTCTTTTAATCTTCTATATCAATTAATCAGTAAGCATTTATTAAATGTTTACTATGTGATAAACACTGGGTGATATAAATAAAAACAGAAACTGTCTCTGCTCTCAAAGAACTTATATTCCATTTTAGGAACTTAATATATATTTACTGATTTTAATTTGTGTCAGAGTACTATAATCATTTTAATATATAGCAATCTTTAAATTTTTTCCACATGATATTTATGGGTCTCAGATTGTAAATACTCAGTTAAAAATTTTAATCTATCTATATTTTATGATTTAGGTATTCTATAATTCATAGTTTAAAAATAAATTATCTTAATTATTAAAAAGATATATACATTGGTGAACCTAATTGGTACTGCTTTTTTTTTTCCAGAAGTGATTTGGTAGAACCAGCATGGATGCAGCCAGACAGGTTGAGCCCAAGGACCTATCCTCCCCAGCAGCCACTTATTGAAGCAACTGGATGTTTACTCTCCCAGCTTTTGGACCTAGAACATGTAGGGACTTTGCCGAAGGACTTTGAATCTATATTGTCAACCAGGAGAAACCAAGGTGTAGGCACAGGGCCATGGACCTTGACGCCACAACTATATATGACCTCAACAACTACACAGCAAGATGCTTTGATAAAACCTAGTCCAAACCAGTACAGAAGTAAGTTAGATCGAATTGAAGCCCTAAAAGCAACAGCAGCTTCTTTGTCTAGCAGAATTGAAAGTGAAGCCAAGAAATTAGCTGGCGCCAACATTAACTATGGAACAACATGGAACACTGACTATGATGTGCAGCAAGGTCCCCAGGAGGATGGACATTGGGCTAAACCTGTGAGTCCACCTGTAAGAGAGGAAAATGAAGATATTTTTTCTGCCAGAATTCAAAAGATGCTTGGGACCTGCATATCTCACACAGGCTTTGATGATAATCTTCCTGGAGTAGGAAACCTTAGTGAGTTTAAAAAACTTCCTGAGATGATAAGGCCTCATGGTTCTGTATCAAGCTTTGGATTACGATCACCTCATAAACCAGAAGGATTACTAGCACAGTTAAAGAGGCATACTAATTCTCCTGCCTCTGACACCCAGGTTTGTGGTCAAGACAAAGTCAAAATATCTCATGATTCAAGCACAGATTCTGTTAGTGAAGGGCCTCTTCTTAGTGAGGGAAGCCTCTCTGAGGAAGAAGAAGGCAAGGGTGGGTGCTCCCCTGTGAAGATGGTGACAGAAATCTTCAAGGAAAAGGAATTCTGTGCTGGGGAAAGAAATACCTATGAACCTATCAAAGAGTTCCAAAAAGATGCTGAGAAATTCTCACCACTTTTGGTACAAACAAGTGGCACACAAAGCAGAGGATCATGGGAGGAATTGGCAAAAGGAAGTCCACATAGTGTCATTAACATTTTTGCAAAATCTTATCAACTCTATGGAAAAGGTGAGAAAAATCAATAAATCTTTTCTTATTTTCACATTACCTTAAGATACATTGTTTAATTTCTATACTGTATATATATTTCTATACTGTATATATGTACATGTATATGTATTTCATTTACAGGGAAGGAAGAGGGTAGGGAACTGGACCTAGAATTTCATTGATACTAGGGACTATTGATAGAGAAACTCCTTCTGCCAATAGAAGTCAGCACCTGCTCTGGAATTTATAGACTTTGAGCTATCTAGAGCCCTGAGAGCTTAAGTGACTTAAAAAAAAAAATCAGTTTTATTTTCAACTCTGAATTCTCTTTCTCCCATCTCCCCTTAACAACCCCCCCCCTTGAGAGAGCATGAAAAATAAAGTTCATTATGAATATGTATACCCAAGCAAAACAAATTAACCATAATAATTTCCTCCCCCCTGCTCCTGGGCAAAATATGCTTCAGGGTGCAGTCTTGAGTCAAACATCACTTTTCTCTTTGGAGGTGAATAGCATGTTTCATCACAAGTCCTCTGGAAATTGTGTTTGGTCTTTACACTGATCCTGAGATCCTGAGAATTTCAAAGATTTGTCCTTAGGATATTGCTGTTCTTATAGAAATTGTTCTACTGGTTCTGCTTCTTTCATCTTGCATCAGTTCATACAGGTTTTCTGAGGTTTTTCTAAAATCATCTCCTTTGTCATTTCTTATAGCATAATTGTATCCACATTCATGTACCATAACTTATTCATTCATTCCCTAATTGATGGGCACCCCCTCAGTTTCCAGTTCTTTGTCACCACAAAAAAAGATATAAATATTGCCGTATGTCTAAGTCCTTTTCCTCTTTAATCTTTTTTAGTGTATAGATCTGAAAGTATATCACAGTTTAGTAGTTTTTTGAGTATAGTTCAAATTGCTCTTTAGAATGACTATACCAATTCAAAGCTTCACTAACAATGCATTAATATACCTTATTTCTCACACTCCCTGCAGCATTTGTCATATTTTTTTTGTCAATTTTGCCCATCTGATGTGTGTGAGGTGGTACCTCAGAGTTGTTTTAATTTGCAGTTCCCTAATTATTAGTGATTTAGAGCATTTTTACGTATTACTTCATATATTGGATTTCTTATTCTGAAAATTGCCTCTTTGTATTTTTTTAAAATGTCATTTTTCCCCAATTACATGTAAAAATTTTTTTTGACATTCTTTTAAAAAACATTTTGAGCTTCTTTGGAGGTAGATAGTATTTTTCATTGTGAGTCCTTTGGGATTATCTTGGATCATTGTATTACTGAGAATAGCTTAGTCATTCAGTTGTTCCTCATACAGTTTTGGGGTTGCCATGTACAGCATTCTACTGATTTTGCTCACTTCCCTCTGCATCTGTTCATGTAAGTCTTTCCAGGTTTTTCTGAAATCTGCTTGCTCATCATTTCTTATAGTGTAACAATATTTCATTACCATATATCACAACTTGTTCAGCCATTCTCCAATTGATGGGCATCTGTTCATATCTTTTGACTGTTTGTCCATTGAGGAAGTTAAATGATTTTCTCATGGTCTCACAGTCAGTATATTTAAGAGTAAGAACTGGAATTTAGGTTTCTTTAGCTCTGAAGCCAGTACTATCTCCATCCCATCTTTGTGTTTTCATATGACATGCTTGAACATATTTTCAAGTAGTGATCTCTTGTAGTAGTGACCATACTGGTTATCATCAGAATTATTCATAAACCTCCACTAAAATGTGAGTAATGTGATATTCAACAAATAGTTTTCTAGTTAATGAAAGTGTATTCTTTATGTTTTTATTTCTTCTCAAAGTAGAAGACAGTGGAAGAAATGTACAGGAATTTACTTATGAAATAGTCTATTTCAGATGAAATTTAAGTGACTGAAGTAGGTAGTATGGATTCTTAGGTTTTCTTTTCAGAGTTATAAACGTAAATAGAATCTATTGATTGATATATTTGAATTGTGGTAGATAATGTTGGGAGTAGGATAGGGTTAGTGGATTGTGACAGAGAAATAAATTTAGAACTTAGTCTGAAAAATTGTCAGATTGGTTTTTATTATTTGAAAATGTAGTAGTCAGATTTTATATACTAATTTGTGGTGTAGCCAAAAATGTTGAGGTTACAAACAAAAATTTTTTACAATATTTATCCCTATCTCTTTTTCTTTTCCCTTCTGTTTTAGGAGTGTTAAGGGTCTCTTCAGCTTGTCTTTTTGAGTTGCCATATTTTCCAGAAACACTTGACCCAGAGTATGCAGGAGGCCCTGAATGTGTCTAGGACAAAGGCCCCACCCTTTCCCTGCCCCAGGTGACATAATGTGTTGTTTGCATCCCAAGCTGTACTCCCCATATGTCATTGAGAGTCAGGATAGGAGCCTGTTAGTCTGCACTAGCCTGAGAAATAGCTTGTGCAGCTGGGACCTTTGTAGATAAGCAGATCATCCTGTTCTCATAGTCTAGCAGTTCCCAAGGGAAAAGAATGTGGCTTTTCCCATTACCTTGCTCCTCCCTTTCAGGAGGGAATTTTGTCCTTTTCCCACCTTTACTGTGCCTTTCTTTCCTCCTTCAGTGTTATGCCCCTTTAGGTGAAGATTTCTGGTACCTCCTCTTCCCCTTGTCTTGCTGTTATAAAAATGCACACTTCTGTATGGATTGCAAACTCTTTGGGTTCCACATGCTTTTTCATTTCTCTTGTAATAAACCTAGTTTTCATGTAAATTTTGTGAAGTTGTGATTACCTTTTGGCTCCAGGTCCTTTTAAAGGATCTCCTCTAGGTACTTACTGTCTTCTCTACCTGGATTTCATCTAACCTTGGCTGACATACTGACAGAATTTCTCACCTCTAGTTTAATGTGTACATTGTGGGAGCTATCACTGCATCCTTGGTAGCTTTTGCTGCTTGTATTTATTTTAGAATTTGGTAATGGTGAGAATATTGAACTAGGATTCAGAAGATCTCAGTTATCTAGTGATATCTTTATTACTTATGCACTTTGACCTAAGGGCTGCAATTTTCTCAGTGTAAAATAAAGGAATTAGACTAGATGCTCTCTGAGCTTCTCTCTAGGTCTAACATTCTTTGAATGTTAGCCATTATTTGAATGAAGGCCATTATTTTCTATGTTTGGGTGAGTTTGTGTCCTCTATTGCTTTCCTTTGTTAAGTATTCTTCCAGGAAGGCAATTGATACTAATGGTTTAAAGTGGTTCTTGTATTGTTGTTTTTTAAAATTTTTTCTTAAATTTAAAAATAAAACAATGCTAGATATAGTACACGATTTTTGTTTACTCTAAGAATACTTCTTTTAATAACAGCTATAGCAATAGCAATTGTAGCAATTATAGCAATAATAAATTTTATTTAGTGTTTATATACCACCTCTTATATTCCAGACACTGTGTTAAAAATGCTTCATAAATATTATTTTATTTGATTTTCACAACAGCCTTGAGAGGTAGGTGTTATTATTATCCCCATTTTGGTGTTGTTATTATCTCAATTTTATAGTTGAGGAAATTGAAGTAAACAGATTAAATGACTTATCCGAGGTTACACAACTATTAAGTATCTGAGGCTAGGCTTGAGTTTTGATCTTCCTTACTCCATGTCTACTCTAGTTACTTACCACCCAGTCTCATTTCTGTATAATGCTCCTATTGCTATGGTTCTATTTTGAAGACCATCTTTGTTAGTTTGAAAATTTGAATTACTTGGAGAGAATCTTCATATTGAGGAATGCCTATGAATCATATTTACCTCATCTTGATAATATCTTTTTGACAGGTTTTGAAGATATGTTGGATAAAGGATCACCAGTGTTGCGGCCTTTGCTTCCCATCACAACCCCTTCAGGCAGTATTTCATATGAAGATGATTTTGTATCCTCTCCAGCAAATGAGACATTGACAGAAAAAAAATCTGCTTATGAACCTATGTAAGACTTTTGAAAGTATGAATTGAAATATGAAAAAGAAAATTACATAATAGTAATGGTTTGGAAGTTATTCAGATTTATCTTTCAAAATTATTCATATTAGTATGTCTGCTAAAGGAGAAACTTTATTCATGGAAAAAAAAGTAAAATTGAATTTTTGTGCTGGACATGATACTATAATCTTAATACTTTGGTGGACTGAGACTGGTAGGTCTCTTGAGTTGAAAGTTCTGTTACAGTAAGCTAAAGGCGATTAGGTGTTCTTATGATATGTTTATGGTAAGCTTCACAGAGGGGCAAACTGGCCCAGGTAAGAAAAACAGACCAGGCCAAAACTTCTGTGTTGATTAGTATTGAGATTTAGTCCATGAGTGACCACTACACTTATATAGCCTAGGGGAAATAGGAAGACACAATGTCTAAAAATAAATACATTAAAAAGTTGATTTTCTGTGATTGAGTTCAGATAGATCAGATTCATGTTTCACTTTCTTTAGATTTGTTACAAAGGTTTTCTCCCCATTAATTTGTCATTATGTGGTTTACTTGTCATATTCAGCAGCAGTCTTTTTTTTATTTTTGGCATGCTGTGGCTCAGAATAATGAATTAAGCAAATTATCAATCGAAATTGTTAAATGATGATTATTAAGATTATTTTAGAGAGAAAGAAAATGTATAAAACTGGAAGTTTTAATGAGATCTTATTTCTTTTTTTTATAAATTAATAAATTTATTTTTAGTTTACAACATTCAGTTCCACAAGCTTTTGAGTTCCAAATTTTTTCCCCTCCCTCTTCTTTCTCCTGCCCCCCAAGACAGCATGCAATCTGATATAGATTCTACATATACCTTTGCATTAAACATATTTTCACTTTAGTCATGTTGTACAGAAGAATTATAACCAATGGAATGAACCACTAGAAAGAAGAAACAAAACAAAAAAAAAGAGAGAGAGCAAATAGTTTGTTTCAGTCTCCATTCAGGCTCTGTAATTCTTTCTCTGGATGCAGATAGCTTTTCCTAGCATGAGTCTTTTGGAGTTGTCTTGGAACCTTGTATTGCTGAGAGGAGCCAAGTCTATCAGAGTTAGTCATCAAAGATACAGTGTGTCTGTAGTTGTGTACAGTGGTCTCCTGGTTCTGCTCCCCTTATTCAGGATCAGTTCATGTAATTCTTTCCAGGTTATTCTGAAGTCTATCTGCTCATCATTTCTTATAGCACAACAGTATTCTGTCACATTCATATACCACAACTTGTCAAGCCTTTCCCCAATTGATGGGCATCCCCTTGATTTCCATTTCTTTGCCACCACAAAAAGAGCTGCTATGAATATTTTTGTACATATGGTTCTTTTTCCCATTTGTATAATCTCTTTGGGATACAGCCCTATAAGTGGTATTGCTAGGTCCGAGGGTGAGATCTTATTTCTAAAAAGGCTATTTTGTATAGCAATTATATGCCATTGTTTGATAAATATATGGTTAAATGTGTTAAATGGTCTCTTATCATAGTACTGAAGGAGCTTATTAGTAGGGGGAAAATAGTTAATTCCTACAATCTCAATTTGATTTCGTTATGCCATAATGGTCTAGATGTAGGTGACTTCCTTTACTTAGGAAAGATGAAAGCGTAGTGATGGTAAGACAATTTAAAAAAGAAGTAAAATGCATCTCTTTCTTGATTTCAGTCCTTTCTACAGGCTAAATGGAATGTGTGTATGTGTGTATTTAGTTTGCAGTGTGTGAATATTTAATGGTATTTTTTTTCTTATTTTATAAAACAATATTATTTATTTTATCATAGTATCAGTAGTAGCAGTTCGAGCATTCAGGAAGAGGCTTCTAGCAAGAAATCTCAACATTCAACAGGGACTCAGTCTGTCACATCATCTCGTTCATCTACTTCTTCCAAAGGAAAGAAAGGAAGAAAGGAAAAGAAAGAATGTAAGTGCTCTACATTTGTAGAGAGTACCTGATACTTTCTGATAATTTTTAGACATCCTTTATAGATTCTGTATAGGGAAATGAGGAAAAATCAGAAATGCAAAAGTCCAATAAGGAAAGGATAGGATTCTTAGTGCTATTTCTTACTTTAAAAAAAATACACATTTTCAAATATTTAATCACTTTTTAAGCTTGTGTTAATTTTTTTTTAATAAGGAATGGTGTAACTATCTCAGTAGTGAACTTTTTTTAACAGAATGCCCTTTGTTACAACTAAAACTTTAATAAATGCCTTTTATAATATTAATACAATAACTAATGCTTTATTTATGATTCACTCTGACAAATGAATGTTGTTGTTTATTTGTAGTAATAAGAAAATATACTCAGTGTTTTAGTGTTTATAAAATAATAATAATAATAATAA
>CM053586.1:305078091-305095924 GCA_028646515.1 Pseudochirops corinnae | reverse complement strand
GTATATTATCTTGTTTAATTTGATTAAATCAAAGAATTGGAGGAACCTCATAAGGTAAAAGAGTTACTGAGTGTAGCTTATACCCAAACATGTATCCCTTCTGTGATCTGCTAGACCAAATGTCCATCAAGCATCTTTGAAGACTTGCAGGATTAATGAATCAGCTACTCTTTGGAGTAGTCAGTTTCACTTTAAGACGGATTGATTGTTATGTTTTTTCTTATACTAAGTCCATCTCTAGCTTCCATTTTTCTGAGGTTCTGTTTTCTGGTGACAAGCAAAGGAAGTTTACATCCCTTCTTTATTCATTCAAATACTTGACATCTGTCATGTCTCTACTAAGTCTTTTCTTTACATTCTAGAATTTTTATGTGGCATGATCTGTTCTCTTGATGTCCTGATTTTTCTTTCTTGGATATCCTCTAATTTAATAATGTCCTTTTTGAAATGTGGTGCTCAGAACTCATTCTGAACAACTAAGGTGTAGAGTACAGTGGGATTATTATTTTCCTTACTTTGAATGTTGAACTTTTCTTAACTCACTTAAGCTTTTTCAGTTACCATGTTACCCTGTTGATTGATGTTGATCTTGTTTGACCTTTAAGGTTGATTTTTTAAAAGTTAATTAATTTATTTTTAGTTTTCAACATTCATTTCCGCAAGATTTTGAGTTCCAGATTTTCTCCCCATTTCTCCCTTCCCACTCACCCCGAGATGGCATGCATTCTGATTACCCCTTCCCCCAGTCTACCTTTTATCCCCTAGCTTTCCCTCCACCCTTATCTACTTCCCCCTTACTGTCTTGTAGGGCAAGATGGATTTCTATACCCAGTTGTCTGTATATCTTATTTCCTAATTGCATGTAAGAACAGTTTTTAATATTTGTTTTCAAAACTTTGAGTTCCAGATTCTCTCCCTTCCTCCTTTCATACCCACCCTCATTGAGAAGGCAAGGTTATACATGTGTAGTTATGCAAAACACTTCCATAATAGTCATGTTGCGAAAGACTAACTATATTTTCCTCCATCCTATCCCACCCCCTATTTATTCTATTTTTCTCTTTTGACCCTGACCCTTTTCAAAAGGGTTTGCTTCTGACTATTTCCTCCCCCAATCTTCCTTCCCTTTTATCATTCCTCTCCCTCATCCCCTTCCCCCCTACTTTCCTGTAGGGTAAGACACCCAGTTCAGTGTGTATGTTATTCCTTCCTTAAGCCAAATCTGATCAGAGTAACGTTCACTCATTCTCTCTCACCTCCCTCTTCACCTCCATTGTAAAATCTTTTTCTTGTCTCTTTTATGTGAGATAATTTACCCCATTCTTTCTCTCCCTTTCTCCTCCCAATATATTCTTGTCTCACCCCTTAATTTTATTTTTTAGAGATCATCCCTTCATATTCAACTCACCCTGTGCCTTCTTTCTTTTCCTTCCTTCCTTCCTTCCTTCCTTCCTTCTTTTCTTCCTCCCTTTGTCCCCTCCTTTCCTCCTTTCTTTCTCTCTCTCTTTCCCTTTCTTCTTTTTCTTTCTTTCTTTTGTCTCCAACTACCCTAATACTGAGAAAGGTCTCATGATTTACAAATGTCATCTTTCCCTGTAGGCATGTAATCAGTTCAACTTTAATAAGCCCTTTATGATTCCTCTTTCCTGTTTCTCTTTTTATCCTTCTCTTGATTCTTGTATTTGAAAATCAGATTTTCTGTTCAGCTTTGGTCTTTTCATGAAGAGTGCTTGAAAGTCCTTTATTTCATTTAATGTCTATTTTTTCCCCTGAAGTATTATACTCAGTTTTGCTGGTTAGGTGATACTTGCTTTTAATCCTAGCTCTTCAGGACCTCTGGAATATCATATTCCAAGTTCTTCAATGCCTTAATATAGAAGCTGCAAGATCTTATGTTATCCTGATTATATTTCCACAATACTTGAATTATTTCTTTCTGGCTACTTGCAATATTTTCTCCTTGAGCTGGGAATTCTGGAATTTGGCTACAGTATTCCTAGGAGTTTTCCTTTTGGAATTTCTTTCAAGGGGGAATTGGTGGATTCTTTAGATGTCTATTTTGCCCTCTGGTTCTAGAATATCAGGGCAGTTTTCCTTGATAATTTCTTGAAAGATGTCTAGGCTCTTTTTTTGATCATGGCTTTAAGGTAGTCCAATTATTTTAAAATTCTCTCTCCTGGATCTATTTTCCAAATCAGTGATTTTTCCAATGTGATATTTCACATTTTCTTCTATTTTGTTCATTCTTTTGGATCTGTCTTATGATTTTTTGATTTCTCACAAAGTCATTAGCTTCCATTTGCTCCATTCTAATTTTGAAGGAATTATTTTCTTCAGGAATCTTTCGGACCTCCTTTTCCATTTGGCAAATTCAGCTTTTTAAGGCATTCTTTTCCTCATTGGCTTTTTTGGACTTCTTTTACCATTTAGGTTAGTCTGTTTTTTAAGGTGTTATTTTCTTCAGTATTTTTTTGGATCTCCTTTAGCAAGCTATTGGCTGATTTTTCATAATATTCTTGTATCATTCTCATTTCTTTTCCTGGTTTTTCCTCTACTTCTCATACTTGATTTTCAAAATCCTTTTTGAGCTCTTTCGTGGCCTATGACTAAGTCATATCATTCTTGGAGGTTTTTGACATAGGAGCTTTGACTTTGTTGTCTTCCTCTGGTTTTATGTTTTGATCTTTGTCACCAAAGATTCTATAGTCTGAGCTTTTTTATGCTGTTTGTTCATTTTCCCCACCAAATACTTGACTTTCTAACTCTTTATCAAGGTAGGACTCTGCTTCCAGTAGGATTTGGGGTGGGGGTGGGTGTGCTATCTCAAGCTTCAGGGGTTTTATATAGCTGTTTTCAGAAATATTTCTAGGGATCTGTAAATTTTCAGCTCTTCCAAGGTGGTATGTTCAAAGGAGAGGTGTTACTCCTCTCCTGACCTGTACTGTGGTCTGTGAGTGACCCCAATTACTCTTTTCTGCCTTGGAATTATGAGGAGGATTCCCTCTCTACCGCCACCACAAGCTCCACCACACCAACACTCCTTCTCACTCTAGGGCCACCACCCAGGACTGCGACCCAGATCCAAGCAGAGCAAAATAAGAGAATCCTGCCTTAGTACCTGCAAAAAAATCCCTGCAATTCCCCTCTGATAAGCTGCTCGATCTTCTACCATCTGTGGGTCCAGAGCTCTGGAAGCTGCCACTGCCGCTGCTGCTGCAGCTGCTACTACTGTTGCTGCCCCCTCCACTGCCCTGGGGCTGGGGCCAGACTGTGTTCTTCTCTTACCCAGGTCCAACAGAATTTCCTGAGTGACCTTCTATGCTGTATTTGGTGTTTGTGGGTTGAGAAGTCTGGGGAGTGCCACAACTGCCAAAGATTCTGTCTCCCGAGGCCTGCTCTGGCCCTGTCTATGCTGTGTGGCCCTTGTGGGACTGCGCTCTGCTCCCAGGCTGGTGTGATAGATTCTTCCTGTCAACCTTCCATGCTGTCTTGGACTGGAGATTTGTTTTACTCTCTCATTTTGTTGATTCTGTAGCTCTAGAATTTGCTTAGAGTAATTTTTTGCAGGTATTTGGAGGGCTCAAGCAAGTCCCTTCTTTTACTCTGCTATCTTGGCTCCACCTCTGATTTTTTTTTAACTTGCATTTAAGACTTTATATTTACTCAGCCATTTCATTGAATTTATGATCTCATCAACGTAGGTATTCCCTGCATTGATACAGATTGTAATCCATCCATGTCTGCCTAGCCTGTGCAACTCTTATCTAGATACTATTAGACATTTACCACAGTTTTACAAAACTTTAACAATTTCTTACACTGTTCTTGTAGATGTATATCACATTTATATTCATCAGTTACTTGCCTTTGTTTCCATCTTCTGGTATTATCTTTTAAAAATTTTAATTCGTTGATGATTTCCTTTTACATTCACCTTAGTAGGCTTAGTCTCTTTAAAAAGCTTCTACTTTTCTTCCTCGTGATAATCATATGAATTTGTGTCTTCCTCATGATAATCACATGAATTAAAGGCTTCCCAACCCTCTTGAAGCAGATTACTCTGTAGAATTTTAGGCTATGAGATCCTTTATCTGAACACTTTCTGAAATTTGAATCTTTGTAAATAGTAGAGCACCATACAACTGTGAGTTACTATAATAATAATTATTATTAAAAACTCACAGAACTTTAAATATGGAAGGATCTTTCATATACTCTTTTTTGCTTTATAGATATGAAAACTAAGACACAGAGAAGTGTTAAGAGAGAACCTGAAATAATGACAAAGCTGAGACTAGAACTTAGTCCTACTTATTCCTCATTCATTATTCTTTCCAGACTGTCAATACTTAAAATTCAGGTTAAGAAATGAGAAACAGGCACAATGTTGTATGGAGAAGAATAAATAAGGCTTAGAATCAGGGGATCTGAATTCAAATCTTTGATCCTTGGCAAGCTACAACCTTTCAGAAGCCTATCAAATGATCAATGAACATTTATTAAACACCTCTTATGTGTTAGGTATTATTCTAGGGACTAGATTACACAGAAAAGTAAGACTACCTCCTCCAAAGGAGGTTATATTCTGTCAGGAAAGACAATAGGTATCTATATGACAAATAGATCCAAAATAGGTACAAAATTATTTAGGGGGTATACAAGAAGTTGGGAGGTTTAAGAAGGGATTCATGTAGAAGGTGATACCTGAACTGACTTTTGAAAGGAAATGAGAGATTCTAACAGGCAGAGAGGATGAGAAGTACATTCCAGCCAGGGCACAGGATGGAGACAGGAAATGGAATGCTGTATGTGAGGAACACTGAGAATACCAGTTTGACTGGACCATACTGTATGTATTTGTACTTTCTGCCTCAGAGTGTTGTTCTGAGGAAATAAATCTTAAAACATTATGTCAGTGTGAGTTATTATCAGGGTATCAGCCAGAGGAATTCTAAAGTTCTTTCTTGCTCTAGCATTCTGTTACTCTATGACATGCTTTAAAAAAAAAAATTTATAGATATCACCAGTTCTTAAATGATACGTAACTATACAAAAATACTGAATTCCAAAGCTTTAATGAATTGCATTTCAATAATGTCTAAAAAGCACCTACTACCCTTTGTGAGCTTCAGCCCTTTTTTCATTAATTTCCATGATTTGTGTAAATGCCTTTTGGAATAATTACATTTTGCATACAAATATGAATCTTTAACCTCTTATCATTTCACCCATTACACCCTACTAAGCCTCATTCTTGGATCATTCCCACCGTTTTCTACCTTAGCTCCTACACAAGTGCTGTTGAATGAAAGTGGAGAAAATCACGTAACTCTCCTGACTGGATCCACTACAAATTTATGTTATGTAACCTCAGCTGGGCCCTCACTTCTGCTAGGCAATCAGTCCTTCTATACCTGCCTCATCAACTCACTATCCTACTTTCCACAACGATTCTTCCAAATGTTTTTATCCCTTCTCAAACCTCCTATGACTCTCTTCCCCCATTGTCTCGGCTGAGAATCTTGCCCCATATTTTATAGAAAAAAAATTGAGGCTGTTCACTGTGAGTTCTCCCTTTCCCCCGCTTCCTCATCTCCTATTGCTCAGGAGCCTTTTGCTATTATCTCATCCTTAACCCCTTTCTCCCATGATAAGATGGCTTTATACCTTAGCAGGGCTAATCTTTCTACCTACTAAAGCAATCTCATTCCATTCCTCCAGCAGGTTGCCTCCTCTGTCATCCTTACACGTTTTCAGTTTCTCCTTGTTTCCTTGCTTTCCCCCTGCTGTCTACAAACATTTGTCTGTCTCTTCCATCTTGAAAGACCCTCATTTCATCTTTCCATCCACTCTAACTATTGTCTTATATCTCTTCTACGTTTTGTAGCTAAATTCCTTGAAAAGGCTATAAATACTTCCTTATGATAATCATATGAATTAAAGGCTTCCCAACCCAATACAGTAAATACTTCCACTATCTGTCATCTCACTTTCTTTTTATCATTCCACTGAAACTGCTCTCTCCAGAGTTATCAATGATCTCTTAATTGCCAAAATTGCCTTTTCTCAGTCCTCATACTTCTCAAAGCCTCTGTAACTTTTGACACTGTTAATTACTTTTTCCTTCTTGATAATCTCTTCTCTCTAGACACCACTCTCTCCTAGTTCTTCTACCTATTTGACCTCTCCTTAGTTTCCTTTTCTGGATCCTTATCCGGGTCACATCCCTAACCTTGGGTGTCCCACAGGGTTCTGTACTGGGCCCTCTTCTCTTCCCCCTTTATGTTTCTCCATTTGGTGATCTCATCAGCCCATCTCTATGTTGATGATTCTCCAATATACCTTTCCTGCCCCAGTGTCTTTATTGACCTCCAGTCTCACATCTCCAACTGCCTTTTCAGACATCTCAAACTGGATGTCTGGTAGACATTTTACCCAAAATAGAACTCATGTATCTTTCTTGCTACCTTTCCTTCACCTCTTCCCTGTTAATGTAGAGGGTAACACCATCCTCCTGCTTCCTCATGCTCAAAAACTAGGGTTTGTCCCTTGATTCCTCATTATCTCTCATACCCGATATCTAATCTGTTGCTAAAACCTGTCAATTTCACCTTTGCAACATCTTCCAAAAACGCCTCTCCTCTGACACTGCCACCACCCTGATGTAGGCCTATATCACCTTAATGCTTAGCCCTAGGCTGTTGCAGTAGTCTCTTGGTAGGTATGCCTGCCCCATTCCAATCCATCCTCCATTCAGCCATCAAAGTGATTTTCTAAAAGCACAAGTCTGATCATTTCACACTCCATACTTAACTTCAGCATCTTCATATCACCTCCAGGATCAAATACCAAATCTGCTGTTTGTCATTCAGAGTCATTCAAAACTTAGTCCTTTCCAACTTTTCTATTCTTATATATTACTCTTTGCTAT
Organism: Pseudochirops corinnae; assembly: GCA_028646515.1. Classification (NCBI taxonomy): domain Eukaryota; kingdom Metazoa; phylum Chordata; class Mammalia; order Diprotodontia; family Pseudocheiridae; genus Pseudochirops; species Pseudochirops corinnae. The sequence goes on along the minus strand of CM053586.1, from coordinate 305,088,993 downwards.
GTACTCTTCAGTCCAGTGACATGGATCTCCTGTCTGTTCCACAAACAAGACATTGCATCTTTCAGTGCTGGGCATTTTCTCTGACTGTACTCCATGCCTAGAAGACTCTCTCTCTTCAGCTCTGACTTCCATGACATCTTTTAACTCAAATCCCATCTTTTACAGGAAGCTTTTTTGAACTCCTCTTAATTCTAGTATCTTTCCTATGTTAATTATTTCCTGTTTATCCTGAATATAACTTGTTTGCATATAATTGCTTGCATGTTGTCTCACCCATTAGATTGCAAGCTGTTTGAAGGCAAGGCCTCTCTTCTTTTTTAACATTTTAACTTTTTTTAACTTTCTTTTAAAATTTTGAATTCCAAATTCTCTTTCTCTCCCTTCCACCCTCTCCTATACCTACTGAGAAGGCAAGTGGTAAGATATCAGTTATACTTGGGAAATCATGCAAAAGATATTTCCATATTAGCCATATTTCCAAAAAAAAGAAGAAAATTTAAGAAAGTGAGAAAAATGTACTTCAGTTTGCACTCAGAGTTCATAAGTTCTCTCTTTGGAGGTGAATAACGTTTTTTCATCATGAATCTTTTGGAATTTTCTTGAATGAGTGTATTGTTCAGTGTAGCCAAGTCTTTCACAATTGAACATCATTACAACTGCTGTTACTATTCAAGGTGATCTCCCATTTCTTTTCATTTCACTTTGAGTCAGTTCATATAATTCTTGCTGTGTTTTTCTGAAACCACCTCCCTTGTCATTTCTTTTAGCACAATAGTATTCCATCACAGTCAAATGCCACAACTTGTTTATTCCCCAATTGATGAACCTCCTCTCATTTTCCAATTCTTTGCTATCACAAAAAGAGCTGCTATAGTATTTGTAGGCTATTTCCTTTGATCTCTTTAGGGTATAGACCTAGTAGTGGTGTCACACAGTTTTATAGCCTTTTAGGCATAGTTCACATTGTTTTCCATAATGGCTAGACTAGTTCAGTACTCCACCAGCAGTTCTTTAGTGTCCCTGTTTTTGCAAGGATTGTCTTTTGCATTTTTTTCTATTCTTAGAGCTTAGCACAATGCCTGACACATTGTGGCCTTAATAAATGTGTGTCCTTAATAAATATTTATTAAATTGATTTTATAGCTATTGTTATTATTGTGTTATTAATAATAATAACTGATATTTAAATAATTATATTTTGGAAAGTATTTTACATATCCATATATATGTGTGTGTAAAATTTGAGTCTTATAACAACTATATGAGGTAAACATCACAGGTATTATTCCAGTTTTCCATAAGAGACAACTGAGACTCAGGTTAAATGAATTTCCCGGGGTGACATAGCTGGTAAATATCAGAGGAGGGATCGAACCTAGGGTTGTCCTTCTCTTTATCTTGACATCAAATCTAATTCCTTATCTGCTATAACTTGCAGGCTCTTTTATATTGACCATTGGATCCTCGCTTACAAGTATTTTGTATTTCAGGGTTAGCATCATTTACTGGTGGTGCTCAAAACATTCTTTGTGAAGAAGAAAGAACACAGTCTAGTTCAGATCGTGGATCTCACAAGGGAAAGAAGCCTGTGACTAGTAGCAAAATTCCCATTAATGATTATGACCAGTATTCTGATACTGATAGCACTTTGGAAAATCTTTCTGGGCAATCTATGAGGTAAAGATTATTTTATATATTAATTTATATATTATTAAAGCTTAGTGCTATCCTATTATTTACTTTACAAATAAGAAACCTTGAGATAATTTTCAACTTGGGCACAATCCTTCCTGTTAGGCATGTTGCAAAATCATGTAGTTTTTTTATTCTTTTGTCATCCTTTGAATTTACACCCTCCTTTTTGTCCTTATAGTCATAACCTTATTTTGATCATCTTTTACCTAGCCTGTTAGAACTTCCTCATCAGAGTCCCTGTCACAGCTCTGTTTGTTTCTAGTCACTTTTATTATAATGTAGAATCTTCCACTTTGAGCTTACCTTCCATCTACTCTGTATATATCTTACATTATTTCCTTTGTAGAAAACACAAAGTTGGCAGTGAATAATACATGTTGAATGACATATTCTGTCCTCTTTTAGGGATTTGGATATATCTAAATCTCCAAAATATTCTGGATATCCAAAACATTTGGATGTCTCCAAATCTCTAAAAAGATTTTTAAAAAGAAAGCATTGTGTTGAATTCATTAAAATGAAGTTTAGGGAAGATAAATATAAAATCTTACATGAGTTCAACATATTGACTTTGAAAGCATAAGAAGTGTGATATGCAGTTTGTCTGGAAAGGTTCTGAGGGATTTTACTGGAAGCTGAATATGAGTTAATATTGTGCTGTGGCAGCCAAGAACTAGAACGTAATAATCTTGGACTGAATTGAAAAAGGTGTAGTGTTTAGGAATGAGGAGGTAGTAGTTCCTCTGTCCACTGCCCTGGGTGGACCACATGTGTAGTGTTTTCATTTTGTAACTGTAAAGATTTTCATTTGGAAAAGGAATTAGACTGGTTCTGGTTATCCTGGAAGGCAGAACTCAGCATTAAATGGGAGATGCTAGAGGCAAATTAATGCTTGATACAAAGAATCATTTTCTGACAGTTTCAGCTATACAGAAATGTAATTGGATGCCTCAGGAACTAGTTGGGTACCTCCTCAGTTAGTCTCTGTGTAATGACTTTGCCCTGTAGCAAATCTCCATATGCTTTAGGTCTGATCGTTATATTCTTTTAGCCTCTTTGCAGAGTACTTCTTATGCCAAATATGATTTCCCCTTTCCAGATCATTAAGCACTTCAGTTTCATCAGCATCACCTCCTTAAATTTTCTAAGGTGATTGGAAGAAAATGACTGGTTTCTCTTTGTTCCTGTTACATGAGTTGTCTCTTCCTTGTTCACATCCATCTGGAACTCTATGAAGTCTAATCAAATGTTCTTTGAAAAACTGCCATAAACTCTCTTTTAGTAGAAGCCACAAGAATGTCATTTTGGCCCCCCCCCAAAAAAATATGACTCCTGGCTTGGGAAGAGACAGATGAGTTCTAGAGTGCTATTATTAAGTAAGGAGAAGGGTTTTTCCTATGGTAGAAATCTGAAGGGAGAGTAGAAGTTTAGTAGAAGTCAGTTTTAAGATAAATCTTTTTGTTTGTATACTGAATGAAATTGTTTGACTACTGTAACTAGTTAATATTGTTCCTTCGCCAAGAGAAAATTAAGTTCACTGAAAATGAGTGAATACCTCTCATGGCATTAATTCTATTCAGAAGCTAGATGTATAGATACATTTTCATGTACACATTCATGATTATTGTAGTGTAATACATAATTTTATTTATACCATATTTGTGACTTTATTATCAGCTCCTTTGTGAGTCACAAGACTTATTTTAGTGCATCTGAAAAATTTTAACTGCTATTGTACTTTAGTTAAGTTTTTTTGTCGTTCCATTGTTTTTCAGTTGTGTCCAACTCTTTTGACTCCAGTTTGGGGTTTTCATATTAAAGATATTAGAGTGGTTTGCCATTTCCTTCTCCAGCTCATTTTACAGATGGGGAACTGAGACAAACAGGGTTAAGCGACTTTCCCAGGGTCAGGATCACACAACTAATAAATGTCTGAGGCCGGATTTGAACTCATGAAGATAAGTCTTCTTGATTTCCAAGCCCAGTATTCTGTCTACTCTGCCACCTAATTGCCCCAGTTAAGTCTTTAGATGATTTTATAAGAAGTTTTTAAAGTAATTTTTAAAATGCTTTTTAGTTTTGCAAAAATTGAATGGAATAGTGTATGCATCTTTAGGAAAACAGATGCCTTAGGAAACAAGTGCATATAAAAGGAGAGGATGTTTAGAGATAGAATTAAAATACTTCTTAAGAATACAGGTAAAATTAAAATAACACAGGAATCTTCTTAGCATGCTATTTTTTAAAACATTAATTAATTTTTAGTTTTCTACACTTGCTTTTTATAAGATTTTGAGTACTAAATTTTCCTTCCTCCCCAATTTGGAATGCAATCTGATATAGACTATACATATATGATCATATTAAACATTTCCACATTAGTCATGTTGTGAAAGAAGAATTAGAACAAAAGGGAAAAACCACAAGAAGGAAAGAGCAAGAACTAACAAAACAGAGAAAATAGTGTGCTTCAATCTGCATTCAGACTCCACAGTTCTTTCCCTGGGTATGGATAGCATTTTCCATCATGAGTTTTTTAGAATTGTCTTAGATCATTACATTGCTGAGAAGAGCTAAATCTATTAAAGTTGGTCATCACAAAGTGTTGCTATTACTGTCTACAGTGTTCTCCTGGTTCTCCTCATTTCACTCAGCATCAGTTAATGTAAGTCTACAGATTTTTCTGAAATCTTCCTGCTCACCATTTCTTATGGAACAATAGTATTCCATTACATTTATATACCACAACTTGTTCAGCCATACCCCAACTGAAGGGTATCCCCTCAGTTTCCAGTTCTTTGCCACTACAAAAAGAGCTTGGTATTCCTTCATTGGAGAAATCTTGATATTTTTATTTTATTACTGTTTTTAAATTTATTCTTTTGTGGATTACTCATCTTCTCATTTTATGTGTCAATCTTTTAATTGATATTTAAGAAGAAAATATATTGAAGCCTTTGGTTTAAAACTAGATTACCAAATACCCAAAATGAATTGCTATATAAGGAAGGAAAAAAATTAGTTTCATCATCAAACAATAGATTCACCTTTACTTTTAGTCAGTGCCTTCTAAAGTATATGTTAAAAAGAAATGAATTATTATACTGTTATGAATTGCCTGAGGTATAATCTACCAAGTCAGGGTTGATCAAGTTTCAAGTTCTACCTATTACCCATACTGGCTCTGTGATTCTGGGCAAGTTAATTCAATTCTCAAAGCTCCCTGGCAAGAGTTTCTGATCTGTATTGGCAGGGATAGTTTACTCATTTGGAGTCCCCTATACCAATGAAATGACTATTCTGGTAAAGAAAAGAAAAAAAGTTACTGCAGGCACAAATATATTTTTAAAAGAACTATCTAATGTTTGATCTTGAAGTACAGTTTTGTTTTAGCTTAAAAAATTTCTTTAGTCTCTCATCAGATAAGGGAAGATCACAGAGAACTCCAACTTCTCCCTTGTCTCCAAGTTCCCAGAAACTTTCACAGTTTGACCTTCCAGCAAACTCAGTGGAGAGGACTAGATCCCCAGCAATCTTGCCTCCACCACCATCAGCATTCAAACCCAATTCTGCCTTCTGTGACATGAATCTAGCAGGCAGTAAGGCAACAGTAGGAACACCTTCAATCCCAGGCAAGTGTATTTCATACAATTGTAACTTTTTGTATAAAACATGAATTTGAATTTTCCTTTACTCAGAGAAAACTACTTTTCCTGTTGAATGATAGAAAAATATTTTTTAAGTGAAGACTGCTTCTGTTTGGCTATATTATTTGAAAATCATCTAAGTGAGGTAATAGTTTGTTTTATTTAGTGCCCCAGAAGGCAAAACCAAGACCAATGGGCAAACATTACAAGGATATAGATTTAAGTCCATTTTAAATGAACACTCCCTAACAATTCAAGCTGTCCAGTTGTGAAATTGACTGGTTTGGAAAAGAGTGAGGTCTTTGAGTGACCACTTCAGGGTATGAGAGAGGGACTTTATAGTTCAGCATTGACTTGAATTAGTGACATCTGAGTTTTCTATCATCTCTAAGATTCTCTTATTCTATAAGTATTTTTGAAAGACTAAACATAAATTGTGTCTCATTAACCTAAACATTGAAGAGAAAAGGGATTCAAGAGGGACTAAGACTAGAAGTTTTTCCAGTAAAATTTACCAAGAACTTGAGATCTTTATTTTTTTTTTCATGTCCCTAGCATTGACATATTCATGGCAATGTTCATAATTGCCAAATTCAGAGAAAACAGATCATTGTTTTTTGGCTCTTACAATGAGAAATGGGAGAAGCAGCCTGCTGTGGTGGAGACATAGCTATAGAGTAAGAAAATCCTGTCCTCTGACTCACCTCCTGGCTTTGTGACTCAGGACAGTCCCTTGACCTCTCAGTGCCCTAGATAACCCTCTTAAGACTATCAGTTGTAAAAGAGATGTTGATCAGCATTGGTAAATGGATTCTCTACCTGGGGAGTTCTTTATGCCAATGAAATCACAGATCTGATCGAAAAAAATTTTTTAATTTATAAACTTAAATTTAGAAGTAGTTGCTTGTGAGCTTTCTTCATTTGTCTCTGTGTCTTTTGATCTTTCAGCTGCCATGCGCTTTTCTCCTGCTGGTCTTCAGCATCGTATGACAGCAGAGCTTAGCTTCTTAAGTGCCATTGAGGAGTCTGTGCGCCAGCTGACAGATGTAGAAAGAGTTCGAGGCATATCACTGGCCCAGCAGGAGACTGTCTCGTTGGCTCAGATCCTAAAGGTATCCGTAATGGTTCCCTTCTCCTATTTTCTTTCACTCTGTTTTCATCTCTCTCAAGCAGTATTACGGATGAGTTAAGTCGTCTTTTACTGTACCACACTTTTCTAGTGTGTAGCCAGCTTACTATATATATATATTGCTGTTTGTCCTATAAACATCAGCACACAGTTTTTTCTTTTTAAAGGAAAGAATTTATTATGCTTCAGCTGATGTTAAAAAAACACGGGTGGCAATCACAATCTCAGACAAAGCAGCAGCAAAAAATAGATTCAATTAAAAGAGATAAACAGAGAAACACATTCTGCTAAAAGGCACCATAGGCAATGAAGCAACATCCATACTAAACTATGTAAATACTATGCACCAAATGGTAAAGCATCCAGTTTCTTTTTTTTCTTTTTTTTTCTCTCAATGACTTGTTTATTTACTTTTAGTTTATAAGATTCAGTTCCACAGTCCCTTGAGTTTCAGATTTTTTTAAAATGAAGATTAAAGACGAGTATTTTTAAACAAGTCTCTGATAAAATCGCAAATCCTTGATGTATTCACATATCAGGAATAAGTCTGTTACAGTTATTATCTGTATTATAACACAGATTTGACTCAATGTTCTATACAGGCACAACAGCAGCGTCATGAAAGAGACCTGGCACTTTTGAAGTTGAAGGCCGAACATGAGGCCCTGGAAAGTCAGAGACAGCTGGAGGAGGCCCGACACAAAGCGGCTCAGGTGATATTAGTTATTGTGGGTTTTTCCTCCCTCTTCCTCCCCTGCCTTGTCAGTATTGTAACAAGCAGGGAAACAAGTCCATGTTAAGATATCAAATTTCAACCCAAAGCTAGGACTCTTAGGGAATCTTGGGATTCCCCACCCTACAGTCCATCTTGTTCTCTTCCTCATGAAATTGCTTTGTATCATTTTGTATATCCCTTTGTGTTTACAAAATAGGGAGAGAGGCAACATGATGAAGTGTATGGAGAGCTGGCCTACTAAGCTAGGATGACCCAGTTTAAGGCCTACCTCTGATCCCTCCTGAGTCTGGGACCCTGGGCAGGTCACTTAACCTCGAAGGGCTCCAAGAATATGAGTTGTACGGATGACATGATCTGCCTTGGTAGAGGGAATTTCTTTACCTCAGAGTTCTCTGTACCAGTGAAATCACAAGCCTAATCCCTATTCCTATTTATTTATGTTCACGTTGTGTCCTCCCTACTCCTAGAAGAATGTAGTAAGCTTCTTGAGGGCAAGGCAGAGACCGATTGATTAATGCCTTTGTTTCTCCATTTTCCACATTAGTGTGTTAGATGTGGTAGATATTTAATAAATGTTTGTTGTGGAATTGAAGAATTGACTCAGCAGGCTCATGGGAAGGGCTTTAAAAACTGGTTTTTCTTTTACTGGAAAGTTCCAGGGCTTGGAACTACATTCCTCAAAGAAAGCCTCATTCTTAACTTAAGAAGATCTGTCACCCATCTTTCTGGTATAGTTTGAGTGAAGCTCCTACCTGGACTAGAGGCACTCTGAATCTGTACAGCCCATTAACTTCCTTTAAAAGCATCCAAAGGTAGAATGGGCTGCCTCAAGAGGTCAAGCCTTCCTACCACGGAAGCATGTTCAAGGAGAGTTCAGGTGATTACTTGATAGTGAATATTGTTAGATTATGTGTCCTCTGAGGTTTCTTCTGATGTTAAGAATCTTTGAGATTTTATACTACAGAACTATTCAAGTTCTATACCAGTTTGTAATCATTATTATTATCGAAATATATAGAAATTTTTAAAAAATCCAAGTGAAAGATCAAGCATTTTAATCTAAAATACTAAAATTTTAGATTAAACTCCTTTACTTTTGAGAAGGCTAAAACATTAAGTTCAAGTTATCAAACTGTATTGCCTTTTTTGTGTAGGCCCATGCAGAATCTCTACAGCAGCTAGTTCAGTCACGACAGGAAGCCACTGAAGCACTACAGGAGACAACATGTAAGATAGCTGCCCAGCAGGCAGAGGCCGCTCGGCTCACCACCGATGCTGCACGACAGATCCGTGAGGTGAGGTTCAAGGAGAGATACTCTGCTTTTAGGGGTTCACATATGTTCGTTAACAATTAAATTACTTTTCTGCTTGTAAGTGTTTTCTTGATTAGCTCCATAACTTTAGGTTTGGTAGATGTGGTTTTCTAATTCCCCAGTACTTTTCTCAGGCCCCTACTCTGATTTCGCTTTCCTCCCTTTCCAAATTTTACCTTATAATTAACCAGTTCGGTTCTGCATTTTACTCTTGAATCTGTAGCCACCTTGTCCTATTGCCACTCATCTCTTGCCAAACCCCCAGTCATCATCTACCTCCTCCTAATCACATGCTCCTGAATAGAGTGGGAGGAAGACACATAACCATGCTGATAAGGTATAGTACAAATTCTAATTCCAACTGACTCTTCTCTGTAGTAAGGCAATCTTTTTATTCCCCCTTAATTGATTCCCTATCTCATTCCCCACAGAAGCTATTTCAGCTCTTTTTTCTCTCTTTAACCCTTCTGTACCTTCCCCTCCCCTCTTGGCTGAGGACTTTCTTCTTATTTCCTCTGAGAAAATTGAGACCACTCACTCACCTTAGGGTCCCTCTTCTCCTTCTCTTTATCTCAAAACCTTTTGATGAAACCTCTCCCTTTCTTTCTCAGATAAGGACATGACCCTTTTCCTTGTCAAGGCCAGTGCTTCTATTCTGTTTTCTCTTGCAGATTGCCCTCTAGTCAACCTCTCTTTATCCAGTGGTTCCTTTCTTATTGCCTTCAAGTAAGTTAAAGTCTTCCTCTATCCTTAAAAAAATCTTCAGCTGTTGTTTTCTCCCTTTCTTAGCCAAATTCTGTGAAAAAACTTGTCCATGTTATTGTCTCCACTCCTCTCACTCCTCAACCTTTTTGCATTGAGGCTTTTGACTTCATTATTCATCATCTCTCCAAAATTACCCACGACCTCTTAATTGCCAAATGTCCTGGTGTTTTGTCAGTTCTCATCCTTGATATACCTGCTGTATGTGTTTCCTGTTGCCTTTAGAGTTTTGGTAAAACCTGCTTCATCAATTTCTTTGCCTCTCTCCAAGGAAATACTTGTAATATAGACTTCCATTGAGCTATAATAACTTCCTTATTTCTTTTGGTTTGGTCTGTAGCAAGAATGTCAAGACTGATATGATTCTATTTCTCCAACAATACATCCACTCAGTGGTCATTTGGACAGGGATCTCACAGTTGAGATATCAATACAAATATTGTTTCCTACATTAGAATGTGAACTCCTTGAAAACTTTCTTTTTCCCCAGTGTAAATGGTTTGGTTTACACATAACGAGTGTTTAATATTAAATACATCCTTTATTCATTCAAATCTTATTGACAGATTAAAAGATGCTCAGGACCCTTTACCTAGCACTTTGTCTCTGTTACTACAGAAGTGGAGAACCATGTAGAACTGAGAACCATTTTGTATTTTTCTGTCTTTTATGTAGCCAAAATTCATCCCCAAGGGTCAGCTACTGGGGATATTCACCTCTGTACTTTAGCTGGGTTGGTCTTTGGAAAATGGATCAATAAGTATTCATTAAAATGCTTTCCAGCATTTTTCTCAGTATTTAGCTTTTGGACAAATTTTATCTCACTTGACGGAAGGGAAATTTAAATATCTGCTGTTATGAATAATGAAGTTTTTCTGTGTATCCATAAAAATAAAATTGATTTTCATTAGGCATGTTATTATCAAAATAGTATTTATAAAGTACTTAATGTTCCCAGGCATTAATACAAGTGCTATGAGGGGAAAGGGAAAAAAAACTATGGGACATTATCTCTTCCCTCTAAAAGCTTACAGTCTAGTTTGGTGGATGGGATAAACATGTGAAAAGTCAAAAGGTAAAAGACTTAAATTCATTCAATAAGCATTTATTAACAATGCCAGGCACTGTGTTAAATGCTGGGGATACAAAAAGAAGCAAAAGACAGCCCCTGCCCTTAAGGAGTTTAAAATCTAATGGATGAGACATCGTTCAGATATATATAAAGCTAGCCATATACAGGATAGAGAGGAAGTAATTAAAAGAAAGAAAGCCCTGGAATGAAGGAGGAGCTTTCTCTAGAAGGCAAAATTTTAGTTGGAACTTACAGGAAAGCTGAAAGTAGTTAGAGCAGAGGAAGAAGAGCTTTCTGGCATGGGAGACAGCCAGAGAAAGTATGCAGAGCCCCGAGATGGAGTGTCTTATTCATAGAATAGCCAAGAGGCCGGTGTCACTGGATCAAAGAATACATGCTGGGGAGTAAAATATAAGAAAACCGGAAAGGTAGGAGGGGGCTTTGTTGTGAATGGTTTTGAATACCAGATAGAGCATTTTGTATTTGGTCTTAAAGGCAAGAGGAAGCCCCTGGAGTTTATTGAGTCGGGGGGGGGGGGGGGGGGGGAA
>CM053586.1:305045900-305077991 GCA_028646515.1 Pseudochirops corinnae | reverse complement strand
CTTGACAACAGCTTAGATGTGGGGAGGCAGGGTGAGAAATAGTGAGGAGGTCAGGATGACTTCTAGGTTGCAAACCTGAGAGAGTGGGAGGATGTATTTCAGAGCAACAAGAGCAACACCTTTTCCTGAGGCATAATTGCCAGTAATAGCAATACAGACAATAATAATGATAAGAAGTCAAGAGAAGAAGATACCACTTCTAACTACTGGGTGGGCAGGGGTGGGCAACCTGCGGCTTCAAGGCCACATGTGATGACCCTCTAGAGCAGTTCTCAACCTTCCTAATGCTGTGACCCTTTAATACTTGTATGTGGGCATATTTGCATGTGGGCCGACCTGCTTGGAGATGGATAGAAGAGCGGTTTCTCGGTTCCTGGGAACATCCGATGGTCTTAGGTGACAACCCACAGGTTGAGAACCACTGCTCTAGATTCTTAAGTGCAGCCCTTTGACCGAATCCAAACTTCACAGAACAAATCCCCTTAGTAAAAAGGATTTGTTCTGTAAAACTTGGACTCAGTCAAAAGACTGCTCCCAAAGGACCTAGAAGGCCTGCAGATTCCCTACTCTAGGGTTTTATGGATCAGGTCGAATTTAACTGATAGGATCTTAGATTCAGAGCGAAATGGGAGATCATTTGACAGTTTACAGACACTGAAACTAAGAAAGGTTAAAGGTCTTGCTCCCAGGTTACAGAGCTGGCCACTTTCCTTAAGAGATGTGATATAATTTTATTATAGTATTACCACAGCTGTTTACATTTACTTTTATTCTTCGTTTTATGATCCCACTTTTAGATGACAGAATTGGCACGAAACCAGATATCAGATGCTGTCACAGCTTCAGCAGCACCAATAACAGCTCTTATGGATCACCAGTGGCAGCAGCATTCAGAGTTCATGAAGCAATTGAGAGCCAGAACAGATACAGAAAGGTAATATTATTTGCTCTATTAACCCTTTAAAAATCTTGTTGCTACTGGAAATCTTTAGTATCTTTAAATAACTGAAATGAAGGTAGTTTATAAAATAGTTTCATTTTATGAATTCAGTTTAAATCATGATCTGTTGTACAATATATGCTAGGTACTTTTTAAACTTTATTATTCTTGTCATTTTGTTTGCATTTTCCTTTGCAATATGACTAATATGGAAATATTTTGTATGACTACACATGTATAATCTATAGCAAATTGCTTGCCTTCTCAAAGAGGGAGAGAATTTGAAACTCAAAATTAAAAAAAAACAAATATGAAAATTTTTTTGTTTACATGTAATTGAGAAAAACTAAGATAAAAATTGAATGTAAAAACAAACAAAAATATAATATATGCTAGGACGTGCACAGATGTTCCCAATGTATTAAATATATGAGCCATCCTATCACAGATTTATCACTGAATGTTTTGCCTAATTATTAACTGGACATTTTTTTTTGTTTGTCAGGTGTTACTGTTTAGGAAATCTGAAAAAGAGTTACTTAAGTCTTTAAAATATTTCAGAAAAGTAGATATATTAAACTTATTTTATTGACATGTAACCAAAAATATTAAACTAGTTTGTATTTTTATTGTCATTCTATCTTCTTTGTCAATGACTTCCTTGTGGAAAGTGGATGCAACTACTATGGCATTATCTTTGTTTCATTAAAATTCTGCCTATACTTTGCTTCTGCAATATCCAGAACTGATGGGAGCAGTGGTATGAATATGAATTGCTTTTATTACAAACACTGATTTAAGTTTTTACACAAATAATGTTCTTATTGAAGAATACACTTCTATCTATTAAATATTATCTTATTTTGTGTTCCTCTTTGGATCTTTGGAAGATATTCTTTGATCTGTTTTTGCATGTGCGCATAGACACTCATGGTTTGGCCTATTTTTGGTTTCATATCATGCGTAAAGTTTGTTCTTTAGGGGCGGCTAGGTGGCTCAGTGAATAGAATACCGGCCCTGGAGTCAGGAGGACCTGAGTTCAAATGTGACTTCAGACACATAACACTTACTAGCTGTGTGACCTTGGGCAAGTCACTTAACCCCAATTGCCCTGCCCTCCCTGCTCCAAAAAGTAAGGGGAAAAAAACTTCATTCTTTCTATGCTTTTAATTTCATGCTACTTTTGAACAATTTTTAAAACCTTTTCCTTAAAATTTTTTTCATTCTTATTTCTTTTTTAACAGGAAAAGTGAATCTGTTGTAATTTCTCAGAGTAAAGAAGAGACTTCTGACTCAAAGAATCAAAAGTATACCCCATCTTTTGATAGTTATTCAGAGGCCTCGAAATCCAAGACTCATGATCAGAGGTAAAGGAGAATAATTAAACTTTATTTTATAATCAGTATCATAACATATAAATTAAGTAATGATTACTGGGAGGTTTGGGTAGACTTGTGAATTCATTATTTCAAACACTCCCGTGAAGAAACTCCCTCTACCAATGAAGACTAGTACCTGCTTAGCAGTTTATAGTCTTAGAAAATTGTGTAGGGCACTTAAGGATTGAGTGACTTACCAGGGATGCCATAGCCAGTCAGAGATAAAGACTTAAACTTAGGTTTGTTGAGTAACAGCACAGTCCCCTACATGCTGAATATGGAAGAAGGAAGAACCACTGGACCAGATCAAGTATACGCAGAGGAGGCCAGTGCCTGAGGTGACACAACTTTTTGAGTGTCAAGGGGAAGATACCCCATGCTTGGGGAAAAACCAAAGATCTCATTATTACCCATAAAGATCATGTAAGAAATTATCAGTAACTATAGTTCCATATATCTATTTTCTCATTTCAATATAATCTTGATGAGAGTAATCTACATTCATGTTTGGGTGTTATTGATGAAGCTTTAAGAAGGGAACATACAGACCTTTGCAGATTGTTTCATAGCATATACCACATTTTTACAGTCATCCATTTAACTTAAAGGTACAGATAATAAAAGATGCATTTTGTTTCTTGACTATAAAAAATAGTTTAATTAAGTAAAACAAAATGCTTCCTGAGAGTCTTGTCAGCAAGGTGTCTTCTGTGAATTCGTGAAAATCGTGTGTGGTTCTTTGAAAGATGTAAGAGCATATATAACTGACATTTTGATTTATAAATTTTACATAAGGCATAATACAATGAATATATGCTCATCAAAGATGTTACCCAGCATCTTGAAGGATTTCTAGTGCAGAATTCAAATGAAAGAGGAATTCACAAGAGGTGATAAAGTCAAAGTCTTCAAAATACTCCCGTTTATATTGACAATGAGCTAATTACATCAATTCTCATTACTTTCCAGAGCCTCCTAAATTAGAGCCTTAATAATTCAGAAGTTTTTACTCAAATTATCTGCACAAAAAAACTCAAATGACTAAAGGCTGATGTGCAAACATAAACAGGATATTCAATCAGCCAACCAACAAAAATTTGTTAAGGACCTATCTGTTGCCAGGTAATGGTGACACAAAGACCAAAATAAAACTGTCTCTGCCCTCAGAAAGCTTACAGAGGAGACAACATATACATATATAGATATAAATAAAATAAATGTAGAGTAATTTGAGAGGGAGGTACTTGTAGCTTGGGGGATCAGGAAAGGCATCAGGTAGAAGGCACCTTTAGTAACTCCAAGATCAAATAGAAATTCTTCTACCTTTCAAAGTTCCTCATAACCTGTCCCCTTGCTAACTTGCCCTGTCTTATACCTTAATCCACTATATATACTCTGTGACCCCATGACACTGTGCTCCTGGCTATTTTTTGAACATGATACTTCATTTCCCCAACTCTGAATTCTTGTTTAAGTCCCTCCTTTTGCAAGAAGCTTTCTCAGTCCTTAATCTTACTGTCTTTGCAGTAAGAATAGTAGTGTCCCCCAAACAACCAATCCTGCTTCCAGCCCTGCTCCCACAGCCATTTTTTGAGGGGAGAAATTATTGTGGAGAAGAGACTTACTTTCTTCATCAGTACCAGCAATAGTAGCTGACCAGGTGCCCCTGACAGGCAGATAAGCACAGGAGCTCTGAAGAGAGTGGCAGCATTCGCTAGACCACCAGTCCTGCTTCTAGACTAGCCTTCATGGCCCTTATTGAAGGAGGGAACTAATATGGAGAAGAGGCCAGCCATCCTCACCAACTGCCACACATAGAGATAGCCCAGGACAGCCCAGTACTCTCAGCCATCATTCTGAGAAGCAACCCCTATGGCCATGCAACCTGGCCACAGTTCCTGCAAGTGCTACAGCCACATTCGTTGAAGACCCAGAAGAGTAAGCTCTTATCACCAAAAAATTTGTTACTCTCAAATGGTTCAATATCAGAAACTGACATGATTTTATTAGGGGAAATGATACTAAAGCAGAGGTATTAACATCTGTTTTACTGCTGTACCCTAAGAACTGTGGGACCTTTTTGTCTAGAGTATAGCTGAAACTTTCCATATGTGTTTTCTTGCCCATTAGAATGTAAGCTCTTTGAGAACAAGAACTGTTTTACTTTTGTATTTGTATTTGTAGCACTAGCACAGGGTTTTGTACATTCTAAGTACTTAATAAATACATTATTCATTCAGTCATCATGGATAAACACTGTAGGTGAACATTGAATATTGTCCAGAATTTAATAGGAGGAAGAATTTGAGCTGGATTGCTCTTGAGAAATTATACTGTGCTCTTAATGGCCCTGAGCTTCTCACTAAAGGAAGGGTCCATCTTTTAAACAGTAGTATTATTCCAATGTTTTTGTATTGCTGTAAATCATATCCTGTTGCCTTCTCCAAAGTGCTGAGGTTATGGGTCATTGTCCAGAGAAAGGGCAATGAAAAGACACCTTTTTCCATGTGTAAGTAAGCTCTAGTATATTCTCAATGAAGCACACCAAGAACTGTAAAGAATCTCACAGAGGACATAGATGTATTTGTAGAAGAGTAAGTGGACTATACATCTAGTATTACTAATTGCCATTTTAACTATTCAGACTTTGAATTCTTTCATTGATAATTCCAAGGTTTGTCACCTAGGGGAAGAACAGATGGCTTCCAAGTCACAGCCAATGGGGTGCCAGGTATAGTGTTGAACTAGATGACCTCTGGCATTCCTTTAAACTCTGAAATTTTGTAATTCTGAGAACACAGGATAATAGATAGACAACCCATGTGTGTATTCATATCTATCTTGTGTCAAGAGATCTAGAAGAAGGTCTCCAAAATTTAAGTGGTCCTTTATAGAGGACTTATGGGAAGACATGAATAAGAGTTGCCCAGAATGAGAAGGCATATAGAGGTTGCTATTAGAGGGAATATTTCACTGTGAGTGAAATCACAGATTCATTGAAGTATATATTTTCATTAATCTGATTAAAGTATTTGTCTATGAAAGTAGTTGCAAAAAAAAAAAAAGAAAGTAGTTGTTCCCACCCCCCTGATAATTAAACTTCTATATAAAATACAGTAGTTGGGTTCATGTCTCCATATATTTATGGATTACTAGACAAAAAATGAGCAATTAAATAGTGAAGAGTATAGAGTGCCAGGCCTGGAATCAAGAGAACTCCTCTTCCTGAGTTCAAATGTGGTCTCAGACACTTACTAGCTGTATGACCCTGGGCAAGTCACTTCACCCTGTTTACCTCACTTTCCTCATCCTTAAAATGAGCTGGAGAAAATATGACAAACCATTCCAGTATCTTTGATAAGAAAACTCCAAATGGGGTCATAGAGAGTCAGACATGACTAACATGATTCAACAATAACAACAGACAGAAAAAAAGGAATGTGGAATTACCATTAAATCATGGGAAGAATTTTAGTCCTAACTTTTACATTTCCCTTTACCATTTTACCCTGTAATAAAAATCATAATAAAAATACCTGTCATTTATATTGGCTGGAAAGTGATTTAAAGTTTACAAAGTGCTTTATATACATACTGCCTCATTTGACCCACACAACAACCCTGTATGGTAAAGTTATAACATGCTGCTTTTCCATAGAGGGTATTTACAAGTCAAGCAAAAGCCGGACTGTCTCCATGATCTAACTGTAATAAAATCTAATTTAAGTGGTCACCACTTCTTTGTTAAGCACCTACCATGTCCTCAGCACCAACTGTGATGGTAGAAAAACTTTGTATTGCGTGAATTATTTTTTCCTAACATTCTTTAAAAAGGTTTTCAGCATAGTTATTTCCTTGTTTATTGCCTTAGTCTCAAGACTTCTTCTTTCCTCCTACAGCCTTTAAACCTTTATTTTCCAGCAGCATTTGATTCCTGGAAAATAGGGCTCTTTTTCATTTTTTTCCATTGTATCTATAGTACACAGCAGGTGCTTAATAAATTGCTGTTGGATTTCATTACCTGACTTATACAAGTTCCTTTCATGCTGATAGAAAAAAAGGCATTGTAACTGTTGAATCTTGTCATTTTGCATTTTTTTCCTTCATTTTTTACTTTCAGAGGTCCTTAGGGTCATCATTTAATTAACTTGCATTTTGTTTATTTATTTGCTAATTTTGTTGTCATAAAAATCCATGGAGCAGAAGCAGTAACAGCCACCAAGAAAGCCCTTTAGTTCTGTTGTCTAAGGAACATGAGAAGAAATCTGCCTCTGAAAAGATTGAGAGTCTTATTGAAGAACAAGTTCTTACTGCTGTGGATGATTCCCTCCAGAGTGATAGCATTCCATCATTGCCTGATGAGAAAGGTAGCTCTCATTTATATATTACCACTAGATCCTTGAGTTACTTTTTTAATTTGACCCTTCTTAACCCCTTGGAGATAGTAAGAGACATTGCTTTCATTCCCACCTGGATTTGTTACCTCATTTGGTTGGAGTTTGGTGCAAATGAAAAGCAAGTTATGATTATGATCCATTATTGGTCAGATACAGCTATTTACTTTCATCTAGAGAGAAACTAAGTTGACAGACTATATTAAATATCCACCATTTATCTCACAGTTCTCTGTTATTGATCAAGGGTGGATATTGGGAGTATATATGGATAGTCAATATTAATCTGACAAGGAAGATCACATTACAATTCTGTTTAACAAATAATAAAACTGTAACATAGTTTCTTTCCATACTAATTGTCAAAATAGCCACAGTAACTAAATTTAAATTACTTTTATATGTGCTAAAGTCACTAGATTTATTGTCCAATTATGCATAAGCAATGAAACATCAATTTTTAGAAATCCTGAATGGAGAATAATGATAACTAAGGCAACTAAGGCAAAGTAGTGGCTTCTACCGTTGACCTGGAATGTTAATACCCTCAATTCCATAACTTATTGTTAAGTTAGTAGTTCCCCAAAGTAACATTTGTATATTATAATCTAGGGAATACCAGATGACATCTTGGTATATTTTTCTTGCAATAGATGATTTCTGAATCACTGTATAATTCAAGGAATGCAAATACAGAGCTTACCTGTCAAGTTATTCTTGTTAGTCTAGTTTAACCAGAAGAGAAATTTTTTAATGGAACAGGTAGTAATGACAGATTTTTAATTTGGAATAATAAAAATTGTCATGAACAGGAGATTCTAATTTAAAATTTTAATTCCTTTAATTCTTCAAAGAAAATGAAATAAAAATGTTTTGTTTTATGCATGTTGCTAGTCCTTTTTCATTAGTATTTAAATTCTGTTGCTGTAAACTTTATTAAAGGATTATATATGGAAATAATATGTGACACCTGGAAACTTGTGCTTTGCTTTATAGTAATTGAAAGAGTATTTTGTGCCTTGGTCACATCTATCTTTGCGTGATTCTTGCTATAAACCTTTAAGGGAGGGAGATGTTACAGTTTTATTATCTCAGATTTTCAGATGAGGAAATTAAAATCCTGGGAGATACTTAACTTCAGTAAGCATATGGGATAGGGAAAGAGTACTGGACTTTTTCTTGTATAAGCCCTGGCATTAACATTGTTGAATGACCTTGAGTGAGTTTCTTGTTGAGTGACTTTGGGTGAATCATTTTTTCTCACCCCTAGTTTTTGTTTTCTCATGGTTAAATTGGTCTAGATTATCTTAAAAATTCCTTTCAGCTATACAAATTCAGTGATCTTTAACTTATGCCAATTTCACACAACAAATAAGTGGTGGAACTGGGATTCAAAGCTATCTTCTAGGAGTACAGTGTGCCTTGACAAACTGGTAAAGTGATTTAATATTTGGTGGTGAAAACTGCTGGAAAAATACTGAAAAATTGTCCATATGACATGCTCTATTTAGGTAATGTCTGGCAATGTCAACTCTCCAAAAATAAGCAGAAATCATAGAAAGGACCCAAGTGTGTTGTTCCAGTCAGTCAACAAGTCAGACAATATATGCTAAGCGCCTGCTTTATGCCAGGCGTTGTGCTGGGGATACAAAGAAAAGCAAAAACCTCAAGGACCTTATTTTAATGGGGGTATAACATGTAAAAAACTCTCTACAAAGAAGTTCTGTACCCCTGCTTCGGTGGGATCAGTTGGGAAGGAATAGGTAAGACTTCCTGCAGAAGGTGGGATTTGAGCCATATCTCAAAATAAAATGAAGAAAGTCAAGAAGCAGAGGTGAGGAGTGAGTATATTCCAAGCATTGAAAGGGGAAGACTGTACATAGGCACAGTCAGGAGATAAGTATCATCGAGGAATAGCAAGTAAAGCATTGTGTCTGCATTGTAAAATTGCATGGAAGAAAATAAAATAGAAGATTAGGAAGGTAGGAAAAGGGCATGATTATGAAGAGAATTAACTTTGTATTTGATCCTGGAGGTTTTTGAGTAGAAGAGTGACATAGCCAGACCTAAAAGACCACTTTGGCAACTAAGTACATGATGGATTGGAGTGAGTCAGAGGGAATGTTCTAGGTTGGTGGTTGTGTAAGTTAAGAAAAGGGGGTGTATATAAGATGCTGTGAAACACCAAAAGTTGACTGTAACTAACTGTAGTAACTTACAGCCTAATGTGAAAGAAAGAAGAAAAAAAAACAACTCTGAATTCAAAGCAGAAATTAAGTAAAACTTGGTGGTTTGGGCACCCAGTTCTGGGCACTTTCTTAACCTCCAAATGCAGTGCATGTCACAGACATCAGATATAGTACTTCTTAATAATGATAGCACTGGATCATGAAATGAAAGATTAAATGAAGTTCAGTATATTTAATTTTAAAAAGGAGAGAATTTTACAAAAAATGTTTTAGAAAGATCTCCATCAGAAATTATTCAAATAACCAGTTTTGCCAGGTAAGCATCATTTAACTAAAAAATTCCCTTTTGAAAATTATCTTGTTATCTAGATAAAGGAAGTGTCAAACTATATTGAAAATGTTTTTATTTCAATATAATTGCTATGATTTAAGTTTACGATTTTAGTGAATGTCTCTGCTTATTCTCTGATGTGCTAAAAATGTCTTGCTCTGTAGTAATTAAAATTTCAGTCACATAACAGTTTCTCCTGGGGATTTTTGTTTGTGAATTCATTTTTTTCATCCTGTGTACCTTTTGTTAATAACTGGTAATCTATAAAAATGCTAAATGTACTTTCAAGGCCTCAAGTATAAGTTAAAGACCTACTGAGAACTGGTAAAAATCTGCTTTTTCTTTGCCTTCTTTTAGACTCAACATCTATTGCGACTGAATATTCCCTTAAATTTGATGAGTCCATGACAGAAGATGAGATAGAAGAAAAGTCCTTTAGGTCTTTACTGCCCTCAGAGAGTCATCGCCGATTTAACCTGGAAAAGAAAAGGGTTCATCGAGATGATTCTGATGAGGAGGCTTCCCCAGAAAAGACTGCTCTGTCTTCTGTCAAGGTAAATAGCTTCTTATCTGTGCATGTACTTCATGGATAAGTGTTGTGGTGGGCCTTTCTCAAGGGTGCAATATTAATTATGTATGTGAATTTAAGATGAGTTATCTCCCTTGATAGACTCAAAGGAGAGTTTCATATGTAGAAACATTTATGAGTGCCTAAGTTGATTTAAATATTGTACAGAAAAAAAAATCTATTAATTTAGTGGATATAACTGGTTCATATTGGTAAAAAAAAAAAACTGTGACAAAAGTATTTCAAAGGCTAGATCCAGCAATTTAAAAAATTTCTTCTATTTCTGTTGCCACTTCTCTAAACTCAAATTCAGATTAATGTGATTGATAGCATCTACACTTAAGAAGTTTAAATTCTATTCCAGGGGCAGCTAGGTGGTGCAGTGAATAGTGTGCCCTAGAGTCAGGAGGACATGAGTTCAAATGTGACCTCAGATACTCGACACATTTACTAGCTGTGTGATCTTGGGCAAGTCACTTAACCCCATTTGCCTTGCCGTTCCCCCTCCCAAAAATAAATAAATAAATAATATTCCAGAATTAGATTTTTGCCATTACAAAAGGTAACTGGTATTTATGAACCTTTTGAAGTGTTTGGTCAGAAATAATGCTGAGAAGAGTATTGATTTAAGAAGTGTGAATACCAGAACCCAGAGGACCTTACTTTTTTGATGTGCCCTGTTTGTGTCCTAGGTTGTTATTTAACTAGGGCTAATAATGTACATGGTGCTTGTTCAAGATAAATAAACCTTTAAATAGTATGTATTAATCATTCACCAGACATTTATTAAGTACCTTCTATGCCAAGCACAATAGTTTTATCTAAGTTAAAATTTTATAAATTGAATTATAGCATAAAATGCAGTAAGGGGAGATCACATTTAAAAGTATCCCATAAGATAATTCAGAGTGAATAATTGCCACATAATCTACCTTGTTTACAAATCCACATTAGTATATACAAGTAGTCCCCAGTTTATTAATAGATTATGTTCTAAAGATATGGAACTTAGTATATGTTTTCCTTTAGGAAAAAAAATATTTTAAATAAGATTTAGATTTCTAAGCTATACCTTACAAAAGCCTGTTTAATCCCTAATGTAACTGAATTGTAGTTATAAGAGTAATGTTGAACCCAAGACCTGCCAGAGAATCTAATCTCTGACTTCATCGTGGGACTTGTACCAAAGGAAGAAGAAAATGGGTTCTAGCAGCTAGGGAATTCCCATTGTGGTGTCTAGAGAAGGCTCAGGTGACAAGTCAAGACAAGCAGCAAGCATTTAAATGTATGTGGTATTTGTAAGTAGGATACCACCTAAATCAGATTTGCTTAAAACAGGGCTCACCTGTAGGGTGAAATGTTTATAAACAAAACCATGGAAACTATGGATTATGAGAATTAATTGTTATTTTTTATGGTACCATGTTCTCAGTTCAGTTTAAGTTTAAAGTTCAGTTTATTGAATGCCTGCTGTATACCTGACCCTGTACAAGGCACTGAAGATAGAAACACAAAAATCAAAACCGAGGAAACAATACGTGCATAATCGATAAGTAAATAGAAAACATATACAAAGTTATTTTGATGAGGCAGAACAGGAGTAAGAAATTACTAATCACTTAGGGAAAGGAAAGGCTCACATCAGTGTGATTAGGAATTATTCCACAGCTCTGCCAGACTTTTATTTGAGTTTAGTACTTTATATTGTCTGTTCATATGTTGTGAAACAAAAGAGTTGAGACATTACAAATTTAATTGAATTTTGTGACCTACCCTTCTCACTTTTAAGCAATAAACCATCCCCCATACATAATGATTTTTTTCCTCAATGATCAGTTTGTTTGGGGAATCTATAATAAGACACAAGTCCCTTTTCTCTCCCTATCCCATTGCAGTTGCTATTGTGTTGTTTTATCACTTCATGGTCAGAAAAGCTTCCTTTGATGTACAGTCTCAGGTGCCATGTTCTACACCAATGGCTCTCAATCTGTGGGTCGTGGCCCCTTTGGGAGTGGAACAACGCTTTCACAGGGGTCACCTAAAACCACCGGAAAACACATATTAAAGGGTTGTGGCATTAGGAAGGTTGAGAACCACTGTTCTACACAAACCTCTTCCTTATCCTTCTTAGTTATTGGCACTCCCTCTTTTGAAAGTACTTTGTATTTACAGTGTATTTTTTATTTAATTGTATACATGTTGTGTGCCTTGATAAGAATGTCAGTAAGTGTGAGTGAGAAACAGAGGGAAGACCAGTTTGACTGTACCACAGAGTGCCAGAGGAAAATAGTATCCAGTGAAGCTGGAAAGGGAGGTTGGGACCAGGTTGTGTAGAGTCTTAAAAACTAAAGAAAGTCATTTGTGTTTTATTCTAGAGGCAATAGGAAGCCACTGGAGTAGGGACGTCATGTAGTCAGAAAACTTAAGGAAAATTCCTTTGCCAGCAGTTTACAGGATGGACTGTAATGAGACAGGTAGACCATCTAGGAGGCTAGTCTAGAGGTGATAAGGGCCTAAACTAAGGTGGTAGCTGTGTGAGTACAGAGAAGGGACCATATGAGAGATGTAGTAGTGGTTGATAGGAGAGAAATCCTCATAGTTCTCCCCTGCAAAGAGTTTGTACTTTGTCTTAGAGCAACTCTGCTTCCTTTTTGTAGAATGGTGAAGCTGGTGCTGCTTCCTTGGAGTTTTATCTTAACAGAGAAACAAGTGAGGAGAAGAGAGAGGCGTGTTGGATCATATGGAGTATTGGAGTTTCCAGGCTTTGCATCTCAGTGCCATAGTAGTAGAATAACAGAAGATTTCTGGGAGGGTAGAAGGGATGCAAGGAGAGGAGGGGGAGTAAAAGTGATAGTGACCATCTTTGATAGCCTTCTCCTTAACTATAGAAAGCTCAAGCTCAACTTCCTATCTTTGTCATTGTTAATTGTTTCATTTTACTTGGTTCCCTGGAACTTGTTATGATGCTATATTTTTTATGTAGCAAAAATTTCTTTTAACTTTGAGAGAAAACAAGTTTCTCCCCTGCCCCATTAATATTTTAACATGCCAGTTTTGTACAGTTCATTTTTATTATATCCATATGTGAATAAATATGTACTTTTCAAAGAGATCTGATTTTAAAATATAGCCCATATTTGCATGTTATATCAAATAGAGATTGGGTTTTACATTTTTTAAAAAAAATCCATTGTGGAGAAAAATGGATTTCCGTTGATTCATCTATAATTATTGTCTCACCTTAATCCCTTTTGTGATCAGTGGTTACTATTTACTTTCAGGATGGCTCTGAATTTGCATATATTCATGCTCATTGTCTCACATAGGGACGAAGTCCATGTCGTTGGTATTATTAACACCATGCTGTAACTAGAGGGAGCTGTTCAACCTGAGATCAAAGTCATTTATGCCTTACATAATAAAAGCCATATTAGTTATGTTTGTTAAATCCATAAATGATGTTTGAGCCTAAAGATATCTTAGTGAAGGTATACCTGAAAATCCATTGCCACCAACTCCAGCTTCCTCATTTTCATGGAATAGCAAAGAGTTTGGCATATGCTTAGATGTGGGGCAGGTTTGGGAGATAGTAAAATTTTCCATCAGCAGGTTACAGTTACTGAATTACATGCAGCAAGCATTTATTAAGTGTCTGTTCTCTTTGTAATGAGCATTTATCAAGTAACTGTGTGCCAGACTCTGTGTTACGTTCTGGGGTTGCAAAAAGAGAAAAAAGACTGTCCCTGCCCTCTAGCAGCTAACAGTCTAAAGAGGAATTTTGTAATTTTGCAACATCGACTTTGATTTATTTTGATTTTTTGGTTCTTTCCATTTATATTATTGTAGTCACATATAATGTATGCTGTTTGGCTCTACTTACTTCACTCTGCATCAGTTAATTTAAGTCTTTCCATGTTTCTCTGTATTCATCATAATTTCCTAGAGCACAGTAGTATTCCATTATACTCGTTTACCACAATTTAATTATTGGGTAGCTAACTGGCTTCCAATTTTTTGCTTCCCCCAAAAGTGTTGTTATAAATACTTTGGTGTATATGGCAACTTTCTTTTTATCAGCGGTCTCCATGGTCTGCTGATGGACTCTCTGGATTAAAGGGTATGGATATCTTAGTTCTCTTTATTTGCATATTGCCAAATTGCTTTCCAAAGTGATTGTAATGCTCATTCTGCCAACAATGCACTAGTGTACTTCTGTTCCCACAGTCCTTAGAATGGTTACTGTTACTTTGATTTGAATTTCTCTTAATGTTAGTGATTTGAAGCTTTCTTTCTTTCTTATGGTTGCTAATAGTTTATAGTTCTTTCAAGAACTGTTTGTATCTTTGATCACTTATTTATTAGGGAGTACCTTTTGGTCTCATATATGTTTGTTAGTTATGTATGTGTGTCTGTGTGTTAAACTCTTAGCAAGAAAGTTTTATTTTATCCTTGAGGCAGCAGGGAACCATTAACTGTTTTTATTTTTAAACAAATGAGTGATATAATTAGATCTATGCCTCAGGGAGGGGATGAGATAGAAAGTATAAATGGCCTTGGAATCACATTTGAATTTCGTCTGTTTTTAACTTTTATTTTTGAAGACCAGTGACCTATATTGCCAAGTACATCTTCTGTATCAGCTGTAATAGTTGAATTAAATGTAATATTGCCATCTAATTGTATTTGTTTGTGAGTTTGCATTATTAGACCACTGGCAGGCTTTTTATTGCATTCTTTCTTTCTGGACATTCTTTTTGCCCAGGGTATTTTCTTACATGGTTGGTATAACTCTGGATAAGTACTAATTTATTCCTTGTAAAATACCTATTTACTTTTATAATTAACTTGGATCTAAAAACAAATTTATGTGGGGTTTTAGAAGGTGATAAATTAGAATAAACTTCTCATTTCAGGAACTGAGTATGCCATTCTCAGGAGGGCAAGATAGTTTCTCTAAATTTACAATGGAGATGGTACGTCAGTACATGAAAGAAGAGGAAATGAGAGCAGCTCACCAGTCTTCATTATTACGACTCCGGGAGAAGGCTCTGAAGGAGAAAGCTAAAGCAGAGCTAGCTTGGCTAGAACACCAGAAAAAGTAAGGACATTCTGAAAACTAAAAAGTAATTATTCTTCTTAAAGAATGCCAGCTTTGAGATTTATAATAAAAATAGCCTTTCATATTTGTACCATTGCATGCTTAAGGAAACATGACTGCTAACTGGAGAAGACACCTCTCCAGTGAGGTACCTACAGTGTCTTCAGCTGGAAGTCCTGAAATCTAGATTTTACTCCTGACTCTGCTATAATGCATAAAGCCATATTAGGGACCTTTTATTACTTTGGACTTTTTTTCCCTCTTTACCTTTAAAGTTCTTGATAAATAGTAGGAATTTTCTGATGTGATAAATTCTTTCAATATCTGTTGACCACAAGACACTGTGCTAGGTTCTGTGAAGAGAATACAAAGATAAATTGGATATAGCTCATGTCCTTGTGGAGTTTATATGTGAATAAATTGAAGTGTATCCCTATTGGGCCATTGTATGTTACTCCCATTGAATCTTATTTAAATTCTATTTATGCTATGAGTTTGAAAAAATTTAGTCAAATTAAGACTCATTGTCCATCATCTTGAAAATAAACACTCAAAGAAGATGACTTTTTAAATCTTACTAATACAGTCATAAATAATTCTGGAGAGAAAGAAAAGGGAAAAGTATCTAAAGAAATCTTTGTGGATATATAGGGAGTTCTCCAATGAATTCATATTTAATTAATTTAATTTCATTCATTTAAATAGATGGACAAAAGATGGAAGGAGGGGCCTATGTCCAAGAATAAATAATAAACCTGTAAGAATGTCACGAAGTCCAGAGCTCTGTATGGCCTTCAGACTTTTAAAAAGTGCTAAAGACAATAAATAATTAAGGCTTTGGGGGCTATGCCAGGAACATAAAATAAGAAAGGGATAGGCTTTTTTTTTTTTTTAATTGTTTCCAGATTAATAGGCCACAGAAATATAGGCGGGGATATTCTAGTCAATGTCTAGCAGCTGGCTCTCTGAAAAAAAAAATGTACACCTGACACACTTTGTTTAGTCTGAATTACTAATGTTTTCATCATTCCTTTCTTAAATCTAGACAGTCAACAAAAATAAATAAATAAATCCCTGATCTGTAGCATCTGCCTATTTATGTATATATACATACATATGTATATACATAAATACATACACACACACAAATATGCTCTGTCACTGAAAATTTTAACAGTGTATTTTCCAACCTGGTTCACACTGGCTTCCACACTTACTGTTGATTATAAGCATAATTTATGTGGATTTCACTAAGACATTTGACAGTCTGTCTCAGAATATCCTTGTGGATAAGCTGGAGAAATGTGAGTTGGATTAATAAATTTAGGTGAATTGGTAACTAGTTAATCAACCATATCTGAAGATTACTGATTAATAAGTTTTATTTGTGTGCTACAGGTCTCAGTTTTAGACCTTGCCCTTAGTCATCACCTTTAGTAGTGACTTGGTTGAAGACATATGCATAAGATGCCAGAATTGACATCCAAAAAATCTCACTCAATTGGAATAATGGACCAAATCACAGGATAAAATTTCATAGGGATAAATATAAATCACCTAGCTTGGTTCAAAAAAGTGTATTTCTACTCATAAGAAAAAAAATTAGGACTTTTGTTTGACTAATCCAAATCATCAAATAAAGCCAATAATAGATGTGAAATGACTGTGGATACAAAAAACTAATTTAGGATTAGAATATGTTTATAGAGAACTATGGTGTCTAGAATAAGGGAAGGAAATATACTCTTCACTGGTCTTACCATGTCTGTAATTTTCTGTTTAGATCTGAGCCTCACATATTAAGTACATTGACAAACTGGGCAGTACAGGGGGATGACCAGGACAGCAAGAGTGCTCAAACATGACATAATAAGAGGAATACGGAACTGAAGAAGAAAACGTGTGGGGAGTGGGAGTGTGGAAGATGATGATTAATACCTGTCAGATATTTCAAGTGCTAGCTGTGGAAGTGGTATTAGATTTATTCCATCACTCTCCAGAGGGTAAAACTCGAAATAGTATGTCAAAATTAAAAGAAGGCAACTTTTTAGTTCAGTTATAAAGAAGAACTTTCTGATTAGAGCTCTTCAAAAATTGAAATGAGCTGCTTTTTGAGATTGAATTCTTTGACCTTAAGATATGATACTCAGTTACCATCTGTCAGGTTCATCACAGAGGACTAGATTACTTTCAAAGTCTTTTCAAACTTCAGTGTGATATTTTCCCTAAACTGAATAAGATGCCAATTTTACCTGTAAGGTTTTTTGTTTTTAATATGTGGGTACATGTGTCTTGCTCTAATTTGAAAATGTTATGTTAGATTATCCTTTATTGAAATCTTTCTCTGATGTTTCATTGTGATTAGGACATGGCCTAGAGTTCTGGTAGTCTAAGGAAGGTAATGTAGCTCAAGATCTGGTAGATCTACCAAGGTGTTTAGAGTTGATGGATTCTACATATCTGTTGCCTAAGGATTAAACTTGCTAAATTGGGAGAGTGTCATGACTAGAACGTTGCCTACCAGGTGCTAAGATTTTTTTTGTCACAGGGAGTCATGAAACCATTTATGTGGAGTTGTAATCTGCATCATTGAAGGATATTACACTGGTGAAGTCATAGATCCAGAAATATGCTAGACTGTAGGCTTACTAATGGAAAGAAAGCCTTGAAATTAAAATTTAATAAAGATATTCTGTCTTATTCAGTTTATATTTACATATACATATATATGCAGACATCTACGAGACAAAGGAGAAGATGATAAAATGCCCCCTCTCCGGAAGAGACAGCGTGGCCTGCTGTTGAAATTGCAGCAGGAGAAGGTGAGAAGAAAAAAGGCATTTCTAGAGTAATCTTTACTTAAAATAAACTAGTGAATAGATTTCTTTTTTTTCTATAATTTTTGGTAACACTGTCAGATTTTCTTTATGCCTAGCCTAGTTTGTGCTTTTATCAGTAGGAGAATAGAGTAATATAAAATGCATTGGACTTAGAATCAGGAAGACTCGAGTTTGGATCTTGCTTCAGACACTGACCATTGATAAGTTTCTTCACATGTGATATATGAATTATAATATCTATAGCACTTAATCTTCCATAGTTATTGTGAGGTAAGATGTTTCTGAAGCACCTAGTAAACCTTAAAATGCTATACAAATGAAAAGAAGAAAAAAAAATAGAGAAGTTCATTGTTAGACCTCAAAGTGCTAAGTAAATGTAAACTACTTTGCTATTATGTTGGTAACAAATTTTTGCTAAAATTGGATTGTATCTGTGCCATTGCTGAATTATTAAATATACTGACAATCTCTCTGCCTTTGTAGAACTGAGTAATTTAGCTTATAAAGGTATACACAGTAATGACAACCTACATCAGTTTCTTAGGCCTCTAGACTTCTACCTTCTCATACTACCGTGTAGTCTGCTACCTATGGTACTACCTTGTATTGTGCTTATGTTAATGCATTTCATCTCCCTACTAAGTTGTAGGTTCCTTGAGAGCAGAGACTCTTATTTTTTCATCTTTGTTTCCCACACTGTCTAGCACATTGCTTTGTAATGTAACAAGTGTGTTGTAAATATTTGCCGAATTGAAACATGAATCAAATTTCATAATCCTAGATTGCCCTTTTGTTTAGAAACCCTCAGTTTTGTTGTGTGAGTATGCTATATGTATATATGCATTCTCATCTTCACTACATTTGTGAATCTTGGGGAGGGGAGAAACTTAGTTTTTGTTTTCTTTAAATAGGAAAAGTTATCTACAAAATTCTAGTAATAAGAGTAACTCATATTTATATAAATTTTTATATAAACTCATATTTATAACCTCAAGATGTAGAGCAGCGGTTCTCAACCTGTAGGTTATGTTCAATTTGTAACAATGAAAATACATCCTGCATATCAGATAGATTCATAACAATAGCAAAATTACAGTTATGAAGTAGCAATGAAAATAATTTTATGGTTGGGGGTCACCACAACATGAGGAACTGTCTTAAAGGGTCGTGGCATTAGGAAGGTTGAGAACCACTGATATAGAGGATAATAGTGATGATAGAAATAGCACTTTTTTTCAATTACAAATTAGAAAATTAAATTCAAAAGAATGACAGTAGGATAGTGACTTTTACCATGACTGTTTCTATCTGAACTCCAATGACAACAACAACAACAATAATAATAATATTTGATTTTATATAACAGTTAAAAAACGCTTTACATACATTAGCTTTTTTGAGTCTTCCAATAACCCTATAAGGTCATTACTTTCTGGATTTACATTCTTCTTTTACAGTTGAGGAAGTTGAGGTTCAGAAAGATTTGGTAAATGGTCACTTTTAATGAAGTGGCAGAGCAGGGTGCTTTTCATTGTATCTCAATGCTTATGGATTGCTTTTGCCAAAAAATAAGCCAGAAACTAGTTTTCTTATTTATAAACAGTACTGTTATTAAATGTGTGGGTGTTTTTATTTTTTTCACGAACCAGTATGTGCGTAGGTTTGATGCTTATAACAAAAAGGAAGAGAAGCAAAAAATAAGTTTTCCCATAATTGAAAATAGGAAATTTGGACAAGTTGTATAAACTATTTTTACAATGATAGTTTAATTTGGAGATTCTTAGTAATTTCACATTAAAACTTACTGTTAAAATAAGAAAGATTCATAGTTAGTTTTAAAGTAGTTTATTTTTTAAAAAAATCTTTTCCCCTACACTATATTATGCCTTTTTCCTTTGTATCATTTGGAATTCTTACATCTCCTTTGTATTTCTAACTTTTCTCACCCCTAGGCAGAAATTAAGCGTCTTCAGGAAGCCAACAAGGCAGCTCGGAAGGAAAGACAACTGATTCTTAAACAGCAAGAGGAAATAGAAAGAATCCGCCAAACCACAATTAAACTTCAGGAGAAGTTGAAGTCTGCAGGGGAAAATAAATTGGTAAATTGAAAAGATTTAAGTCAGTTTGTTTTCTCTTTTAAAGATGTTTGCTTCCACATCCGTTATCTAAAGGCATCAAATGAATTTGTTAAGCTTCTGTTCTAATATGATACAGAGGCAGCTGTGCCAGCATAGTGGATAGTGCTTAGCGCAATGAATGTCACATAGTAGGTATTTAATAAATGTTTATTGATTGACAGATTGAGTGGATAGAGAGCTGGCTGGGAAGGTCCCACTTTTGACAAATATACAGTATCTCAAAAGTTTTAGTGTAGTTTTAAGCTTCTTAAAAGCGGAACTGTATGTTTGACCCTGGTCAAGTCACTTGACTCCCAATGCTCTGGGAAACCATAACAGTCTAAGTTGTAGGGAAGGAGTCAACATAAATTGGTAGAGGGAGTTTTCTCATTTTGGAGTTCTCGATGGCAATGAAGTCACAGGTCTAGTTCATATCTCTCATATGCAAGTTATTTTCATTCTGATAATACAGTAAAGCACAGACAGGAAAGAAACTAATATGTGTATGTCTCTTTTTGAATAGTTTCTTTTAAAGATATTTTTTATGACAAATTTTAATTTTGAAGGAGATGGCACAAAGATATCAGTCTTAGTAAACTTGTTCTCATTTTT
The DNA here is from genome assembly GCA_028646515.1 of Pseudochirops corinnae. Taxonomy (NCBI): domain Eukaryota; kingdom Metazoa; phylum Chordata; class Mammalia; order Diprotodontia; family Pseudocheiridae; genus Pseudochirops; species Pseudochirops corinnae. Next base: position 305,057,523 of record CM053586.1, on the reverse strand, counting down.
TTCATTCATAGATTTCTTTGGGACAAAGATTGTGTAGGCTACTTAAACTGCTTGGTTTCACTCACCAATGCAAAAATAGCACAAGAGAAATAATGTAAAAAATGTTGGTGCTTTTGATATGGCATCCACATAAGCTATCTAATTTATTATGACCATATAAGGGAGAAAAAATTTACTGTTCTATACTCTGTCCCTTAGCAGTCCCAGCCACTTCAGGGACTCCCATACCTGTATCTTCAGCCCTGATCTCACACCTAAACATGAATGTAGGCTACTCTCTGTGTACTTTGTACATCCATCTGACATTGTACATCCATATGACACTGGCATCTCCAGCTTAAAGTATCCAAAATGAAGTTCATTATCTTTCCTACAAACCTGCCCCTCTTCTAAACTAAGCTATTTCTTTTGAAGACAAAGCTGTCTTCTCTGACACCCTTTTCTCTCCTTTACACCTTGTCAGTGACCAAATCTTATCTAGTTTACCTTAATAGCATCTCTCATATCCATTCCCTAGTCACATGATCAATTCTCTACAATCTAGATAATTTCAACAACCTCTTCCTTGGTTCTCCGTGATTCTAATCTCTATCGTCTCTAATTTGTCTTCCACCAAGCTGCCAAAATCATCTTCCTAATGAAAAAGTAAGACCACATCACTAACTTGTTTAAAAATCTTCAGTGGTTCCCTATTGCCTCTAGAATAAAATAGAAATTCCTGTGTTGGGCATTTCAGACTCTCTGGTCTGGCTCTGTGCCACCTTTCCACCCTTATTCCTTATTACTCATCTTCTGGCACTCTGCATTCCAAAATGGACTGTTAGCTTTTCCTCAGCCTTCATGTCTCCTACCCTGCCTCTGTCCTTTCACAAGCTGTCTTCATCTTTCCAATGAACTACTTCCTTATTCTTACCTCTCAGAATTGATCTCAATTGATCTCAAGGAATCATCCATAAAACCTTACTTGATCCCCTGTGGTTAATATTCCCTCCATTCTGAAATTACTTTCTCTCATTAGAGTGTGTTTACTCAGGGGAGTCTAGCACACCACCTTGCCTATAATAGACAAATGTTTAGAGAGGCAAACAAAGTAGTAGACTGAGAGCTGGTTTCAGAGCCAGCAAGACCTGAGTTCAAACTATTACTCTGGACAAGTCAGTTTCTCAGTCAGCCTCAGGCAACTCTCTTGAAATTCTAAGTTGCATTTCTAGTCCACATAGAGGCAGTTTCCACATTAGTAGCTCCATATACAAATGAAAACACAGGCAGAATCCAAATCCAACTAAATGTTTGTTGAATTGAATGTAGAAATTTTAATTTTTTTTATATATTGATATGGTAAAATACTTCTCCTGGATCACTTTCTTGTCATGGAGGGGCTTGTGTAGTTCAGTAAAACTGTGCTATGCTGCACAGGGTTACCAAGGATGGACAGGTCATAGTGGAGAATTCTTAGTACTAGAGGAGGAAATGGTGAAGTATTTTTGCCAAGAAAACCCCATGGACGGTATTAAAATGATAATAGGTATGACACTGGAAGATGAGCCCTCAGTTCAGAATGTGTCCAAAATGTTACTTGATACAACTACAAGTAGCTTCAGAAAGAATGAAACAGCTGGGTCAAAGCCAAAAGGAAGCTCAGCTGTGGATGTGCTTGGTAACCAACATCAATATGCATAGGAACCTGGAATGTAAGATCTGTGAACCAAAGTAAGTTGGATCTGGTCACACAAGAGATGGAAAGTTTGAACAGTGACATCTTAGGGGTTAGTGAACTTAAGTGGATGGGAATGGGTGAATTTAATTTATTATTGTTGTGGGCAAGATTCTCTTAGAAGAAATGGAATAACCCTCATAGTCAATAAAAAGGTGAGAAAAGTAGTCCTGAGTTATAATCTCAAAAATGAAAGTGATACTGTTTGAATCCAAGGCATGTGATTCAGTGTCACAGTAGTATAAGTCTATGCTCCAACTACTGGTGCCAGAAGAGCCAAAGTTACTCAATTCTATGATGACCTACAACGTTTAGAAATATTAACAAAAAAAGATGTCACATTCATCATAGGGCATTAAAATGTTAAACTAGGAAATCAGAAGTTAATTGGAGTAACAGTCAAGTTTGGCCTTGGAATAGAAAATGAAACAGGGCAGAGCATAATAGAGTTTTGTCAAGATAGCTCTCTGGTCATAGCAAAGCACTTTTTCAACAACCCAAATGGCGACTCTACACATGGATGTTACCAGATGGTCAATATAGAAATCAGATTGATTATATAATTTGCAGTTGAAGGTGGAGAAGCTTTATACAGTTGGTTAATACAAGACCTGGAGCTGACTGTGGCTCAAATCATGAGCTTGTTATTGAAAAATTTAGACTTAAATTTTAAGAAGAAAGTAAAGAAAACCATCAGACTTTATAGGTATGATCTAAATAACCTCCCTTATGAATGTGAAGTGGAGGTGATAAGCAGATTTAAGGAATTAGATCTGGTAGAATACCTGAAGAACTATGGACACAGGTTCTAGATATTGTACACAAGGCAGCAACAAAAAACATCCCAAAGAAAAAGAACAAGAAAGCAAAATGACCATCTGATAAGGCTTTATGAATAGTTTAGGAAAGAACAAAATGAAAGGTAAAGGAGAAAGTGAAAGATGTACCCAACTGAATGCAGAATTCCAGACAACTGTGAAGAGAAATAAGGTTTTCTTAAATGAGTATTACAAAGAAACAGAAGAAAACAGTAGAATGGGAAAGATAAGAGATTTCTTCAAGAAATATCAAGGAACTGTTTCATGCAAAATGGGCTTGATGAAAGACAAAAATGATAGGGACTTTACAGAAGTAGAAGAGATTAAGAAGAGGTAACAAGAATATACAGAAAAACTATACAAGAAGGAACTTAACATTGCCAGTAATCGTGATGGTGTAGTTATTGATTTAGAGCCGTACATTCTGGAGAATGAAGTTAAGAGGACCTTAAGAAGCATTGCTATCAATGAGGCTAGCAGAGGTGATGGAATTCTAGCTGAGCTATTTAAAATCCTGAAAGATGATGTTGTTAAAGTACTGCATTCATATGCCAGCAAATTTGGAAAATTCAGCAGTGGCCTCTGGTTTGGAAGAGACCAGTTTATGTCCCAATCCTAAAGAAGGGTAATGCCAGAGAATGTTAAAATTGCCTAAGAACTACACTCATTTCATATCCCTGGAAGGTTATGCTTCAGATTCTGCAAGCTAGGCTTCAGCAGTATGTGAATCAAGGTTACCAGAAGTACAGGCTGGTTTTTTAAAGGGCAAAGGAACTAGAGACCAAATTGTCAATGTTCATTGGCTTATGGAGAAAAGCAAGACAGTTTCAGAAAAACATCTACTTCTGTTTCACTGACTACACTAAAGCCTTTGTGTAGACCCCAACAAAATGTGGCAAATCTTCAAAGAGATGGGAATACCAGATCATCTTGTCTCCTGAGGAAATCCGTATGTGGGTCAAGAAACAACAGTTAGAACCAAATGTGAAACAGCTGATTGGTTTAAGATTGGGAAAGGAGTAGGACAAAGCTATGTATTGTCACCTTATTTAGTTAACTTATATACAAAGTACCTCAAGGTTGGCAGGAGAAGTATCAGTAATCTCATATGTAGATGGTATTACTTTGGTGACAGAAAGTGAAGAGGAATTAAGAAACCTCTGATGAGGGGAAGAGAGGATAGCGTAAAAGCTGGTTTGAAGCTCAACATTAAAAAAAAAAACAACAACAAAAAAACTAAGATCATAGCAACTAGTTGAATCACTTCCTGGTAAATAGAGGGAGAAAAAATAGAAACAATGTCAGATTATGTATTCTTGGGCTCAAAGATAAGTGAAGATGGTGACTGCAGCCATGAAATTAAAAAAACACTTGCTCCTGGGAAGGAAAGCTATGAATGAAAAATCTGGACAGCATACCAAAAACAGAGACATCACCTTGCTAACAAAGGTCTCTATAGTCAGAACTTTGGTTTTTCCAGAAACAATGTAGGGTTGTGACAGTTGGACTATAAGAAAAGCTGGACACTGCAGAGTTGACATTTTCATCTTGTGGTGCCAAAGAAGACTTTTGAGAGTCTCTTGGACAGCAAGGAGGTCAATTCAGTCAATATTTCAGTTAATTCAGACTATTCGTTGGAAGGACAAATACTGAAGCTGAAGCAAACAGGACTCATTGGGAAAGACTTTGATAATGGGCATGATTGACCGCAAAAAGGGAAGGGGATGGCAGAGGCTGAGATGGATAGTGTCATGTAAACAACAAGTATGAGCTTGGACAGGATTTAGGACATGGTGGAGGATGGAAAGGCCTGGCATGTGATGGTCTATGGGGTCGTGAAAAGGTGGACACAACTGAACAATAACAGCAATGACAGAATAATAAATTACTAAGCAATAAAATAAGGTAGTAGTCTTGAGGTCAGAAGACCTGGACTTCCTAGCAGATTAACTTTCACTTGAAGTCACAAAACCTGAATGCCTTGATTTTCTTATCTGTAAAATAAAATATTTCTATTTCTTCTTACCAACAGGAATGTTTTAAGGATAAATAGCGATATGTAGGAAAGATATATATAAAGCACAGGTAGTGTGTATTTTTTTTCTTGAATTAGAAAGTAATATATTGAATGTTACTATCATGGTGTATTAATAGATTACTTTGAAACTTTATGAATATAGTTTTCCTAATAACATTTTTAAAAACATCTTGAAAGTTCAAGATATTTCAGTTTACTTGCAATAAGATTTTGTAATATCTTACCCCTTTCTTTGGTTTGCAGGAGCCTCGTAGTGAAGATGAGACAAAACAAAGTAAGGCATCTAGTCCAGTTCCAACTGACTTAGAGACTCGAAGTCCTTCCCCCGTCTCTATTTCTAGCAGTGAGACTAGCAGCATCATGCAGAAACTCAAGAAAATGCGCAGCCGCATGGATGAAAAGTAATTTGTTTTTGTAATTAAAATCTTTAATGTAAACAGTTTAAGCACATGAGGTTATCTTGTTTCATTTCTACTAGTCAAGATTGTTGGGATATCTTTTTGTTAGGTCCAGTAGCATTGTAGCAGAATTATTACTTCAAAGCTAGAAGTCAATCTGTATATACAAGTGCCTTACTATATAATGCCAACTGACCAGTATTAATTTGAAATGAAGTCATTAATTCAATAGAACTATATAATTCGTTATCTGGTCACAGAATTCAGTACAATTATAATATCACCTGCTGGTCACCCATTTGTACTTTTTTTTCCTGTGTAACCAATTGACTCACTGCATCCCCTTGCTCATTAATGATGATACATGAGATATTGTTATTGTTGTTGTTCTTACAGATAAACTTTTGCAAATCTTAATATTTTTAACTTTTGGTTATGGCAATGTCTCTTGGCTTCTATGATTTAAAACTTTGAAAAACAACAACTGTCTCTGTTACTCTGAAACCCAAGTACACTTGTGCTGGGCATGAGCTCTTTGGAAATAAAACTACTAATAGAGAGAACAGTACTAATATTGAGATTCTATTCTATTTACTGTTTCAGAACTAATTGAAATGATGCTTAACTTTGAACTGTATAAATAGATTTAGGGTGCTTTTTTTCTCATTAGGAGGAAAGTTGAGTTCCTGCAGTTTTGAATGAATTTGAAGTCTTTTTTTCTGGGACCCTCTTTTTGTAGCCTATTTTAATCAAAGGGAATTTCACACTTAGATATGACTGGAGTTCTGACCATATAAAATGACGTTTAAATGGAAAATTAGCCTTTCAGGTTCATGTTCAGTGTGTTGGCAGCAAGGAGCAACATGGCATAGTAGATAAAGTAGATAAAGAGTAGATAAAGAACTAGCCTTGGAGTTAGGAAGACTTGGCTTTCTGTCCCAGTTTTGACACCTTGTTGCCTATGATGACTCTGGGCAAATCACTTAAGCAGTATGCTCCAGGGCCCAGGCAGTTTTCTAAGACTGCATTGCAAAGCAAGGGCTAGTTTGTTTTGGTAAAGGACACTTCTTCACCAAGCTTTCTTTATACTGTTAAGATCTAAAATCTAGTCTATAAAATAAGCTCATAGTTCCATAGCCCTTTTTTCAGGGTAACCGCTTAATGCTATATGTCATCTTTAACCTGTATAGCAGATTTCTTTGAAGAAATCTGTACATTATAGAAGATATTCTTTTCAACTACTCCTTTGAGATGAGACATCTGCACTTCAGATGTATCTATTATTTGTGTAACAATTTTCATAAAAAACAACCAACTCTTTTGAAAGTTATCATGGATCATATAGACAAGTTATCTTCACATTATATTTTGTGAAGAAGCTATATCCTGAGTAAAAATGAAACATTGGAAGGGGAGTTTCTCTCTGTGGTGGACTTCCATTATTACAAAGTATCGTTAAAAAGTAGATATATGGTCGTCTGTTAAAATCTTAGGGTTTTTTTTCCTTAAATTTTATCACTGGACCCATAAAAACACTTAGGTTCCTGGGAATGTTAAATTTGAATTTGGAAACATTTCTTCCTCATACATTGGAAAGAATAAATTATGTAGGTAAAATTAACATTTCTCTCTCCTAATTAATGTACCAGGGCAACATGGATAAATCACCTAAGCATCATTTTAAATATTCATATTCACCTTCTTTAACCAAGTTGGAATCTACTAACAAAGAATAAAAAATGTACAGATTTGAGTTACATTTTCTACCATTTGGTAAAAAACAAAAAAAGCAAAATACTAATCAGTTTTCTGAGTAATCAAGTGTTGACTATACATGTTTACTGGTGTGGCTACCATACATCACGTTGTTTCACATAAGAATGAAGATACCATACATGAGACTATTGTCTAAGAAAGCTTAGACTAAGACTTTTACTCTTAACTGAAAGATGTAGTCACACTTAAGTAAGTCATACTAAAGTTCCTTTAAAATATGTAATGAATATTATTGCCTTAATTCAGGAGCACAAAGGGGACATTAATACCTTTTATTTCATTAAAATGGCTATCCCTCTTAAAGTTGGTTAGTTCTGACTGAGACAGAAACCTTGTAATCTTTCTTTGGGCCGATTGAGACAGAAACAGAATGAGAATATTTGTTTACTTTTTATAATAGAAAAATTGTTGACTTTACCTCTACTTTAAAAAGTCTGATAAAAATGTGAAAGAATTCAATTTACAATTAAAAGCAGACTGTTCCCTTTTTTTGAAGGAGAGCAGAATTTTAGAAATGTAGAAAACCTTAAAGTTCAACTCCCATATTTTATATAAGAAGAACCTGAAACCTAAAGAACTTAAGTAAAATACCCAAGGTCACATAGCTAGTTAGTGACTAAAGCAATAATAAAAACAATGTCTTTGATTTTTAGTCCATTGTTGTTTTCTCCATATTACATAGTTTTCATTTTCCAAGCCATTGAATTACTCATAATGCAACACCATGATGTGAACTTAAAAGTTTAGCTATTCACTACTCAGCTTGATATTCTAAAGAAGTTAATTATGCTATGTTTTCACAATATTATAAAATTCAAAGTGTTTCTTTGGGGGGAAAATTGACTCTTAGAAGTAAGTCAAATAATAGATGCATACAGTACGTCTTTTAAAAGATCACATAGTTAAAAGAGAAATTGAATATTAACAATAATATTATTAGTATTGTAATAATACTAACAAAAATATTTAAGTCTCAATAAAAAAAGCCAAAAGAAAAAATATAGCAATAAAAAATTCTGGTAGCATGAATATTTGCCTCTTCCTCTCTCCAGTATTGTTCTCATAGAAATAGCAGTTTGAGTAACATTTTTATAAACTTCAAACTCTGTTAATAATTTTGGCTTTATATCCTTCCTTTTTGGTGTACTTTCCTTTTTCTTAAAACTATATAGTAGTACTGATATTTGGTATAGTCTAGTCTAGATGGTCTCCCGTTGTCTTTGCTATTCATTTTGATGCTCTCCTTTTTTAGTGCTCCCTAAAAAAACATTATATTCCAAGTCTTGCTTCCTTTACTGCCTCATTTGGTGCAGTTTCAGTTGCTATTATCTAGAAAATTACTTAGAAAAGAAGCTTCACCAAAGAAGTCTTGAGGCTCTTACCCATGCCATGAGCACAGCCTTTATGTCAGTAGAATGATTTTCAATCCCTATACTATGGGAAAGTTTATAAGGAAAAGGTATCAACTTAAACTTCCTCATATAAATGTTTTAAAGGGGCCAGGGTCATTCCCACAGAGTCCTTCTAAATTCTAAGAAGGTATAAAAAGTATTAAATATAATGTTGGCTATTATTCACTCTAATAATTGGGGTGGGGGAGTGGTCTTTTCTTTTTAAAGGGGGAAAGTCAGGGCAATTGGGGTTAAGTGACTTGCCTGAGGTCACACAGCTAGTAAGTGTTAAATGTCTGAGGCTGGATTTGAACTCAGGTCCTCCTGACTCCAGGGCTAGTGTTCTATTGACCGCACCACCTACCTGCCCCTCTAACTAATAATGTAATAGCAGCTTATGTTGATTTACCAAATGGATGAACACTGCACTTTTATCGTTGCAAAGCACTCATTCATCATCTCATTTGATCCTTTATAACACCCTCATGACCTCAGTCATATAAATATTATCATTCCTCTTTTACTGAAAAGGAATCTCTGAGACTCAGCAAGGCTCTTTGACATTCTTAGGGCCATGTGGCAAGTAAATAGCAGAACCAGGACTTCAACCAAGTTATTTTGATACCATATCCAAATTTTTAGACTCAACTCTACCATGCTATTTATTATAACTAGGCTGTTTTAGGTAAGTCAGATATGTTTTATATTAGATTTGATGTTTTATGTGCTAATTGGATGTTATATAAACATCCCCAATGTATAAGTATTCAAAATACATGTATTTTAAAATAAAAATAAATCAAGATGGTACATTGGAGTGTTATATAGTATATACTACATTTTTGCCCAATTTTATGGGACAAACATAATTTTTCTATTTTTAAATTATAGTGGTTTATAGGTAGTTTGCTTTTATATCATATTGTTAGATCCATGTTTTATTTTTATGTGCGTCCTTCAGAACTCTTTTCTTGAACTATAAAATTGTTCTTTTGGGAAATTACAAAATCTTAGAATTCTAAGCTTAGAGTTTACCTAGAACAACTGCTACTTAAAACCCTCAACACATTGTTATCTGTCCCTTGCTTAAAGACCTATGACATCTTCAGACAGCTCTAATAAAAGAGTTGTTTCTTAATTTTGTGTTAAAGTTTGCATCCGTGTAACTTAAAACATTTGTAGTTCTGCTCACTTTCTGAAGTTAATTTATAATGCAGTTTCTAGGAGCACATCAAAGAAACTGCTCCTTAAGCCCTTAGGTAAAAGTTGAAAGCCGTCTGAGGAGGTTTATCTGTTAAACCAACCCTTAGTTTTGCAGACGAAGAGCCTAAAACTCAGAAAGATGGAGGGAATCTGTCCCTAGACAGACAGAAAGCTTGTAAATAACAAAAAGAGAGCTGCAGTCCCAGCTTCTCTGACTTAAGGGCTATACTATGTTGTTAAGGACTAGTGAAGTCCTTTTTGAGTAAGAGAGATTTGCCCAAATGTTGATTAAGACACACAGTTGTCTTATTTAACGTGTTATACTTAAGCACATTAGTAGGTATGTTTAGGACTGGGCTCAAAGAGTCGGGATCCATTTATTAGTGCCATGAATGTAGACTGGTTACTTCAGCTTTCAGGGCATTGGTTTTCTCATGTATAAAGTGAGGGAAGTGGACTGGAGGAGCTCTCTGATTCCATCTAACTTAACAGTCCATGATTTTGTAAAGATCTTTAACCACATGACACCTTGGCCTATATCTTCTTCATTAGGGACAGCTAGCCCTTCAAGATAGTATTTGTTGATCCAGAAAAGTATTGGACATTATCAAACAGTGGAGTACCAAAGCTTAAATAGTAATGCAAATCAAACTAGGCTGTTACTTAGAAAAATTATGTGACCAGATCTATAATTTCTGTGTTCATAGAAAAATAGAAATTGCCAAATTAGAGTATAGCAGTGGTCCATCTAGTCTAATATTCGGTTAAAATAGAGGTCCTGCTAGAGGGCATGATTATTTTCACTAAAGCTAGTTATAGTTCAGCTTTTATTAGGAGTAAATATTTATGACTGTCATTCACAAATTTGTCCAACCCCTTGTTATATTTTTCTTGCTTATATCATCTCTTGGGAATAATAAATTTCCTGAGGTTATCTACTATGTAAGTACTTTGTTATATTTGTCCTACACTTAACCTTGCTTAAATTTCAAAGGATGTCTTTAATTCTATTTAGCAAATTTTTGTTAGGCAAGGTGTACCTGTATTTTTCCATGCATAAGAATTTCCTCCTCAATCTAACTCCAGTATTCAATTTATGGATGTTTTGTTACACTGTGTTTTATTTTAAATTCACATATTAAACATTTTCTTTCACTCTTCATTTCTAGAAAGTTAGATCTGATGAGACAATAAAGAAAGGGAAATTAGTTACCACCACCTCTACTAAGAGGAAGAAATCACTGCCCTTTGTTATGGAGATAGATTAAAAGAAATGTAAATTGTACCTTTATAGTTTTGTTATACATGTTCCAATGTTGTTTTGTTACTTTTTTGTACTAGGTCTTGCATGCATTTAGCAGTTGTGCATTTAAGAGGGTGGGTGATATTTACATTATAAACAAATCTTTGGAACCTTTTGCCAAGTAGAGTAGTACTTCAATAACTGGCATCAAAAAAAACCTTACTGTATATTGACGAAGAATGACCAGGAAGACACTGTTTTTTAATGGAACTTGGCAAGAATGTTTCCCCTTAAATTCCTTAGTGCAGAAAATCGAAGCAATCCAGCAAAAAAATAATATTCCCCAAGATGTTTTGTGATCATGGAGGGGTAGGCAATATACCAAATTACTTTAAAGTGACATTTGAAATTGTCTCTTGTACCTCTTTGTAGACTAGATGATAAATATTAAAGTACTCTATGCTCTTTAAAGAGAATAATAAAAGGTAAGTTAGAAAAGTCCTTTACTTCAAATCAAGGGGAGAATGCTGGATTTATACTTAGATTTTCTGGCAGTGTGTTACTTTTCCTTACCCTCTCCAAGGCTTAGTAAAAGTTGTCTTGATGTGCAAGTTGTTGTTGTTTTTGTGTGTGTGTGTGTGTGTGTGTGTGTGTGTATGTGCGTGCACGAACAGGAGCGTGCTCTGTCAAAGAGAATTAACAAATTGTTGCCTTAGTGCACATAGAATGTTGTGATCAATGTGCTATAAAAAAAGAGAGGAACTAATGGGTTGGGCTTATTCTTTCTTTTGTGATTTTTAACATACTGAGTTTTCTTCCTTATTTTAAAGTAACGTTGTTCATTGAGTATGATCTGTAGAGACAATTTACTCAATTTATTCTTAACTGTAGCTTCAAACATTTTGCCTTGTCACATTTTTAACACTGTTCTTGAATTTTAAATAAGTCCATATTTACCTTAGGGTAAATCCTAACAGAAAATAAAAGTTAATAAGCATCATATAATATTTTTAAAAAATTTTTTCCAGCAGAGGATAATTTT
>CM053586.1:305022471-305045400 GCA_028646515.1 Pseudochirops corinnae | reverse complement strand
AAAATTATCCTCTGCTGGAAAAAATTTTTTAAAAATATTATATGATGCTTATTAACTTTTATTTTCTGTTAGGATTTACCCTAAGGTAAATATGGACTTATTTAAAATTCAAGAACAGTGTTAAAAATGTGACAAGGCAAAATGTTTGAAGCTACAGTTAAGAATAAATTGAGTAAATTGTCTCTACAGATCATACTCAGTGAACAACGTTACTTTAAAATAAGGAAGAAAACTCAGTATGTTAAAAATCACATCTTTTTCTGCTGCACTCCTCTCCCTTCCTAGTCCCAATCCCTTTTTGAACAAGTTCAGCTTGATGTTGTCCTCTACTCACTTTGATCCTTTGTTCCCTTTTTCTGTTACCCATCACGCTGTGCCACTGTCTAGCTCTTAGTTGCTTCTACTCTCCACCTCCTTCACTCCTCCTCATTTGCTGCTAAACAGAACTGGAGGAAATCAGAAAACTCACATTTCTAGGTCCACTATAAATTTATGCTAGCTCTTTTTGTGATAGCAAAGAACTAGAACCTAAGGGAGTATACATCATTTGGAGCATGACTGAACAACTTGTTGTATACAAATGTAATAGAATATTATTGTGGCAAAATAAGAAATAATGGGGCAGCTAGGTAGTAGTGAAATGAAGAGTCTGAGAACAGTATTTATATAACAACATTGTCTTGGAAAAAAAAAACCTGAGTGACTCAAGAATGCTGATGAGTGAGGACTGATGTGCAAGCCCACTATCCACCTCTTGACAGTGAGCAGTTCAGTGTGCAGGATGAACACTAGTTTTGGACATGACCTGTGTGGAAATTTGTTTTGTTTGACTGCATATTATGAAGGGGTTTTTTTGCTTTCATCCTCTTTTTCCCAGTTTATGTGGGAAAGGTATTAGGGAGAGAGTAAGTGAGATATTGCTGGAGAAAGGAAAGAAAAGAGAGTCTTTGAATCATTTTTCAAATGCACAAAGGAGAACAGAAGGAAATACAAGCCAGCGAGACACCTGAAAATTGTACTATGTACTTAAAAAGGAAAAACAAGCAAGTATTTAAGAGAGATTCAGTTTCATGTACAATTCTCCTATTCTACTTTGTATATGTAAATACTCCTTTTATTTGCTGTTTAAGTTAGGGATAATGTTGGTTGTTTTTTTTTAAATGCTACTTAATTTCCGCTGGGCCATTACTACAGCAAGGCAGTCCTACTAGTGCTGCCTATTTGTTTATGTATCCCATTTATTATAGCAGTTCTTCCAAACCTTTTCTTCTTCCCTTAAGCTTCCTATGCCCCTGCCTCCTCCTCACTCTCTGTCCAAGGACCCCATCTCAGACTTCACCAAAAAATATTGAGGCTACTCTCCAAGAGCTTCCTGTTCTCCTATTTTCAGCTTATATCCTTCTGACATTGCCCCTACTATCTCCTGAAGTCTCTGATCTGACATAGGCCTTCTGCTTGCCAAAGCCAACCCTTCTATCTGTGTTTCCTGGATCCTGTCACCTCCCATATTCATCAAATTGCCCTCACTATCATTCCCACACTTTCTAGTCTATAATCTCTGCTGCTACCTGTTCTTCCTTTTGAATGAGATATTTATATAATGCCTAACTCAGCACCTGGCATGTAGTAGGTGCTTAATAAATGCTTGCTCGTTCCCTTTCTTCCATCTGCTACCTACAGATTTCCAAATTTCCCAAAATTACCAAATTTCCCCTATGCTTAAAAAAATCCTTCCAACTATGCCTGCCTGGTATTGTCTTACATCTCTCTCCTCATCTCATCTAAATTCCTTGAAAAAACTACCTACAACTGTTGCTTCCATTTCTTTTTCTCTTACTAAAACCTTCTGCAGTCTAGCTGAGAATTTCATCATTAAACTGAAACGGCTCCAAAGTTTTCAATGATCTTACTTACCATATCTAATAACCTCTTTTTGATTGTCTTTCTTCTTGACCTCCCTCCTCCTGAATACTCCCTCCTACTGGATTTTCCTTACTTGGTTCTTGATTCTCTTAATTATCTGACCATGTTTCCTCAGCCCCTTTTCCTAGGATCCTCATCCATATCATATGCACTCAACTCTGTGTGACCACCAAGACTCTCTCTATACTTTTTCATTTGGTGATCTCGTAAGTTCCTCATTGTTCTGTTATCATCTCTATCAAGATAATTCCCAGAGCTTTGTATTTTACTCTACTCTCTCTTCCAGACTCTAGTCTCATATTACCAACTGTCTATTAGATATTTCAAATTGGATGTCCCACAGACATTTTAAAGTCAATATGTCCAAAACAAAACTCATTATGTTTCCTCCCATAATGCTTCCTTCTTTCTAACTTTTCTCTTATTGTTGAGGGCATTGCTATCCTTTTAGTCACTCAAGTTATAAGTGTCTTACTCAATTCCGTATCTGTCTCTTTTTTTTCCCTCTTTCCCTCCCTGCTTTCTTTCCTCCCTCTCCCCACGTATCCAGTCATTTGTGAAATCTTGTCATTTTTTTTCTACATCTTTCACATTTATCTTCTTCACTGACGCAGCTACTACCTTGGGTCAGGCCATCATCATCTCTCACGTAGGCTGTTGTAGCCTTCTAAATTGGTCTTCTTGCATCAAATCTCTTTCCATTTCAGTCCATCTTTCATACAGCTGCCAAACTGATTTTCCTAAAGCAAAGATGTGATGATTTGACCCCAGTAATAAATAAACTTCAGTCATCTCTCAGTCTCTTTTAGCCCTACTATAGAGGTTTGTGCTATAGAAGCAGGGCTGGCTTTCTTCTGGAAAGGAAATTCAAGAGGGGGGACCATGATATATAATACGTATAATAGAACTGGCTTGACCTTTTTATATAACTGCTAAAAAACTATAAGAGAAATTCAGTAAAGCAGGGGTTTTTATGATAGCATTTTAGATTCATCAGCCACAGGTTATCAGCAGTGTTTCCCATAGCATATAAAATAAATAAATAAAATGGGAAAAATTCCACATTATTATCAAATAAATGGTAGGAATATCCAAAAATATACTTTTTGTTCAGACAGTGTAGTAAGATATTAATCAGGGAAGAGAAACCTCTAGGCTTTTCCCCTGCAAACCATAATTCTTTTATAAAGTTATGACCCTTATTCTTCAGAAAAAGAAACCTAACAAATTCTTGATGACTATTAGATAACTAAGTATACATCTGCGTTATAGTTTCATACCCTTAAATCTGTTGACATAATTTGAATGTTTGAAAATATTAAGTATTTAAAGGAGATGGAGTGCACTAAATATGACCATCCGTGTCTGAAGTTTTATATTGTTACCTTCATCAGTCCAAACAAAATCTCATGGTAACTTCTTTAAAATGTAATCTTTTTAAAAGGTATAAGATCATAGCTCTAGAGCTGAAAGGGACTTTAGAGGCCATCTAACCATCCAGTCCAATCACCTCCATCTTTTTTTTAAGGGTGAGTAACCTGCAACCCAGAAAGTTTAAGTGACTCTCCTAAGTTCACCCAAACTTTAATTGACATGATCCAAATTCAGATCTTGTAAATCCACATCCAGTACTCTTACTGTATTTTGTAGCTGCTTCCAAAGAGTTGAGATAATAGCTAGAGTGCTCTTTATAGAGAGCTTTTAAGATTTGCAGAGTAAAAATTTATATAATGTTTTAAATTTAAGTCTTTAAGTATTCATTAGAATATTTATTGTCATGGCATGAATTGTGGAAAGTGGAAAAGAAAGGGCATTCATAAACCTGTTTTCAGAAGTCAAGCCAGAATGTGTAAAATTCCATTCCTTCCTCCCTTACTAAAACAAGACATAGGCCTTGGTGCAGACCTTGAGATTAGGTAATTGATAAAACAGGGCATTAATATATATAATAGCATCTGAAAACTTCTTGACTTTTGAATGAATTACGTCATCAGAAACTCATAAAAAACTGACATTTCATCTGTTCAGGGATTGAAAATATCTGGATGAGACAGTAGGGTTCTAAGTACTTAAGTGTTCTCTCCTGTAGTTACTTTGTGTTTACGTGTGTGTGTATACATATATATGTGTATAAATATATATAAATACACATATATGTATATATAGTATGTTATGGAATAAACTGAAAATGGTTTCAAGGGCAGACACTATCTTCTTTTTGGTTTTGTATTCCCCATTCTTTACAGAGTGCTTTGTACAAAGTAGGTATTTAATGTTTGTTTGGTTTGAGTTTGGGTACTTGTCAAGCTGTGTATGCAAGAAAGGCCTATTGGTTGAAGAAAGACTAAGGAAGCCCCAGCAGCAGAAAGAATGGAGCCTTAGAATTTAGAAAGTGTCCTATTTTAATTTCTAGTACTATTACACACAATATCTGTTTAGTTAAGTGAATAAGATGCCCATAAAACTCAAAACCAAATGCATTAAAGTATCCTGAAATATCTTTCTCTATATACTCTTCATCTGACAGTCTTTGTAAGCTAATAAACCTTCATTTCAACTTCTTTGAATTATACTTTTATTCATTCAAATACAAATGCTAAGAAGAAGATTCAGGGCTAAACTTTTTTGTTAAACTTGTATTTTTCTCTTAACACTTTTCTTCCTCTTTCCAGAAACAGCCAGTGAAGAGGAGTCTCCGGTACCTTCTTGCTCTAATCTAAATAGTGAAAGTTCTATCCCAGAAGAATTAGGCAGTCCACCTGCTGAATCTGTAGCATCTGAAACTATAGCTCAAGGGCAGCCTGGTAGCCTAAATCACAGCATACTTACTGAAGAAATGGTTTATTCACAGGACCTAGAGCTGTCTGCTGCCTCAGCTCCCAAACACGTAAGTGAAAGTATAGTTATACTTTATATCAAAGTGTCTATAGCGTTCTAAGAACCATTACAAAGGGTAGTATTGTTATTAAACAATCCATCAGAAAGCATGTATTTAGCACCTACTATGTGCCAGGCAAAATTTCTCTACCCTTACAGAACTTATTATCTAGGAAGGGGAGATTGAGGAGGACTCCAGCTGGCTCTTGGGGTTCACCAGTCAGCAAGGCATCAGGCTGATGTTTGGACATAGGGATGCAAACAAGAAAGAAAAAATGAGCATGACAGCAGACAAGTTGTAGGAATTTGCCTCCTCTGGATGACCAATGTCCAGTGCTGTTGTCCATTCAGTCAGAGGCTGAAGGAAGGATCTTATCAGATCAGAACCTCAGTAGTGACTGAGGATTTAGGGAAATGAAGCCTTATAACGTTCTTGGGATTCCCCTTATAAAAAGACTGTGACTACCAAGATGTCACCAAGAACAGTGGAGAGAATCCAGCAGCTGTTCTTGCTGAACAAAGAGAGAACATTACTCCCTCAAAAAACCAAAATACCTAAAAGATGGTCAAAAGAGTGGGGAATAAAAAGGAAACATCAAAGACTGGAGGTAAGATTCATATCTATTATAAAGGGAAATTCTCCAGTGGAAAAGGTGATTCCAGTCATGATAGAAATGAACTAAAATTTGGCTTCAGTCTTGTCAGAGATCAGATTATCAAGGAATGGGACATTGGAGTTACTACCAGAAGGAAGGAGTGCTCTGCCACTTACTATGTAAACCAGAATATGCATATAGTTCTGCTGGCCCCCAAATTTCCTCAACTGGAACTCTGTTTTTCGGAATTGAACTACTTGACCTCAAAGGAGAAGATTTATTTCAAGATGGAGGTATTATCCACAGAATCAAGCAAAAAATCGAAGGTTATTTAATCATTGAAGGAAATATTGATTTCAGAGTTTAGTGAAAGTAAAGATACAATTTTTTCTTATAAATTTATAAATATGCACAAAATGCATTGACTTAGATTTTATTTATTTTTGATTGTTTTATTGTGACTTTATTTTTTTATGTCACAAACATTTTCCAATATACTTCTTTTCCTCTACTTATCTCCCAAATCCCTCTTCCTCATAAGACTTCCCTTGTAACCAGGGAAAAAAATAAGAAAGACTCACTGACACATTATCTACAGCTAACAGCATATACCACATTTGACACCCATAGTCCTGTACTTCTCATTCCCTCATCAGAAATCTTCTCTGGGACCAAAATTTATCATTATAATAACATAGCATTTAGTTTTGTTTTATTGTTCTTTTCACTTAGGTTTAAATTTTTAAAACCATGCAGTAAATGGGAGCAAATGCAGGTTATAGAAGTTGAATCCAAGAGTAGATTAGTCCTATCAAAATGCAGTGTCAGGAGCATGGAAAGATTAACATGAACTTAATGCAAAATGAAGTAAGCAGAGCCAAGAAAACAGTATACTTGATGAGTATGGTAAGGTAAATAGAAAGAATAACTACAAAACAATTGAAAATTAGTGTTTTACAATTACTTAAAACAAACTTAGCCCCAGTGAAGAGATATGAGGGAACACCTCCCACCAATTCTTTGTAGAGGTGGGTAGTCCACAGGAATGGAACATGGCTTATATTGTCAGATGTTTTTCAATGTGTTGGTTAGTTTTCCTCTTGGTTTTTTTTTGGAGGGGGGGAGCAGTTCTTTGCCTTTTAAAAAAAATACCTCTTTGTTATAAGAAAAAGTACTCTGGGAGGGATACAAGGGGAAATTTAGATGGTGTAAAACTAAAGATTTTTTAAAAAACATTTTGTCAGAAATGTTAATGGTCAGATTGAGTTGCACCTGGTAGGGAAAACCAAGGACAACAAAACTAATTTTAAAAAAAAAAGACATTGGAGGAATTGTGGGAAGGTGATGGCACTTTAGAGGAAACCAGATCCTCTATAAGCACCACAGTAAAATCTAAAAATGTGCCATTAACTTCTGAAATAAGAAAAATCAACCTGTAGATTCCTCCACTCAATTCAAAGGTACATAGAGTTACCACCAGAGTAATCTAGGCATAGTGAAGAAGTTAAGCTTCTAAAGCACAGCTCAAAGCTGCCCCTGAGCAACTGGGGAAATCCTATTCAGTCTGGCACCCAGTAAAGGTAGATGTGGCCAACCTCAGTGGCAGAAGAAGAGTGCTAGAAAAGAACAGCTCAGGTATCCACAAAGTCCTATGGCAGAAACCCAGTGAGGTAGAGCATAATATAAGGGGACAGCCAGACCCCTGTGGCAAGAAGGAGCAATACTGGAGTCCCTTGAAAGAGAAATCTAATTTTGACCACCATGCTCAAGACCAACTACAGCCTGTCTATTCCATGTAGGAGTACAGGATCAGGACCCAATCATGAGGCATACTAACCTTCCAACACCGAGGCTGCTAAGATGAGAAAACACATCAAATATTAAGAAGAAATATCTTCAACTGAGAGACTCCCAGTGGTGTAAACCTAGAGGAAGAAACTGAATCCACAAGTCCAGTTAAAACTTAAGGGGAAAAAATGTTCTGGCAAGAAGGACTGTAAGACTACCTAAGAATAAATCATACAGGTGGCTCAGTGAATAGAGCACCGGCCCTGGAGTCAGGAGGGCCTGAGTTCAAATCTGGCCTCAGACACTTCACACACACACACACACACACACACACACACACACACACACGCACACGCGCACACGCACACACACACCTAGTTGTGTGACCTTGGGCAAGTCACTTAACCCCAATTGCCCTACCTTCTCTCCTCCAAAAAAGCAAAGAAAAAAAAAAAAAGAATCATATAAGATACAAAATGGAATAACTAGGAGGGGGGGAAAATGATAAGAAAATTGATAACTTAGAACAGATAATGGAAAATTTCACCAGGATCTGAATACCCTGAAAATTAGAATGAGCTGAACAGAAAACGTTTCAAAAATACAAGAAGAAATATTAAAACAAAATCATAAAATTGCGGGGGGAAGAGAATGTAAGAAATAATAGTATCAGTAACAACTAACTGGGAGAAACGGTCAAGAGATAATTTAAGAATTATTATACTATCTGAAAATCATGACCAAATAAAAGCCTACATCTGACTGAAAAGAAATAATTTGACAGAAAATTATTCCCCCCTTTTCTACTTTCTGCCAAGAATAGACGTTAAAATGAGTCTGATATCAGTAGGAAATCAGAAATGGTCAGGAGCCAAGGCTACATGAAAATGAAACTTTTTTCCCTTTTCCAAAATTTATTTATTTATTTTTAGTTTGCAGCATTCATTTCCACAAAATTTTGAGTTAAAGATTTCCTCCCCATCTCTTCCCCAACCCCCACCCCAAGATAACAAGCATACTGATTATCCCTTCCCCTGTTTTGCCCTCTCTTCTGTCCCCCCCAAACTCCCTACCCACTCTCCCCTTACTTTCTTGTAGGGCAAAATGGATTTCTTTACCCCATTGCCTGTATATCTTATTTCCCAGTTTCATGTAAAAACAATTTTTTAACGTTTGTTTTTAGAACTTTGAGTTCCAGATTCTCTCCCTTCTTTGCTCCTCACCCACCCTCATTGATAAGACAAGTGATTCAGTATACATTATACATATGTAGTTATGCAGAACATTTCCATAGTAGTCATATTGTGAAAGACTAACTATATTTCCCTCCATCCTGTCCCACCTCCCATTTATTCTGTCCCTGTCCTTTTTCAGACATATTTGCTTCTGACTATCTCCTCCCCCAATCCTCCTTTTCTGTCGTCACCCCCTCCTATCCCATCCCTACTACTTTTCTGTAGGGTAAGATACCCAGTTGAGTGTGTATGTTATTCCCTCCTTAAGCCAAATCCAATGAGATTAAGGTTAACTCATTCCCTTCCACCTCCCTGCTCTTCCCCTCCATTGTAACTGCTTTCTCTTGTCTCTTTTATGTGAGATAATTTACCCTATTCTCTCCTTTTCTCCTTCTCCAAATATATTCCTCGCTCACCCCTTATTTTTTTTTAGATATCATCCCTTCATATTCAACTCACCCTGTGCTCTCTTGTCTATATATACATATACACACAAGCATATATATATTTATACACACACACAGCCATATAAGTATATATGTACATACATACACACATATATTCCCTTCATCTATCTTAAGACTGAGAAAAGTTTCATGAGTTACAATATTGTCTTTCCATGTAGGAAGGTAAACAGTTCAGCTTTAATAAGTACCTTACAATTTCTCTTTCCTGTTTACCTTTTCATCCTTCTCTTGATTCTTTTATTTGAAAGTCAGATTTTCTGTTCAGCTCTGGTCTTTTCATCAAGAATGCTTGAAAGTCCTCTATTTCATTGAATGTCCATGTTTGCCCCTCAAGTATTATACTCAGTTTTGCTGGGTATGTGATTCTTGGTTTTAGTCTTAGCTCCTCTGACCTTCGGAACATCATATCCCAAGCCCTTCGGTCCCTTAATGTAGAAGCTGCTAAATCTTGTGTTGTCCTGATTGTATTTCCACAGTATTTGAATTGTTTCTTCCTGACTGCTTATAATATTTTTTCCTTAACCTGGGAACTCTGGAATTTGGCTGTTCCTAGGAGTTTTCTTTTTGGGATCTTTTTCAAGAGGCAATTGGTAGCTTCTTTCAGTTTCTGTTTTGTCCTCTGGTTCTAGAATATCAAGGCAGTTTTCCTTGATAATTTCTTGAAAGATGATGTCTAGACTCTTTTTTTGATCATAGCTTTCAGGTAGTCCGGTAATTTTTTAATTCTCTCTTCTGGATCTGTTTTCCAGGTCAGTGGTTTTTCCAGTGAGATGTTTTACATTGTCTTCTATTTTTTTTCAGTCTTTTGGACCTATTTTATAATATCTTGATTTCTCATAAAGTCATTAGCTTCCATTTGCTCCATTCTAATTCTGAAGGAATTATTTTCTTCAGTGAGCTTTTGGACTTCCTTTTCCATTTGCCCAGTTCTACTTTTTAAGGCATTCTTCTCCTCATTGGCTTTTTGGACCTCTTTTGCCATTTGAGTTAGCCTATTTTTTAAGGTGTTGTTTTCTTCAGTATTTTTTTGGATCTCCTTTAGCAAGCTGTTGACTCATTTTTCATGATTTTCTTACATCATTATCATTTCTCTTCCCAATTTTTCCTCTACTTCTCTTACTTGATTAACAAAATCCTTTTTGAGCTCTTTCATGGCCTGCGACCAATTCATATTTTTCTTGGAGGCTTTTGATGCAGGAGTTTTGACTTCGTTGTCTTCTTCTGGTTTTGTTTTGATCTTCTTTGTCACCAAAGTAAAATTCTATAGTCTGATTTTTTTCCCCTCTGTTTGCTCATTTTCACAGCCAATTACTTGACTTTTGAGCTCTTTGCCAAGGTAGGACTCTGCTTCCAGGGTGGAGAGTGCTCTGTCCTAAATTTCTGGGGTTTTGTGCAACTGTTGTCAGAGCTACTTCTAGATCTTTCAGTTCTTCTAAGGTGATATGTTCAAAGGAGAGGTTTTTACTCCTATCCTGCTCTGTGGTCTGGTCTGTGACTGACCACAAGCACTCTTTTCTGTGGACTTCCCTTCCACAGCTGCCACAAGCCCTGACCCTCACCCCATGATCACCACCCAAGATTGCAACCCAGGTCCAAGTGGGGCAAAGCAAGGAAATCCTTCCTCAGCAACAGCATAGAGATCCCTGTAGTTGCCCGGTGATTAGCCACTTCATTCTTCCACCATCTGTGGGCCTGGAACTTTGGAACTATGCTGCCACCACTGTCCTGGGGCTGGAGCCAGACCACACTCTTCTCATACCCAGATTCAGCAGAGTTTCCCCACTGACCTACTTTGTGTTTGTTGTTTGTGGGTTGAGAAGTCTGGAAACCACCACAGCTGCAGGTGATTCAGTCCCCTGAGGCCTGCTCTGACCTGGTCTGTGCCTGCCCCCTTGCAGGACTGTGCTATGCTCCCACCCCAGTGCTATAGACCCTTCCTGTCAGCTTGCCAGGCTGTCTTCAGCTGGAGATGTGTTTCACCCTCTCATTTTTGTGAATTCTGTAGCCCTAGAATTTGTTTAGAGTCGTTTTTTGCAGGTATTTGAAGATGTTTGGGGGAAGAGCTCAAGCCAAGTTCCTACTTGTACTCTGCTATCTTGGCTCCATGGCGTCCCCCCCGCCCCCCATATTTTCTTTTTAAAAAAAAAATCAGCATCACTTCTCACCAGGGAAATTGGTCTTTAATTATTCTTTTTTGTTTTGACTCTCCCTGGTGTAGGTAGTAAAATTCCCTTGGATATAGATTTGTTCCTGGGTTTTTCCCTGTCCCACCCCACCCCCTGGGAGTTAATTTTTGGCTTATTCAATTAGTTTTTTCTGAGATGGGTTACTTATGTGTTCTATTTCTTCTTCTGTTAATCTGGGGGATTTCAGTTTTTTAAAATATTGATCTATTTTATATAGATTATCAGTTTTATTGACATATACCAAAATACTGGTAAAATAGCTCCTAAAAGTTGGTTTTATTTCATCTTCATTTCATTGTGAATTCATCTTTTTTCATTTTGGATTATAGTAATTTGGTTTTCTCTTTTTAAAAAAAATCAAATTAACTAGTGGTTTATCTGTTTTGTTGTTTTTTTTCGCCCTGAAAAACCTAGCTCTTTGTTTTATTAATTCAGTGGGTTTTTTTACTTTCAATTTTGTTGATCTCTCCTTTGATTTTCAGGGTTTCTACTTTGTTCTTTATTGGGAGGTTTTAATTTGTTGTTTTTAAAATTTTTTTAGTTGCATGCTAAATTTGTTGATCTACTCTTTCTCTGTTATTGTTGAAAGAATTCAGAGATATAAATTTTCCCCAAAGTACTACTTTGGCTTCATTCCACAAATTTAGTACGTTGTTTCTTTGTCATTATCTTTAGTAGATTTACTGATTGTACAATTTGTTCCTTGATCTAGTCATTCTTTAGGATTAAGTTATTTAGTTTCTAACTAACTTTCAATCTGTGCTTCAAAGGCCTTTTGTTAAATGTAATTTTTATTGCATTTTGATCAGAAGAAGATGCATTTAATATTTCTGCTTTTCTGCATTTATTTTTGAGGTTTTTATGCCCAAATACATGATCAAATTTGTGAATATTCCTTTCAAAGCTGAGAAATAGATATATTTCTTTTTATTTCCATTCAGTGTTCTCCAGAGGTCCATCATATATAACTTTTTTAAAACTCTGAAATTCTATTCATCTAAACGTCTGTGAGGGGCTATTATAATTTTACTATTTATTCTTATAATTCATTTAACTTTTTCTTTAAGAATTTAGATGCTTATATTCAAAGGGTATGAGTATGAATTGATTGTGTTGGGGGTGATCTCTTCTACCCCTCTCAACCCCCACAAAAAAGGAGAGAAAGTGATACAGGAAGAGGTAGAATGGGAAATTTTTTCTCACATAAAAGAAGTATGCAAGGAAGAACTTTTATAGTGAAAGGTAAAATGGGGAAGAGGGAAGGGTGGCAGGCAGTGTTTAAACTTCACTCTCAGGGAATGGTTCAGTGAAGGAGGATTGCATATACACACTCAGTTGAGTATAGAAATCTATCTTATCTTAGCAATAGGGAAATAAGAGGGGAAGGAGATAAGAGATATCAGGTTGGGGGGGAAGTATGATGAAAGAGTGTGTGGATTAAGGATAGCAGTGATCAAAAGCAAAACAGACTTTTAAGAAGGGACAGGATAAAAAGAGGGAGAAAATGATAAACAGAAGAAAATAGGATGGAGGTAATTACACAAGTAGTAATCATGACTATGAATTTGAATGGAATGTGCTCATCCATAAAACAGAAGGGAATAGCAAAATGATTTAGAAACCAGAATCCAGCAATATGTTATTTTTAAGAGACACAATTGAAATAGAAAAATACATATAGAGTTAAAATAAAGGCTAGATCAGAATCTGTTATGCTTCAACTGGAATAAAAAAGGCAGGGGTAGTACTTATGATCTCAGACAAAGCAAAACAAAAATATGTCTAATTAAAAGAGATAGGGAAACTATATTTTGCTAAAAGGTACCACAGTCAATGAAGTAATATCAAAAATTTTATGGCAAATTTGTCTTACAGAAGTCTTACTTATCAAATATATAGGGAACTGAGTCAAATTTATAAACATTAGGGTCATTCCCCAGTTGATAAATGGTTAAGAGATATGAATAGGCAGTTTTCAGTAGAGGAAATTAAAGCTATCTATAGTTATATGAATCGCTATTGATTAAAGAAATACAAAATAAATTGTTCTGAGATGCCACCTCACAGCTATCAAGAATGACAAGTTATGGAGGATATGAGGAAAAATAGGTGCACCGATAAACTGTTGGTGGAATTATGAACTTGTCCAATTATCCTGGTGAACAATTGGAACTGTGTCCAAAGGGCTGTAAAACTGTTCGTGTCCTTTCACCCAGCAATACCACTACTGGGTCAGTATCCAAAAGAGATCAAAGGAAAAGGAACTATATGTAAAAAATACTTCTAGCAACTCTTTTTGGTGGCAAAGAATTGGAAATTGAGGTTATGCTATCATGTGAAGGATGGCTGAAAAAGTTGTGGTGTATGATTGTTATGGAGTATCGTTGTTCTGTAAGAAATGACAGGAGAAATTTCAGAAAAAAAAACATGGCTAGACTTATATGAACTAATGCACAGTGAAGTGAGATGTACCAGGAAATCATTGTGCATACAATAACAGCAATGTTGTTGTAATGATGATGAACTATGAAAGACTTGGTTACTCTGATCAATACAGTGATCCAAGATAATTCCAGAGGACTCATGATGAAAAAAATGTATCCGTCCCCAGAGAGAGAATTGATGAACCTGAGTGCAAATTGAAGTATGATTATTTTGGCTTTCTTTATAATTTTTTTTCCCCAACATGGCTACTGCTATGCAAATTTGTTTTGCATGATTTCACGTGTATAATTGATATCATTTTGCTTGCCTTCACGGTGGGCGGGGGAGGGTAAGAGGGAGGAAGACAATTTGGAACTCAAAATTTAAAAAGTAAAGAATGTTTAAATAATAAATTTGTTTTTAAAATTTAATTTACATGCTGTGCCATTTAGTGCATCTCTGGTTAGTATTGATATTAATTCATTGTCTATGGTACCTTTTAGTAAAATGTCATTTCCCTGTTTATCTCATTTAATAAGGTCTATTTTTGCCTTTGCTTTGTCTAAGATCATGATTACCACCCCTGTCCTTTTTCAGCTGAAGCATAGTAGATTCTGCTCTAGCTCCTGACTTTAAATCTTTGTAGATCTTTTTTGTTTCAAGTGTGTTTCTTGTAAACAGCGTGTTGTTGGATTCTGGTTTCTACTCCATTCTGCTATCCTCCTCCATTTTATGGGTGAGTTCATTCCATTTACATTCTCAATTATGATTCCTAATTGTGTTTCCCTTCATTCTCTTCTCTTATACTTAGGATCCTTCTCTTTTTTTTTTTACCTTGCCCCCTCTTTAAGTGTCTCTTTTGCTTCTGACCATGGCCTCCCTTAATCTACTTTCTCTCTTATCACTCTTTACCCCCTGGTTCTTTTTCCTAACCACTTTCCTTCCTACTTCTCTGTTGGGTAATGAGTTTCTTTACCCAAATGTGTATGTATGTTTATTTTTTCCTCCTTGAAACAGTTCAAATGAAAGTGTGGTTCAGGTATTGTCCACTCTCTTCACTTGCCACCTGAATTATAGAAATTCTTCCTTGTCCAACCAATTTATATAGATAATTTCCCCCATTCTTCCCACTCCAGTTTCTTTCTCTTCCCTACCCCTTCATTCTTTCAAGATCATCCAAACATAATAGAATCATACCAAGATACTCTGTTTAATTGGATTCCTTCTAAGACCTATTGCTATTGAAATTAAGGTAAACCGAGGTAACAAAATTTCAAACATGTTCAGTTTATTGGTAACGTTAGCAGTTACCAATACAAGGGATCTTTAGCTGTCAGCAAGCCAAAAGACTCTGAATGAGGGCTGAAAGATTATTTTTATGGACAAAAAGAGGAGCATCCAAAAACTAAAAGGAGCTTCATAGATGGGAAAACAGTATGACTGGCTGGAAATTTGGGGTGCTGGGCTAGCCGCAACTCTTTCCATCTTGTCACTATGGAAAACTCATTGGTAGTGTCGACCTGCATAGCTAGCTGGTATTGCGGTCATAACAGACCAGACTTTCTTGAAGGACAGCCAGTGTTGCAGAAGTAACAGACCAGACTGCCTGCCATTTACCTGCATCCTTCAAGAATAACAGATTTCCTTGACACAAAAATAGAACAGTGATTAACAGGAAAACTGAGCTCTTAATTCTAGTACCTTCTTTCTCTTAATTATTTTGATTTATTTTTATACATAGCTTGTTAAATGTTTGTTTAGATTGTGAGCTCTTTCAGGGCAGGCACTGCTTTTTGCCTTTTGAACTTTGATTTTTGCTTTTTGTATCCCCATTGCTTAGCACTATGCCTGGTGCGTAGTAGGTGCTTAATAAACGTTGATTGATTGATTTACTTTCTGTACATATACGTGTGTGTGTGTGTGTGTGTGATTGATGCTTTTTGTTCTTTCATCACAATCATTTCTAAAAATGTTTCCCCTTTCTTCCTTCTTTCAAAATTGAACTTTACCCACATATCATGTTCGCTTTTTAAATAGTTTTTAAAGTAGATTAGTAAATTGACCCCTCTTTGCTTCCATATTTTAACAGTCACCTTCCAAAAGCTGTGCCTCTTTGTCAAAGCATGATTCCAGTAAAGAAAGTCACAGAACTGGAGGACAGTCTCGCCTCTCTGGGAAATCCCATCAGCTCTCTCATAGTTGGTCAGATGAGTCATTATCTATGACACAATCAGGTAAGACTAGTAATCTTTAAATATATTATTTCAGCAAATTTTATATTTCTGTGAATGGACAATTCACTATTATTTCTAAGCTTTTGCTTGAACTTGAGAGTTCTCTTTTTGAAATAAAAGAACTTTTGACATCACAAATTCTTTGAAAGAATAGAGTATCATCTGTTAATGGGCAGTATAAAATATTGTGCTTTTTTGTTGGTAAGGAATTCTGTAAGCAGTAAAGCTAGATAGTGATTGTATGATTATTTAAGTTGCTGAGAGTTATTGAGATGATTATCTTACTGCTATCACACCCAGGTTAGTAATAGTCAACACTGTCAGACAGCCAGCAACTTAACTTTCCATATCAAATTATCTTTTCCAGCAGAACTCTTTGATTTTTGTCCTGTCCATTTCAGTGAAGGTCGTTTGATGAATTATCCCTTTTTATTTATGTAATGGATCAGAAGATTTCAGAGTGAATAAATGCAATAAACTTTCCTAAAGCACATAATTCCTATAAAACTATGGAATATCATAAAGTTATATATAATGACATAATTTCTACTTATCTGTACATACTCAATCTGCTGTCATTTGGCAGAGAATACTATATTTTTCATTTTCATTAGACCTTAGTCTGACCCTGATAATACTCAGGGGTTGTTTTTTTAAATTTTTCTTTATTTTTGTTTATTTTTAATATATTTTCATATATGTCTTTTTTTAAATCTTTGTTAAAAAAATTGTATTTTTTCCCCAATCACAAACACATGGAAAGTGCAGAGACAAAAGTTAATCTCTGTGATATATTTGCATACTTTCACAAACAAGACAAATTAGAACAGAAAACACATTCAGAATTTAACCTGATTAAATATTTAGTTCAGTCCTGAACATTTGATATTTAATACAATATAGATAAAGCAATAGCAAAAAAAGATTTTTAAAATGAATTGATTTGTAGTCTACAAAATTTGGCTAAACTTTGTTCATTTGGCTAATAATAATTTTGTTCTTGTACCCATAATAGCTAGATTCTGATATGCAAAACTATAATAACATACTGATAATTGAAACATGAGATCTAAATAATATAATCATTATACCCCTTCAAGAGTAAATTCTACTTTTAAATATTTGTAAGATCAAAATTCATGTTTATCCATTTTTTTGATCAATTTACTAACTTTTTTTCACTTTGAATAATTTGAGTTACATAAATGTGTTTTTAAAAGCAATTTTAAAGCATAAAAATTATTTCTCACATACATACCTCTGAAGATTGAACCTTTTTCATCTGTTAAAGAAAAGCTTAAATTAAGCACAAAGATCTGATAGTGACTGCATCCAACAATATTATATCCTAATTGTGTCTGTCTTTCTGAGTTAACAGTACAGTATAAGCCAATATAATTTTCCTGTATTTTACTTATTATATTTCTTATTAGTTCTTGTAGATTTTATTAAGCTTTTTAAAAACCTCGGACAATTTAAAAATAATAACAATTATATTTTGTCTCAGAAAATTGCTACTGATATGATTTTTTTGCGTGATATATACATTTCCTGGTGAACTTTTAATTAAATCAGTGGTCTCCTTCATAGCATCATAAAAGTAACTTTTCAGCCCCATGCAGCCTCCTAGATTTGTTGGACTCCAAGGTGGCAAGATATCGGCCCAACCACCACTTTAAACACCACTTAGAGAGCAGAGACTCCTTGATGTCAAGCTGCAGCAGCTACCAGCCTGACTAATGAAGCGGGATTTTTCCCCTAGTGGGATTATCAAAGCTTTTTGTAGAGGTTATGATGCATATTTTAATAAGTACATCGATGTGAAGAAAGGCGGGATTGGTGGCATTTCTATGGTGCTTGCTGCTTATATCCTGCTCAATTATTGTGCAGCTTACAAGGAACTTAAACATGAACAGAGATGAAAATACCACTGAAAATTCAAGACACTTCAGATGAATTTTATCCCTCAACTTAATCGTGCAATTGTAACTCTTCTTGGTGAACATCGCTTGACAGGGCCAAATACCCAACATTAAAAGATGTATTTAAACCTGAAAAAAAAAAGTAACTTTTTAATCTTAAGATATTTGGTAGCACAACAAATAATTTAGTTTATAAAAACATTGATTTTGATTAAAATTTTGGAAAGGTTAGTTTTTAACTTATGCTACACAGATTTCCCATTCATAGTGTAGTAGACTAGAGTCATTGACTACTAACTAGTCTTTTGGTATAAGTCTAACATTAATAAAGATTTAGAATTGCGAACCCTCGAAGTCTTGTTTAGAATGCAGAAATATATGGGAATAGAATTCATTTGCCTTTATTTGCCATTAAATCAATAGCTTTCAGCCTGTAATGATAGACCTCTAAGAAGCTTCAGAGTTGTAGTAGGGTACTTCTAAATTAACAAATAAACATACTATCTCTTACAACTGTCTCACACATACGTGTATTACTATTTTAATACACATATGCTATTGTAATTAATAAAATATGAATTCATTTTAAAATGTACTGAATTCATAGTTAGCCTTTTCTCAAGTGGTTATTAATTGTACAACTATTGTCATGAGCAACTCAAAATTTTTTTATATTAAGAGTTTTCATTTTAACAAAAAATGTTTTTTTAAAACAAACTTTAATGGGAAACTAGGTGGCACTATGAATAGAGTGCCAGGCCCGCCTCAAAAAAAAAGAGACAGAGAGAGAATATATATGACCTCCTGACTACATTTAAAGAAATGCCATAATTAGTTCTATGATATTCAGCAGTTCTAAAATTACTTCTAGAATGCTAGATATAGTCTTCACAAGTTGAGTTTTAGTGCACAAATATGTCTTCTGATTTGTATTTAAAATTATCTTCTGTTGTCTGACTGAAGTGTCTTCCTTACATGAGTAGGATGTGACTCATACTGTTAGTAAAGCTGTGACTTGGTCCAGCCATTCTGGAAAGTAATTTGGAATTTTACCCTCAAGTCACTAAACTGTTTATACTCTTTGAGCTAGTAATACCACTACCAGGGTTTTATTTGCAGTTTCAAATGACAGAAATGAAACTTGAAAATACGAAAACAAAGAAACAGATTCTTGGGAAAAAAAGAGGATATATAGCCTGCAGCACTTTTTTTATTCCTTAATTTGTGAAAATTTTATTGTATTAGCTCTGTTTAAATGAGGTTCTCTTTTGAATTATTTTGTAATTAAGATTAAACATGAAGGTTTTGATGGTTTTGTAAATTTATTTTCTTATAGTGGTTTAGGAAATTTTTTTGTGGTTAAAATACATGGCTTAGGGCCTTGGGTGAACTTTATCACCTGAGGAAAAATTAAAGAAAAACCCAGTGTAGATCATAACAAATTGATTTACATATATATTTTAAATTGTTTAATTGTATCTCTTTCAGAACCTACTTCTGACCAGAGTGACATCGAAGGTAGAATCAGAGCTCTAAAAGATGAGCTTCGGAAGAGAAAATCAGTTGTTGATCAGCTGAAAAAGGAACAGAGAAAAAGGCAGAAGGAGAGGCTGAAAGCCCAGGAGGCCAGTCTGATCAAACAGTTAGAGGTTAGAAAATTAATGGGAGCAGGGTAATATGGTACTGAGACTAATGCATATATGAAATCCAAAACACTTTTTATATTAACAAAGTGATAGTTGATGAGAAATTTTCCATTACTAATTGGTACTGAGGAAATCCAAGCTCTTGTACAAAGGATTGAACTTGAATGATTTTTTTTTAAATAAACAAGGAACAATGATTATTTTGTAGTGCCAGACAAGGTACTTTTACCGAATTAAACAACAACACGCTTATCCAATTAAACAATACAAAGCGCTGTTTAAAAAATAAAGAGCCATGTGGAATTGTGATTTTGATGCCACAAAGCTCCTTGGTACTTACTGGTTAGACATCTGGCAACTCTTTTCATGGTTTCATATTGTTTTTCAAATACATCTTAATACCTTATCCAAATAGTTATTATCATGATCACCATCATCATTACTAACAATAATGTTTACTAGTAAAATGCTCACTGGGTACATGTCTTTGATAAATTTTGCTGTCCTGTTATAAAGTACCTAATAGCAAAGATAGGCATGAAAGAATGACAGGAGACAAAGTTGATAGAGTATATAAGTTAATTGGTTCTGCCCTCATGCCAATAGTAAAACAGCAGAATCACCACCTCACTAAAATGAGTTTTTGCTATGGAAACTCATTCCTTAGATTTGTCAGTAGTAAGAAATTTTAGTAAATAGGATATCTTTTTAGAACCAGCCCCATGACATCATGGAAAGAGAGCTGGCCTTGAAGCTTAGGAATACCTCGATTCAAGTCCTATCTCTGATACACATTGGCGGTATAATCTGGCAGTCTATGTAACATATTTTAATTCAGCACATATTTATTAAATGCCTACTATTTGCAAACCTCTGTGCTACACATCAATATTATAAGACTAAAAAGATAGTTGCTCCCCTCATTGAGCCTACATTCTACCATGATCTGACACGTGCACAGATAAGTATAATACAGAGTAGAGTGTGATGAGGAGAACAGGAGAAAGATGCAAACAAAATACTCCAAGGACAATTTGAGAATGGAAAGTACATTTTAATCAGCGGAAATCACAGAATTTCAGAGGAGAAAGAGATTTCAGTGGCAGTTAAAATCAGCCAATACCTGAAAAAGAATCATCTACTATGTGCTTGATAAGTGCTCATTTAGCTTTTACTTGAATACTTCCAATGAGAGGGAACTCAATCTCAAGATTAGGGTTCATATTTCATAATCTTAAGACCTTTTACCTTCCTGGTTGCCTCCTTTGAAAACATTCCAGGTTTTCAGTTTCCTTCCTAAAATGAGTAGCTCAGAATTGAAAGGATTACTTCAGATATGGTTTGACTGGAACAGAGTACTGCAGTATCATCATCCTTGATTTCTTATTGCTTCTCAGTGCTGCCAAAAATTGCATTTTTTTGGAGTCTGTACCACATTGTTGATTCATATCAAGCTGTTGTTCACCAAAACACCCAGATCTTTTGTAAACTGCTGTCTAGCCATTCCTTACCATTTATGAAGTTGTTTTTTTAAGACAAGTGTAAGAGTTCACATTTCATTTGTATTGTATTTCATTTTCTTAGATTTAGATTTAGCCTCATTGGACCCTGATTCTATCATCTAACCTATTAACTGTCCCCTTAGATTTGTGTTACCTTCAGTTTGGATAAACATATCAAATAATGCCTTCAAGTCATTGATTAAGATACAAAATTGTACAGAGCTAAGCATAGAACTCTGGGACACTTGACTGGAGTGTTTTTTCCAATTTAATATTAACATCTACATTTAGTCCTGAATCCACTAAACATTACTCTCGTATAAGCCTGAATCTTTCTGTCTTGTCCACAAAAAATGTTCTAGAGACTTTGACAAATGTCTTGCTGTAGCTAGCTTTTTTTTCTGATCTCCTGACCTAGAAATCCAGTTCAAAAGATCTTTCTTCAACAAATCCTAAAATATTAAAATTAGATGAAGAATTAAAGGACATTGTTTTATACAACAGGTACTAAACTTAAGAGAACTCATACCCAGAACTGTTAGAGACCTAAAATACAGGTTAAAAAAAATTGTTTATGCTCAGTCTGCTAGCACCTATTAACACCTGCTGTGTGCCAGGCACTAGGGATACAAAGAAAAGCAAAAAATGTTTCCTGCTCTGAAAGAACTCACACTCTCATGAGGGGGAAATATGTAAGAGATCTGCAGGATAAATTAGAGATAATCAACATAAGAAAGCAGTAAGATTAAGGAGACCTGGAAAAGGTTTCTTGTAGAGAACTTTAGCTTAGACTTGAAGAATACTAGGGAAACTGAAAGGGAGAGAATTACAGGCATAAGGGACCGCCTAGTGAAAATACTTGATGTTAGGAGATGGTGTGCAAAGAATAGCCAGGAAGGCCAGCGTCCTTGTGTCGCAGAGTGCATTTTGAGAAGAAGTTGTAAAAACCCTGGAAAGGTAAGAGAGAGGCTATGTAACGAAGTGTTCTGAATACTAGAGGATTTTACATTTGATCTTGGAGGACATAGAGAGTTACTGGAGTTTATTGAATAGAGGAGGTGATGTAGACCTGAGCTTTAGAAAGATCAGTTTGACAGCTAAGTGGGTGATGGACTGAAGTGGGGAGAAATTTGAGGCAAGGAGACCAACCAGTAGGCTGTTGCAGTAGATAGAGCATGAAATGATGCAGTCTTAAGGACTAGAGTGCTGGCAATGTCAAAAGAAAGAAGGGGGAATATGTGAGATATTATGAAGATGGGAAAAAAAAAACAGGCCTTGACCATTGATTATATTATGAGAGAACAGAGTTAAGGATTGCACTGAGGTTTCAAGCCTAGGTAACAGGGAGAACTAGTACCCTCAACAAGTTATAGGGAATTTTTCACAACATGACTATTATGAATATGTTTACGTGACTACATATGTATAACCTGTATAGAATTGTCTGCCTTTTTTTTGTTTGTTTTTTTGGAGGGGGGAAAGCAGGGCAATTGGGGTTAAGTGACTTGCCCGAAGGTCACATGGCTAGTAAGTATTAAGTGTCTGAGTCCGGATTTGAGCTCAGGTCCTCCTGATTCCAGGGCCAGTGCTCTATTCACTGCGCCACCCAGCCACCCCATTGCCTGCCTTCTTAATGGTGAAAGGAGGTAGGGAAGGAGGAAGGGAGAGAATTTGGAACTCAGAAGTTTTAAAGACAAATGCTAAAAATTGTTTTTACATGTAATGGGAATGCTAAACAAAAGCTAAAAAAAAACAAGTAATAGGGAAGTTGGGAAGAGGGGAGGGTTTGGGGTAAAAGATAATTCAGTTTTGGTCATGTTGAGTTTAAGATGTGTACAGATGTCTGTTCAAGCTAGAGATGAGAAACTGAAGACTGACAGAGAGGTTAGAGCAGAATAAGGAGTTTTGAGAACCATCAACTCAGAGATAATTGAAACCTAGGAGCTGATGAGATCACTAAGTGGAACAGTTTAGAAGGAGAAGAGAAGGGGGCGGAGCCAAGATGGCAGCGTAGCAGCAGCAACATATCGCAGCTCTCACATAGCCACGCCAAAATACCCATAAAATAGGACTCTAAACCAATCCTAGAACTCCAAAATGCACACAAGGATACTTCCCACTAAAGTCAG
>CM053586.1:304998406-305021971 GCA_028646515.1 Pseudochirops corinnae | reverse complement strand
GGGAGAAAATATGTAACTCAAAATCTTGTGGAAACGAATGATGCAAACTATTATAAAATTTAAAAAAAAAAAAAAGGAGAAGAGAAAAGAAGAGGAGGGCCCAGGACAGAGTCCTGTGTGGCACCCAAGGTTAGGGGCATACCCTGGATGGAGATCCAGCAAAGATAAAGTAAATGAGCAGTCAGGTCAGAGGACCAAGAGACAGCAGTGTAACAAAAACTTAAGAAGAGATTAACTAGAAGAGGGTGATCAGCAATATCAAAGGCTAAAGAAAAGTCAAGAAGGATGAGAATTGAGAAAAAAACATTAGATTTGACCATTACAAGATCATGGGTAACTTTGGAGAGAAGAGTTTTAGTTGAATGATGAATTCACAAGCCAGACCACAAAGAGTTGATAAAAAAGTGGAAGGAAAAGAAGTGGAGTCATCTGTTGTAGACAGTATTCTCAGGGAGTTTAGCCAAAAAAGGGAGGAGAGAGAAAAGACAAAAGTTAGTAGAAATGATTGAAGTGAGAATGGGAGAGACATGGATACATGTGTAGGCAGTAGGGAAGCATCCAGTAGACAGAGAACAATTAAAATTAGTGAGAGTATAGGGATGATAGAGGAAGCAATCTGCTGGAGGAAACCAGATGGAAAGGGATCACTTGTGCATGTAGAGGGGTTTGCCTTGGCAAAGAGAAGGGCCAACTCTTTATGTAAAACAGTGGTGAAGGAGGAGATACTGGTAAAAGACATTTGAGTGATGTGACATGAGGAGGCAAAGAAAAGAGGGAACTCTCTTTAATGGACTAATTTTTTTTAAGTGAAATAAGAGACAAGCTTCTTAGCTGAGAAGGGGAGGAAGAGCAGTGGGAGGTTGGAGGAGGGATGAAAAGCCCTGTGGTGAGATAGTGAATCAGTTAGTAGAAGGATTGCCTTGCTGCATTGAAGACCCAATTGAGATTATATAATATACATTTGTAGATGCAGGCAGCATGGTTTAGTGATTTTTCTGCAGCTTCATTCAGCAGCATGTGAGTAAGAGTAAAGGTTGGATGTTGGGAATAGTACGAGACTGGGCAGGGCAAGATCAGTGAGGGACCCAAAAGAAGAGGGCAGTGTAGAGTTGAAAGCATTCACCAAGAGGTACATTCATTAATAACAAACACATAATAAATGATGAGATGAGAGGATGTATTTTCAAATATACCCAAGACATAGAGGACAGATCCTCCAACACAAGTTTCTTTTATGCTTTTAGTGACCAAATACTAGTTTGACCAAATATGGCTTTTGACAGAGAGTCTATTTGACAGTCTTCAGATACATTCATTCAACAAGCATGTACTAAGAACCTATTGTGTACCAGATATTGTGTTAGATCCTGGGAATACAAAGCCAAAAACAAATATTTCCTGCCCTCAAGGAACTTACATTTTACTGAAGGAAAAAAACAAAATATTCAAAATAATTTCTGGGAGCAGAGAGTTTTCCTAGCATCTGAAGAATCAGGTTGGGCCTCATGTAAGAATTGACATTTGAACTGAGCCTTGAAGAAAACAAGGCATTCTAAGAGGCAGAAATGAGGAGGGAAAGCATCCTGGCATGGGCTGAGGTACCTTGATTGAAAATGAAGTGCAACCAGAAACAGCAACTTGACTAGTTTGGTTGGAATGTAGCTTGTGAAGAAGAATAATGTGCAAGAATAGTGCCCAGCAGATAGATAGTACACATTTAATAAATGCTTGTTGAGTGAATGATTGATTAATAGGAATCCTGGAAAGATAGGCCACATCTAGATTCTGAAGGGTTTTAAATGACAAACAGATGAGATTGCATTCCAAAACTTGTGACAGATTTAGGACACACAGAATCCATCTTAGATGGGGTGTTTAAAGCAAGGTCCTGAACCAATCCCAAAGGAACTATAAGTACCTCAGAACTTCCCTGTGACATTTTTGTAAAACATCAAATGGTACCTGTGGGAAAGAGATTGATTTCAGCTTATTAAATCAACTAAATGACTACGGTATAGAAGATTAGATAAAGCAGTGGTTCTCAACCTTCCTAATGCCGTGACGCTTTAATACTCATATGTAGGCGGACCCACCTGGAGACGGATAGAGGAGCAGTGTCTTTGTTCCTAAGACCATCGGAAATATGTGTTTTCCCATGGTCTTAGGCGACCCTTGTGAAAGGGTTGTTCAACCCCCAAAGGGGTCGCAACTCCCAGTTGAGGAACGCTGGGATAAAGTATAGACCAGGGATTATGTAACTCTTTGTAAAACCTGCCATATTTTTCACCTATAGCATAACCATGTCCATTCTGGTACTGGGTAGATGATAATATTTGCCTACAAATAATGTTTGTTATTCTCACAGAGATAAAATTAAGACTTGGGGCATTAAACTCATTAGTAGCTTTTTCCCAAAAGTCAACCAGTTTAGCAGAGTAGGTTTATGAAATTAAATATTAAAAACAGCATTAGATCACACCATAAAGATAAAATGGATAAACAACCCTTTTCCAAAAATGCACATAGTGCCAGAATATGAATTTATTGCTGGAAATGATTTATAAACAGGAAGTGATTAAAGTTCTTGATTACTAGACTTTGGAAAAGTTTTAATTTTGAATACTAATTACAGCTTTAATTTCTCAAAACATAGTCTTATGATGAATTTATCAAGAAAACAGAAGCAGAGTTAAGTCGGGACCTGGAGACATCACCAACAGCTAAACCTCAAATTAAAACTCCCTCGTCAGCTACTGAAAGACCTAAGATCAAGCCTCCATCACTGCACAGGTTGGGCTTTTTTGATCGTTTATTTTTTGCACTGTCTAGTCTGATAATGGAATATGCTAAGTTTGGGGTGAAGAGTTTGAAACAAATGGGAAAATGGAAGTACTGGCAGTCACACTGCAGTGTTAGCTTATTTTACAGTTTTTATTAAAAACAAATATACCTCTCTTATTTTGCTAAAGTTGTTTTTTTTCTGCATGGCAGCCCCTACCCCAAAAACTATATAATATTCAGTGTATTTAAGTGTACCATAAAACTGAGTGTGGGAAGAGTTTAAATCCATCCTGCATATTTATAACAAAGATCAGAACATACTGAGGTGCTGAGTTGGAGTTGGGCCTCTAGGTGAGTTGCTCATAGAGTTCCTTAGAAGTTGAATGAGAATTCCCACCCTTCGTGGGGACTTTTTTCTTTTCTGTTTGACTAAATATGCTGCCATCACAGAGCTCTGTATTTCTCTTCATTTATTAACTTTTCTACCTCAGGCCTGATGCAGCAAAGAACTGGAAAACACTGACTGAGTCAGAACGGTCCAGAGGATCCCTAGAGTCTATTGCTGAGCATCTCGGTATGTAACGTGAAACATAATGGATGGTGTTTAAGGATTTGTGCAAAACACACAAAGTCTACGCCTGCTCAGTTTTATTCTATAATGAATAACTTAGCAACAGGGGACAGCTATTTTACAGTCTGCTCTATAAAATTCTTCTTTATTTGTGAAGTGCATTACTAATTTATAGTGTTCATGCAATGCTATTTTCATTTGCCCCATCTGATGAGAAAAACTGAGCACGGCAAGATAGAGAAAAAGTGTACATTTAACATAGAGCTGTCAAGCCCATAGAGCCACATTTTCTTTATTTATTGAAAAAAAGGCCAATTGAGGTCATCATTTTTCCTCCTTTTTGAATTCTGGTATTTGTAAAATGAGAATTTTTATGTTGTAAGGCCTCCCTCCCAAAAACAAAACAAAAGTTGAAAAATCATGTTTGGGTTCCATCTTTTTAGAGAGCTTTAAGATACCAAAGAAACATCCTCATTTTAGAGTATTTGAAATAATAGCGATTACTGACATTTATATAATTGCCTGTACCATATGCCAGGTATTGTGCTAAATACTTTAAAAGTATTATCTCATTTGATCCTTACAACAGCATTGGGAGATAGGTGCTATTATTATCATTCCCATTTTGCAGATTGAGGAAACTGAGGAAAACAGAGATTAAGTGACTTACCCAAGGTCACATAGATAGTGACCGGGGCTGTGTTTGAATTCAGGTTTTCCTGACTCCAAACCCAGCGCTCTATCCATTGTGCCATCTAGCTGCCAGATAACCGTACATGTTCACATTAAATTCTTTGTCTTCCTCTGTCCCTAACTTCTACCTTCCTGTATAGTTATAAGACCTAAAAATAAGAATAATTTATGATATATTCATTGTCCAGCTTTGCTTTTGACCAGTCTCTGACTAATTGTAAACAGAAAATGGTTTCTGCCAATGTATATCCATTTTTCTTTTTTTT
This sequence comes from Pseudochirops corinnae, assembly GCA_028646515.1. Taxonomy (NCBI): domain Eukaryota; kingdom Metazoa; phylum Chordata; class Mammalia; order Diprotodontia; family Pseudocheiridae; genus Pseudochirops; species Pseudochirops corinnae. Next base: position 305,017,660 of record CM053586.1, on the reverse strand, counting down.
TTTAAGTTTTTAAGATGGTACGTAAAAGATTCTTCCAAATTTGTTTTAATTCCTCCTTGAGTATCCTTTATTAAAAGACAAAAACAAAAAATCCTCTCCTGGCAGAAGAGTTTTCATTAGCTATTCTTTCCAAAGCTTTCATTTTTCTTTTTCATTTTAATTGCCTTGGCTACAAATATTATTTGTATGTAGCTAGTATATAACTGAAAGTTTGCATTTTGGTGACTTTGATGTTATGTTTTCTTTTTTATGTCTTTCAGATGTTTCACTCTCAAGTTCTGAAAAATCTTTGTCAGAGAGATCTTTGTCTGTACCTGCCAAGAGACCTGCTGACTTGGATATTCGTGTAGAACAGCCTTCAAACCCATCTCTAAATCTTAAATTATCGAGGAGAGCCAGAGCAGAATCTGGGGATTATCTGGAAAATGTGCCTTTATTATCTCCTTTCAAAGATCTGAATACTGACAGAATCTCCAGTGTATTGGATGTTAGGTTGGAAGAAGAGTACAGTCATAAATCTGAGATACGAGAAGAGGTGGTAGAATATGCAAAATCAGAGGGGAGTGATATTGAAAACACTTATTCTAAACTCTCTGGAAAATCTTGTGTCTTGTTGAAACTAGACCTGGAGCAGGGAGATTCAGCTGAGATTCTCTCAAAGACAGGTCTTCCTTTAGACTCTAAAAGTACCCCCAAAGATTCGCATAGCCCAGTAGGCATAGAGAAACTTCAGAAAAAAGAGGAAATGATAAAAGAGGCACAAAAGAACAGAGATGTTGTGGAGAAGGATTGGAGTGCAAAATCAGAACAAGCCTCCTACAGACAGAAGATTGCAGAGGCAGATCAGAACTTATCTTTTTCAGAGCAACTTTCTGCTCTTAGAGATATGACCTACTCAGATGACTTTGAGGCGTCTTCTCCCAAGAAAGAACCTTCAGCTGAAGGAACACCTGCTGACTTTGAATTGTCACCTGTGTTATCTTCCAGAAGAGACTCTCAGTTACAGAGGGAGAAATTGCCATTGACAAAGAACTCGAGAAGTAAAGCCACCAGCTTTGGTAGCGATGATGAAATCAGTGAATGCCTTAGTGAGAAAAGTCTGTCCATTTCTGGAAGTGTCCATTCTGGGAGACTGTTAGAACTCAGATCCCCAACGGAACTTATGAAAAGTAAGGAACGGAGTGATGTGGAGAATGAACCCGGTGTCACTGAAGCACCATCATGGGCCTCTGCTTCTAGTGCTGAAGCCGACAAACTGCTTAATTTCCATCTTGGTGACAGAGTCCTTATCAGCCATGTTCAGCCTGGCACCCTTCGCTTCAAAGGCATGACAGAGTTTGCTAAAGGATTTTGGGCTGGAGTAGAGCTGGACAAGCCTGAAGGAAATAACAATGGAACTTATGATGGAATTACATACTTTAAGTGTAAAGAGAAATATGGTATTTTTGCTCCCCCCCAGAAAATCTCTCACATTCCAGAACATTTTGGTAACTTTGTAGATGAAAATGAAGATGCTTCTAATGAACAATATAATCAGCATCAAAAACAAGAACAGAAAGACAGAGAGGCACCTGAGTCTAATAGGGAAAGAGATTCACTTGAATATTTGCAGGAGAAATCTCCAGTTAGCATTCACATGGTGGAAACCTCAGTGGAGAGAAGCAATAAGGCTGAATCCATATCTAAAGTAGACCACACACAGGAAATTTCTGTGGCTACTGAATCAGTTGCTCAAGAGCAATCATTAGGAGATTCTATAGTTTGTTCCATAAAAGATGAGAGTGATATTTCCCTTTTTGTTTCTGGTGCTATAGAAAAGGTTATTGCTTTTGTATTGGAAGATACTTTAGATATTGTACTGTCTGAAGAATTGAAAAGGCAGGAAGAGTGTTGGACAAAAGAATTGCCTGAAAAGAAAGAGAGTTTATCTCCACAAGTTTTGGAAAAGCCTTCAACCCCACTCCTGGACCTTTTAACTAAAGAAAAAAACCAATTAGAAGCTCAATTGAGGTCATCACTTAGTGTGGAAGAAAAATCAAAAAAATTGGAGACTGTCAGCTTACTGACAGATAGCTTGCTAAAAACCTTTGTTAAGGATACAGTTGATCAGTTGCAACAAATTAAGAAAGTTAAGAATGAGAAAATCCAACTTAGCAACCGGGATCTCCATGATGATAACCAAGAAAAAGTGTTTTCCAGAGTCCCATCTAATTATCATGAGGAGCAGTCACCTAGTAATCTGCCAATTCTGTTTTTAAAGACTGAAGTAGATGATGAAAGAGAAGTTTCCTCTCCAGATATGTACCCCAGACCAGTGAGTATTTCTCACATAAGAAAAATACTATCAGTAAGTTAACCACAGAATGAAATCTAACCAGTGTAAATTGTATACATACAAATCCTAATAGTTTTTCTCCCTTCAGTAAATTCCCTGTTAGGTCTTTTTTTTTAAAAAGAATGGATCTTTTTTAAAAAGTCAGAGGAAATTCCTGTTTTCTGAATTTGTTACTCCATTGAAGTCATGATATTTACAAGTATAAACAATCATTGTTTTTGAGTACTTTGTAGCTTTTCTTTTCTCTGAAGTAACTTTCTTCTATTACATCATAAGGACTTATTTTAGAGATGTCACAAACACATGACAGATTTGTAAGGATTATAGTGTTCATTAAAAACTGCTAAGTTGACTACCTCGCATACAGTTCCCAGCTTAGGTGTCCACATAGATCACTGTACAAACTTATTCTGTATTGCCTTACTAGTGGTTCTGAACTTTATCGTTGAGGAGACGGCTGAGAGCTATTTGCCTAACTAGCTACTTAGTTATGGTTTCTGTGCAGAGACTACCAGTTATGATGAACAAATCAGAAAATGTATGTAAAGCGCTTTGTAAACCTTAAAGCGCTATATAAATGTCAGTTTTTATTATGATGATGAGTCTGGTTAAATGGATATATGTCTGCTGTGACATACATCAGGACCATCAATTATTTAAATTGTTCTTGGACAATTGAACAAAAGTAATGCTTTTTAGTAACCTGAGCCAGATTCACACCAGAGGTGAGAAAATCCACATCCTATTTCCAAATTTACAACAACATGGAAGATTTATGATGCAAAAAATCCTAACCAGTAATTTTTTTAAAAAAAGACCTAGTCATAACACATGTAAGCAAAATTGTTTTTAAATGGAATGTTTAAAGGAGCTAGTTATTATTAATAGCCACTATTCTGTTTTTCTTGTTTGGAAACAAATATAGAGAGAATAATGTAGAGAAATAGTTGAATGTACAAGTAAACTGTTGCTTTTTATCTTAAATATTTCTACCAAAGGTCTTGAGATTGTTAAATGGTGTTTTATCTTCTGTAGGAGAGCCCTGTGTTTGGTGCAAGTGGGCAGGAAGAACTTGCTAAGAGGCTTGCAGAGCTTGAAATCAGCCGGGAGTTCCTGAGTGCATTAGGAGATGACCAGGACTGGTTTGATGAAGACTTTGGCTTGAGTTCCTCCCACCAGATCCAACAAAATAAGATAGAAGAACCAATTGTGCCACCAATGGCAGAGTCAAAAAAAGTTTTACCTCCAAAGCCATGTGAGACATTATTGGCTGTTCCACACACTACAGAAGAGGTAGAAGCACTAGTCCATGCTGCAGCTGAGGAACTTTGGAAATGGAAAGAAATGGGCCATGATCTTCAAAGCATCAGCATTCCCACAGAACTACTAGGCAGTGCTTGTAGGGGTCAGGATATGGAAAGCACCAGTAAAAGGGTCTACAAGCAGGTATGTTTTTTAGGACGTTTCTAATTTGGAAAGATCTCATATTGACCAAATTTTGGATTCTCAATTTTGCTGTTTTTTCCCCCTTTGTCAAGGCGGTCTTTGATTTGACAAAAGAGATTTTTGGAGAAATATTTGCTGAGGATCCCAATCTGAATCAGCCCATCTGGATGAAACCATGTAGGATGAACTCCAGTTACTTCCGAAGAGTAAAAAATCCGAGTGACCTTGATGAAATCAAGGTAAGAAAAAAAATTGTAAAATATCCCCTTTTAACTTCTTAGTAAGCAGTGAAGGGATGTAATTGAAAAGCAACTTTGAACCCTTTTAAAAAAAAACAAAATGTTATTTTTAACTGTCATGGTATGTAAATTAACATTCCGTGCAATTAAGAAAAATTGGGGAATTTAAAGGAAGTTTAACAATTACTGTAACATAACAAAATTTTAAAGATTTATTTATAGTGATTTTAGAATACTCTGCAACCTTTCCAATAATCTCTAATGCTCTAAGTTACAGAAAAGGTGCCAACCTGCTTTGAGTAGATGGAATTTCTTCATAAATTAGTTCCCTGTAATTAATAAAATCACAGGTTCGTTTCTTCTTGTCTGCTATTTATACCCTTCTGAAGGGAGATGCAACCTCTTTATAGTAGGGATTCTTAATGTGTTTTTGTGTCATGGACCCCTTTGGTAGTCTAGTGAAACCTTTATCAGGATAATGTTTTCAGTTGCATAAAATAAAGTACATAGGATTACAAAAGAAGTCAGTTATATTCAAATAAAGTTATCAAAGTATTAGACAAAAAAAATTCACAGATCCCAAGTTAAGAATCTATAAGACATAAATTTTGGATATGGAACATATCTGGGACCTATCCTTGAAAAATTCTCAATGAGCTAATCTTTGCAACCATATCAGCTTGTTAAACACAAATCTTAGCCATAGATATCCCACGGGGTTTCTAATGTGGGGAGAACTAAATTGCTGGTGTATCTTCACATGAAAGGGTTAGTTAAATATTAAAAAAAAATCCAACAGACAACAGATCCTGTAATGCTTTATACAAGTGGTACCAAAAAGAGCCTCAATAAACCAACTTATGGGCTTTTTAGAAAAATTAAACGAGGTAACATATGTAAGAGCAAGCACTATTATTATCTTGCTTTCCTTTGGACCTCAGAATGAGAGAGGAACTCCCAGTGAGAAATTCCCTCTTCCACTGAAGACAGGAAACTGGTATGCAGTGTAGAGTTATTTGGGAACACGGTTAAATGACTTGTCCAGGATCATACACCACTTTATGTCGAGTAGGTCTCTGAGAATGACTTTTTATCCATTTTATCATGCTGCCCTATTTGAGAAGTTTTTCCATTTCAACAAATTTATAGAGGATTATTAGAGATCTGGAAGACCATAAAATTTTTAAAAGAATACATCCTCGTTTTAAATCCTTTCAACATGTGAGAGCTACTCTAATCAGTTATATACCTGTTTGAAGGATCTAGTTTACAATGAAAAATAATAAAAGACAAGGAGGGGCAAGAATAGAAGAACCCTGCTAGCACTATTTTTTTTGAGTTAATAAAAGTATAAAACTTTTTGCAACTTTGCCATAGAAACCCCAAATATATTTCACCTATTCCTCTTTCTTCTTTCCCTCCCTTCTCCCTTCCTTCTCTCCCCAGAACTTCATCACTAATTTTAGTACTGAAATGACTTTTTTATTAGTCTAGAGATGTATTTTCCTTAGGAAAGTGACAGTTTACTTGTGGTTCTTAGTAGCTGCAGTTATGCTTTTTCTGGGGGGGGTTCAAGCCAAAGTCTTGCATTTGTCTCTTATACCATTAGCCCTGTCCCTAGACTTTTTGTGATTTAATGGCAGATTACAAGATTCATCTTTTGCTTACTTTCAAGAGTTGTTTAGCTGGGAGGTTGTGTCAGCATTAGATTCCATAATCACAGAAGGGACAATTTAAATAGTTCCCATTATTACTAATGACTGTTAAAATCAGTACTGTTCGTTATTGTTTTGTCAGAAGTATGGCAGTGATCAATATATGCATGCATTAAGATATCATGTAAAATAAAGATTAACTTAATGAAGTATGACGAACTGGAATATTTTACTCAGAACTGGTAAGTGAAATCATAAGTAAAAGGCTTTTCTGATCTCATATTAGACAGAACATAGGATTTACCTAGTAATTGAACACTTAAATTTTAGTCACATCATTGCTGTAATGTTTCTCCTTCACCCATTCCTCCTCTTTCCTTCTTTTCACAGAAATTTATAGCTACTGAAGTACTCAAGCTATTCAGCCTTAAAAAGGAACCAAATCACAAAACAGATTGGCAGAAAATGATGAAATTTGGACGGAAGAAGAGAGACCGAGTTGATCACATCCTGGTCAGTGACTAAAGCCAAGCAATGTTTGATTTTGATAAACATTGTCCAAATTCATAAACTTTTGACCTGGGCTAATATAATTGGTCCTAAGTGATTGATTGATTTTTAACTAAAAATCTTAAATCTTCCATTTATTGTATTTCTACCTTCTTATTTTTGAGACCACTTTCATTTACACTAATCATGTATATATAACTTTTTTTCAACTAGACTAATTATTCCAGTGGTGTAAGGAACTCTCATCGAGGAAACTTCCTCTAACAATACAAATTAGCACTTGCTCCACCACTTATATATTTTTAGAGAGTTTCTTTATGGCATTGAGGGATAAGTAGATTGACCCATTTGTGAGTCACAAGTAGCATTTGATGCCAGGTCTTCTTGAGGCCAGAAGGCGCTGTCCACTATAGGTCAGATCTAACTTCATCTGCAGTAAAGGAGTGTCTATCCTAGGATTGCAAACCAGAGAATGGAGTTGTTCCCATCCTTTGTTGAATGCATTGTCTGTACACATGGTCTGAGTTAGTTGTGGTGGTAATTAATTAATTAAATTAAATTAAATTATTTAAATTTAAAAGTAATCTTTCTTCAGACTCATTCCTTCATTCACTTCATTGAACAAATATTGGTTAAACATCAACAGTAGTTGTGTTTAATAGTTGGTGCAAGACATTAAGATAGAAAGAATTCAAGGAGCTTTTGGACCTGAAGCACTTTTGGCTGATGGGTTATGAAGACTTCATGATGGACCTGAGCTGGACTTTTCACATACACATCACTATGGCTCCATCCTCCCAAAGTCTGAAGCAAACTTTATTTTAGTTTATACTTAGGGGAGATTGGCCTACAAGTTTTTTCATCTTAACTTCTTGTGCTTTTACTTCATAGTCCATAAAAAGAAAAACTTGTTTAGTTTTTAGGCCAAGCTATGTGACTGATAATGAAGAAACTGAGGCAGACAGAGGTTAAGTGCCTTGCCTAGAGTCATGGAGCCCAGTAAATGTCTGAAATAGGATTCATACTCAGATCTTCTAGCTTGAAGTTCTGTGCTCTGTCTACTATACCACATAAATGTGTGATGAATGCTTTTTCCCCTTTGAATATAAAAGTTTCTTGTGTACTTCCATAGAGATTCAAATCCCAGCCAGCTTGTTGCTTCAGTGCCTTTGATTAATGTTTTAAGTAAAGTGTAAGCCAAAATATTTTTGATTAATTAGATTATTAACAAGTACTAATGAAACTAGCTATTCCTATTATTATATAGGGAAAAGGGCACTGAATTTTGGTTCCTAGTTGTGATGCTTCTGATACTTATTACATGTAATTTCCTTAAGCAAATAAATTACTTTGTCTGGGACAAATTTTTTACGTATCTTTAAGGTAGGCGGATTGGATGAGGTCCTAAGGTTATCAAGTTAACCTTAATAGAAGATGGGGTATTTGAACTGAGCCTTGAAAGATGGGTAGCATTTCAACAGACAGAGATGAGATGGTGTACGTGCTGTACTTGTGGAACAACATAATCAAAAGCATAAAGGTGAACCAGCAAGTACTTGGGGAAAACAGAAAGGTATCCAGTTTGGCCAGAGCGTACAGAACATTATTATGACCCAAGTCTTAGAAGGCAGGTCAGAGCCAGTTTGTGGAGCTTATTAGGCTAAGGCTGTGGGACTTGACTCCTGTTTCATTGGGTACCAACTGCCAGTTGAATAATGCTTGTGATGGCTGTGTTTTGGGAAGATTAATCTGACAGCTCTGTGAAAGAAAAATTGAAAGGAGGAAGAAAACTTGTTAAAAGATTTACTGCAATAGCCCAGGATAGATGATGAGGGCCTCAACTAAGCGAGAAGCAATGGTGAGTAGGGAGTACATGCAAGTGATATTGGGAATGGAGAATCTTCCTGGCCACTGGATAAATGAGAATTGAAGAAGAAGGGGAGGAAGAAATAAAAAGTGAGATTTCAAGCATAGGTGACTAGGAAAAAAGTAGTACCTAACCAAACGTCTGGAAAAAGGTTTTTGGTGGAGGATAACAGTGAGTTTAGTATTTTGTTTGTTTTAGGAGGCAATGGGGATTAAGTGACTTTGCCAATGGTCATACAGCTAGTCATTATCTGGGGTCAGATTTGAACTCGGGTCATCTTGATTCTAGGGCCAGTGCTCTATCTACTATGCTACCTAGCTGCACTGAGTTTAGTTTTTAACATGTTCAGTTAGAGGTGATAGTTGAACAGACAATTGAACAGAGCTATCCAACAGTTGTTGGAAATATAGATCTAGATCTTAGAAGGAGATATTGGCCAGAGATAGAGGTTTGGAAGTCATCTTAATAGATAGTAGAGGTAATAATTAAAGTATGAGAATAAATGAGATTTCCAAAAGAGAATGTAGGGACAGGAGACAAACCTGAGGACAGAACATTGTGGAATGTTTATATTGTAGCAAAACAAACATTGACTCGGGAGACCAGGAGGTCTTGAAGATTGTTCTGCATCAGCAACGGGTTCATTCTGTGACCCTGGACAAATCTTTTAGCCTTTCTGAGCCTTGATTTCCTTTTCTGTAAAATTTTTGGTTATCCTTTCTATACGGTAGCCTTTGAAAGTGAACCTTTATCTGGTTCCCTTCTCTGTTCAAGGCAAAATTATGCTTAAAACATCCCTAGTAGCATCTATTGGCTCATGTATTGAAATGTGACATACTTCTTTGGTGACTGTGTTCCTTTGTTCACAGAAACACACTTGATGCATACATAGAGAAAAAGATCTTTGGCTGTTGTTTCCCAGTTTCTGCTCTAGTTTCAATTTAATTTAGGTATCCCAAAGAACTATACATCACAACAAGTAAGAATTATATGATAGTGATTTTTTAAATTCTTTTTAAATCTCAGGTACAAGAACTCCATGAGGAAGAGGCTCAGTGGGTGAACTATGATGAAGATGAACTCTGTGTAAAGATGCAACTAGCTGATGGGATCTTTGAGACCTTAATCAGGGATACTATTGATGTTCTGAACCAGATCAATGAAAAACAGGGGAGAATGCTGCTTGTGTGACACCTTCCAAATAAACCAAAAACATTGTGACAATTTGAGTTGTGGGCCTTTCTGCCTCCTGATATACACTGCATCTCCATCGTAGCAAGAATGCTGCTCACCCTCGTACCTGGTTTTAAAGACAGCTCACATGGAATCCCAGGAACAATCTGGTACGGCCTTTGCCTTTAGACATTCTTCACTAAGCATATTGGTTGTTTTCAGCGAGCAAGGTTGCACTCCTGCTGCTGACACACAGGCATGTTTCTAATCACCACTTTTCAGCATCCCAGATGGTCTTAGATGAGGACTGAAAACACCAGAATTACCTCTTAGTTTAGGGTATAGTTTACTCAAGTCCTAAGTCAAGAGAGAGCTATAAATAGAAGTAACATGTCATTTTGGAATCTTATTGGTGACACCATCTGGTTGTAATAAATGGACAGTACAATACTTAAACAGTGTTAAGCTCTTCACCACTTTTTAATGGACGACTTCTAACAATGTACATCAGTTTTACACTCTGGAGTTCATTTTCTTCTATTCTTCTGAAGTTTAGGAGCACGAGTGGTTTGTCAGGTTAACAGAAGAAAATGGGTGACCTTACTTTTTGTTCTCTGTAGAGAAAATTTGAAACCCTTGAATCTTTTCCAGTTTTCTATTTTTGGGCATGAGAACAAAGAAATGCCCTTCTTGAAGATTGGGCACAAAAGACTCACCCAGGGTCAACTCTTCCTATCCTTGTCCCCACCCCCTGCTTTTCCTTCTCATTCTGAACCACCACCAGCTGCTCCTAGAATCATGGATACTCAGGACTGTCTCAGGCATCCAGGCAAGCAGAAGTGGACATTGCTCATTTGGGCCTTCCCTCCCTTGATCCCCATGTTCACCCAAGAAATCAGAGAAACTTTTACTTGAATGATTTAGGAAATGAGTATATGCACCAAAGACCAAAAAAAAAGTTATGCCCATTGCTTGTGTGCTTGTATTGCTCTTCTAGAACTTTACTTAATTTATTTTATGATAAATTATTAAGTTTGAAATGTGTTTCTTCTGCAAGGTTGGTTGCACTGCCCCCTTTGACCCTGAAACCACAGAACTTGTGAAAGGTGCTTTGTGCATTAGTTTAAATTTGTATCCTGAAAGCTTAGATGATTAAACTCGAGGGTTGAATAAAACCATACACAAATGTTGGAAAAGTCATTTGGATTCAATAAAGAGGCTCTTAGTAGGATAAAAGAACTTCACCAAGTCATATATTTCAGCGTGCAGGAGTTGAGGAATTATTTAAGACACCGTGTAAGGTAAAATTGTGCCTCTCCTTACATTGCTCATTACAACTCTCACCTTGTCTAGAGGAATGATGGAGCACCCAGCTGCTAGGTGAGAGTGTACACGGTGCTCTTCTCTGACCTCTCAGTAAACTCAGCCTTCTGTCTGGTTTAGAGTAGTCAGTACTGTCCCTCATCATGTTAGGTTGTAAATAACCCTCGGCTTGAATGTAGATGCCTTAAATTCAAGGGTTCTGAACTAGAAACATGACATGAGACCTCAACTGATTAAATATTCCCAAACATCTTGGAGTTAACGGACTCCAAAATAGGTTAGAAAATCCCCAAAGATACTCTGTCTTTAAATGTGCATATACATTCATTTCTGTACTTTCCTCCAAACCTGTCCTTAAATCCTTAAATTTTTCACTATGCATACCTCCATTTTGACTTTCTCTGGTTCCGTATTTCGCTTCTTAGTAAGTTAATGAAATAATCATTGGAATATTTGTCTTTTGCACAATGACGGGTAAATGCTATTTCCTGAACATCAGACACAGAACTGAAATGTTGAATTTTGGTCCATTGAAGTTCTCAGGTGTATTTATCAGCACCTCCTCTGAGCTTTTAATGATAAACTCTGGCCATCTAGCCGTAATGCGCAAACTGACAAGAAGAAAATAAGGGGAGGGTGGCTAGAGTTATTAACGTCATAACTTGTTTAAGCTATAGGAATGTCAGTGTCAGATGGCTGGTTTTCTGTATGCTGTAAGGTTAACGTTCATGCAGGAGGATAGAAGGCAGACATTCATCTTTCTCACATTTGTTATGATACTGAAATATAATGACTAGCATACATTTTTGATGTACGACTGTGGAAATACTAAAATAGGAAAACAGTTTATCCCAGATTCTCTTCTGGTCCTAAAACCATGTCTTAAGAATAAAGTCTGCTGTATTCATTCCTAATTTTTACAGATAAAACAGTACTATTGCTGGGGGGAAATCTGCAAAGTCAGTCCTTGGACTAGGTAGAATAAGCATATCTTTTAGGCCTATATAAATAAGAAATATTGCCAAGAAAATTTAGTACTGATCCTGTACATTTTGATCTTAAATTACCATACCTGTCTTTAATACCACAATTTCTCTTTACTACCTTGAGAATACAGCCTCTTTCTAGGTTCGGGAGAGAAAGTAGGGGAAACAGTAGTCTTAGTCCTTGAAAGAAGTGATCATTTGTGTTCTTTTCACAAGTTCAGGGAACAACATCGAACTGAGCAAAGAAACTTCAATACTTCTTTCCCTGTCCACTAATTGTTTTAGGGGTGATTAGGAATTGGGTGCATTGTTAGGCTTTGATAGATGCAGAGACTGATCATCTCAGGGTTAGATCCTTTTTACAAAGCCCTGCCTCTACTGAACATAGACACTCCTGTCCAGTATTTGTTGTGTCCCTCTCTTTCCCCCTTTGTCCTCCCCTTTCACTCTGACCTTGTCTTTCCCCTGAGAATCAGATCATGAAATTAGAATTAAACTCTTGAAGACTGGCACCATCAGAATTCAGTACTAAATGGAGATGTGGCTCCTGAGCCCAAAATAATTTGTTCTGTCTGGGATAATGTTAAACTCTAGAAAATAACACAGGGTTGCACAGTCCTTTTTCAGGACTGAACAATAATGCATTAGGAAAAAGTTGGGAAAAAATCTCAAAAGTAAATATGAATGGCGATTTTGTTTCACCAAAAAATGTATTTCTCTAACTACAGATTTAAGACATCTTTCAGAAAAGATTGTGGTGTTTGTTAGAATGTTGTGGCTTGTTGAAAAAAGTTCATACACATTCTTTTCTTGAAAAAAGTGGCCTTAGCTCTTCGCAATACTTGAATAAAAGTGTGTACCTGCAAAAGAATTTCTGTAGCACAGCAGTAGAGACCATTAACTTTTCTGCAAGGAATTCAAGTCAGACTTTCATCTCCCTTTTACTACCTTAAGAAGACTAGTGAGTAAAGCATTAATTTTAAGTAAAGAAATGATAGAAACTACAATGATGTTTAACACAAATTGTAGGAATTTACATGTTTACAAATCATCTTAAACTGGTTACGCAACAATTCGAGAAGATTTCTTTGTATTTTTAAAATTCCAAGAAAAATGTAAACTGATATAATAGGGGTACTGTCATTTGAATTAACCCTTGTTTAATAGCTTTTCCTTCTAGGCTTTGCAAAGCCTCCTTGATACACAATGCAAAGCCTTCTTGGGGGGTGCCTAGCCTCCTTGTGTGTACTGTATTGTGCAGATATTAAAAAAAAAATAAACCCGTTTACTGTGTATGTGTAAATAGGTCTGATTTTCAGGCCATTTTCAGCCAATCATCACATCCAGTGCAATTTTGCACAGCCGACTTAAGGGTGTAGTTTGTAAGTATGAACTGTAAAATAACTGGGAAGATTCCTTGTGTATACCAGTGTAAATATCTTTATTAACTGAAATGTACTTTAAAAAAGATAAAATCTGTAAATAAACTGATTTATAAATTAACTCATTAAAGTTGTGCATTTTTCATACCAAAAAAGGAATATTATGAAAAGCTTTTATGTTCCTCATAAAATTCACTAATTTCTGATCGTTTATTTCAATGTGAGACGACTGATGTTTTAGCACTTCAAATAAAAATTGTTGATCAGTTTAAATTAATACCCATTAGCACCTTAACACTATTATACAGATACGGTGTAGGATTTTTGGTTTTTCATGAAGCATTTTACAGTTCCTAAATATAGTGAAAACAGAAGACTTATGACCGTTTCCAGCCACAGCGCACCTTACATGGTAAGGAAATGTCACACCCAATTAGATCAAAAGAAAGTTGTTTGTTGACTGGCCATAGAAAATTTGCTGGCCTTCAATCCATATCCTTAGAAACATCCATGGTGTGCATGAAGGGATGATGTACCCAATTCTGCCCCAGGATTCAGGAGAAGTTAAGATAATGAAGTATCATAAGTATAACAAGAAAAAGAATGATAAAGGAAGCCACTTAACAATAAGCTGTGAATGAGACTTACCAAAGTTTTGAATATTGATTATACTAATAAACATTCAAAACTTTTAAAGAAATATCTCAGAAAAAAATGAGTAAAAAAATTTTTTTAAACTAAGTATAAACTTCAATAGTTCTGAGAAAGATTTAATCTTGAAGAAATTAGGTGGATCCATAGAGGTTTAACCATTCAGACATTGTTAAAATGTCAGAAGTTTCAGAGATGGCGTATAGGAACCAGGATTTCATGTAATTCCATTCTGAGAAAGATCTGTTGGCATGGGAATGCCTCTTCACTAACCGTTTTTATTCTGCTTTCAAAATCAGGTAACCTCATCCACTCTTCCTCAAGTTATGATCCTTTCTTGGATGCTTAAAGGCAGTTTTGGTGGGGGAGGGGAGAGCTATATTGGGCAGTATCCGTCTTGAGGTATATATGAAGGTAACTGATTGATGCTGGAAAGAAGGCAGAACTATTACTGTGCCTCTTTATCTGTCAAGAATGAAAATCTTTGGAATAGAAAAAAACAACAAAATTCCTAATAGTGAGTTGAAACCCGAAATAATTTGGGAAATAACCACCTTGTTTCTCTTAAGTTAAAGACACCATCCTCAGAGCAACTATATTCTACTGTATGGAAAGAATTGACTTTCATAACACTGACCACTTGGTCTCCTTTGCTAGATTGTCGCTTTTGCATCCCCATCCCCCCCCCCCCCAACCCCAAATTCCCCAAGACTGTATCCTAGGCCATCTCTCTATACTCTTGGTGATCTCTTCAACTCCAGTGGGTTCAATCATCTCTCTGTATTCCCCAATCTATGTATCCTGCCCTCCAGTCCTGCATCAATGAATGCTTGAATGAATGAAAATACATTTACCCAGTGTCTGCTGTATGCCAGGCACTGAGGATACAAAGATTGTCTTCAAAAGATAACATTGTAATGGGAGTAGGCAACACACATGGGGAAAGGTGACTAAGAAAGGGGGTTTTGTTCTGGGGAGGGGATGCAGGAATGCTCACAATGGCACGTAAATTGTGAGATAGCCTAGGTAGATCTAGTTGGCTGGATGAGATACTCAAGTTGAAGCAAGGGATTGGGTATAGTGGGCTAGTTTGCATGCCCTCAGTCACCAGTCAACTAGGCTGCAATGCAAAGATAACTGGATTAGCTTCTCCAGGGATTGGAAGCATGGATTCCAGAAGACTGGACATAGAGGTCCAAATTCTAACTCTTATGTAGAAGGTGCTATCTATGTGGGGACGATTAGCAGAAGACAGTGAAATGACCGGAGTAGAGAAACTAAGTGGGATGTGAGACTCACACATGGTCTATAGCGTCTATGGCCAGAGAGTAGATACAGTTCGCTATTTGAGTTTGATTGTTGGATATCTCTGCCTCAACTTGCAAGGGTATCTCAAGTTCAACGTGTCCATAGTAGAATTAATTATCATGCCCTCAGATACACCTAACTGCCAAACTTAACTATTTCTGTTGAAGTACAAGCTTCCTTTCAGCTGCCCTGTTTTGCAAATTCAGAGTCATCTTCAGCTTCACTCTTTCTCAACCACCATATCTGATTGGTTGCTATGCACCAATTCCATTTCCACATCACTTCTCACTGCCATCCCCTTCTGTTCATTAACATGACAACCAACATAATTGAAGACCTCATCACCTTTCACCTGGACTATTGAAATAGTGTCCAGATTTGTCTCCTTTTTTCCTCTCCAATACAACCTCTCTATAGCTGCCAGACAGGTCTGATACTCTGCATTTGGAAGGGAACTCTGTGACTATCCTGTATAATCTCATTATTTTGTAGATGAGGGAGATTGTGACTTTACTGGGATCCCATACAAAATGTAAGCAGCAAGATCACATACAAAACATAAGTGAGATTTAAACCCAGGTCCTCTGTCTCTAGAAAATGTTCTTCCCACTGTACCACAAGGACCTGAGTTCAAGTCCTGGTTCTATCAACTATGTGTCCTTGGGCAAAAGTTGCTTAACTTCTCTTGGGCCTCAGTTTCATCATCTGTAAAGTGTAGGAGTTAGATTTGGGCTCCTTCCAGTTTAGGTCTGTGAACTCTGGAAAAACTAATAATGTATTGAACTTGAAGGGAGGAATTAGAATCCTGTCCCAAACACTAACTAGTGGTATGACCTTGGACAAATCACTTCTCTCAGCTTCAAATTTCCTTATTTCTAAATGGGGATAGTGAGAGCACTACTACTCTCAAAGGGTTCTTCTGAGAATATGTGAGATAACATATGTAAAACATTTGCAAAGAAGGTATATATATTACCTAGAATTGTTATCACATATCACTCTCAGTTCAGGAAATCTTCAGGGACTCCCCTACTGCTGCTAAAATGAAGTACAAACTCCTCAATTTGACATTTAAAGCCCTATACAATTCATCTTCAGTCTACTTGTCCAGATTAATTTCAGATTATTGCCCTTCATGAATTCCTTGTTCCACTCAAACTTTTCATCCAAACTCATCATTCCATCCCTAACCTGTGTCTCATGCTCCATCCTCACCTCTGAATCTTAAGATCCTTGTATAACATCCTCTTTTGTGGCTTCAGGGAGTTTGTTTTAATTAAAATTATGCATTTCACACAATTGTTCTGAGTCCCCACTTAGGAAAATTCCTACCATTTGGGCAGAGATCGAGCTCTCTCTCTAAACTGACATTTATAGCCATTTCTATGGTTGAGCAAAAATTCGGGTTATTAGAAACATTTGGGTAACAAAACAGCAGATGATTATTATAATGTCTGTGTATAAGATAGTCATTGTGGAGGGGGAATTGGGAGGAAAAGTAGGGTTTTCTTGCTAGTTCCCTTGGACTTTGAGTAAGTACTAATGGGGTCAACCTGGATCTTGTGCTTTGAGATGCCTGTAGAGCTGATTGGCCTCCCCAGTATTTCCCTTCTCTACCACAACTCAGTTCTATCTTTTTTTTCTCCTTTTTCTGGTTGCCCTGACATTTGCCAATTCTTGGTTCAGATCTGTATGACCTCATGACCCCATTTGGGGTTTTCTTGGCAAAGATACTAGATTGGTTGGCCATTTCCTTCTCCAGTTCATTTTACAAATGAGGAAACTGAGGCAAACAGGGTTCAATGACTTGCCCAGGGTCACACAGCTAGGAAGTGTCTGAGGTAGGATCTGAACTCAACTGCCCCTTCCAGACCTTGTTCAGTTGTTTCTGACTTATTTGGGATTTTCTTGGCAAAGATACTAGGGTGCTTTACCATTTCCCTCTCCAGCTGGATTTGAATTCAGAAAGATGAGTCTTCCTGACTTTGGCTCAGTGCTCTATCCACCATATCACTCAGCTACCCGCACCTTAGGAATCACTCTATAGTTCCAAAATAGCTCCTTCCTTTTATACAAATTCCTGAGAACGTGTAATTCATGACACCATGGCTTTGATTGATTCAAAGAGGTACCCAAGCCCCAGGCAGAGTCTGATTGAGTCATTGAAGAAATATGCTTACCTAACAAAAGTGGTTACTTTTAATTGTTTGTGGAATAACAAAGAGAGGCCACCCTTACATTGTAATGCTTAATTCTTGTCACCTCCAGTGGAAAACCTTCCTGATCAGTTTTTTCTGAGTCAAACTATCACGTACTAATTTATTTGTGTAAATGTTGTATCCCCAATAGAATGTAAGCTGCTTGAGGGAAGGGTTCTTTTTTTATTTTTTGTTTATATCCTAAGAGCCTAGCACAATACTGTGCACATACTAGGTACTCCACAAATAATTATAATAATAATGGCTATAGGACTTACTATATGTAAGGGCCCAATCCTGGACCTGGAGTCCAGCAGACTTGTCTTCTTAAGTTCAGATCTGACCTCAGACACTTACTAGCTGTGTGACCCTGGGCAAATTACTTGAGTCTGTTTGCCTCAATTTCCTCCTCTGTAAAATGAGCAGGAGGGGCAGCTAGGTGGACCAGTGAATAGAGCACCAGCCCTGGAATCAGGAGGACCTGAGTTCAAACGTGACCTCAGACACTTAACACTTACTAGCCGTGTGACCTTGGGCAAGTCACTTAACCCCAATTGCCCAGCCTTCCCCCCTCCAAAAAGCAAAAAAATAAAAATAAAAAAATGAGCTGGAGAAGGGAATGGCAAACCCCTCCAGTATCTCTGCCAAGAAAATTCTAAAAAGGGTCATGAAGAGTTGGACACAACTCTACAGAGACAAACTATGTGACAGGCACTGTGCTAAACACTTGATAATTATGATTTCATTCGATCCCATGAGAAAAATTTGTTACATTATTTGAACCTAGTACTTCATGGCTAGGAAACTAGACCTACTGCTTAAAGACCAGGTTTGTTTAATGCTTATCTCAAGACCTAGATTATGCTGATCACAAAAGCCAGACAGATCCAAGGATTGGTGCAAAGATTATAAAGAGTTTTCTCCCATTATACATCTCAAGCAACTTATGCATCTTATCTGAAAACTGCCTTCCTTCTGGTCAGTTACCATTTCCTTGTTCCTTTGTTTGAATCCTATATAATTTATCACTTACAGACACTCTGGGGTTAATAGGCCACTCTTTTTCACTCCTCCTGTCTGCTGGACCCTTTAACAAACTTCTTTTTAAATTATTTCCTTTTAGGAATCTTTTGTTCTCAACTAAAAGAAATTGGTATCAGGAGTGGGATCTTTGATGGTTGACCAAACAGGTGGGATTTGACCCAGATAAGATCATTCTGCACAGCCAGAACTAGATAGCCCTGTGGTTCAGAAGGAACACAGTCAAGTCGTCTCTGGCTCCAGACTGGGTTTTAGAACTAAGGACTTCAACTCTCCAGAGAGCAGGAGACTGTGCCATCATGACCCAGGGAATTACTCAGGGAGGGTTAGAACTAGCCTAGCCACCCTAATGGGAAATGAGTATTTATCTTGTACTAATCAACCAACAGTTTTAGGAGAGAGGGAGCAGATATATCATCTGTTAATTCATCCAGTCTTCCTGCAGATCTTTTTTCTTTTTCTTCTCTCTTTCCTTTTCTTTCTCTTCCTGTACTTCTCTTACACTCCCTTGACTCTTAGAAAATAAACCAAATGGGGGGGGCGGAGCCAAGATGGCAGCATAGCAGCAGCAATATATCGCAGCTCTCACATAGCCACCCCAAAATACCCATGGAATAGGACTCTGGACCAACCTAGAACTTCAAAATGCACACAAAGATACTTCCCACTAAAGTCAGCTCGGCTAGGGGCAGCCGGGTGGGAGGTGCAGAGAAAGCTCTCAAAAGCTCTCAGGTGAGCGGATTAGCACCAGCTTCGAGGAGGGGGGATTAGCACCAGCTGCGTGAGTGGGGATTGTGAAGGAGGGACATAAGCGTCAGGCCGAAAGGTCTCCAGAGAGGAAAAGCGAAAGGCGGAGGTTTTGCACCCGCCTCCCCGTTGTAGCTTCCCGCCCTCGGCCTGCAAAAAGCAGGGGGACTGAGCTATTGTTTTCAGACCAGTGCTCTCGCTTTGAGCGGCCTGGATCCGGATTGTAGTCTTGGGCCTCGGTCTTGGAGTCTTCATTATCCAGTCAGCCAGAAGTCTACGGCAGCCGGGAGGACCCCAGCGATTTGGGACAGAGCTTTCCCTTCTGGAAGCAGAGCCCCACAGAGATTTTAAAAAAATTCATGGTCTGAAGAATCATGAGTAAGAATAAGCATA
>CM053586.1:304960515-304997906 GCA_028646515.1 Pseudochirops corinnae | reverse complement strand
AGGGGGGACACACTGGGATGGCTGTTTTGGGGCGGTGGGTGGGGGAAAGAGGGGGAGAAAATACGTAACTCAAAATCTTGTGGAAATGAATGATGCAAACTATAATAAAATTAAAAAAAAAAAAAGAAAATAAACCAAATACCTAGTCTGTAACTATGTGCTGGTTGCAACAAATGCAAAGATCATCAATTGAATGATGTGACCTGCCAGGAAGGAATCCTTTATCCATTTCGTTGATTGAGAAGAACTAGTCACCAGGTTAATAAGGGAAGTTTGTATGTGTATTGGTCAAAATAAACCATTGTCCAGGATTGAGACTTTCATGGACCAAATGTTCATATCTCAACAGTAAGGAACCCCTTCTTTTTCTCCCTCTCTACCCTCAGGAAAGTTTTTGTCTTGTGTCACATCTAGTGTTTATAGATTTTGCTACCTTGGGAGATTTCTAACAGGAAAATACTATTTAAAACTGCAGTTAGAAAGTTTAAAATGCTGGGGAAGATTAATCAAGTTTCATGTTTGAAAAAGTTCTCCTAGCTTTCTATAATCTGATGTTAAACTCTCCATCCAGGTACTTCCACTTTAGACTTTCAGATGGAGATAAGATTTTAGGGGGAAAAAAACCTGTAAGATACTTTATCTCCATTATTTTACCCCTGACCAGATTGAGATTACAGAGATGAAGTCAGACATGCAAAGAAAGGAAAATATTTTCCTAGTTTACAGAAATTTATGGCACTATAAACTAGAGACTAAATTTGTAACTGAAATGTAATATCTTTGCTGCAAATTTCCAAATTATGGTTTGAAGATTTTTGTAAATGCCAAAATATTTTAAGAATGACCATCATTGGTGCTGATACCTAGACCAGGAAGAGCAAAAACAGAAAGAAAACTATAGACCAATTTCTTTAATAAATATTGATGCTAAAATTTTAAATAAAATAATAGCAAGGAGATTATAGCAATATATTAAAAAAAATCATATACATGATCAAGTGGGATTTATACTAGGAATGCAGGGCTGGTTCAATATTAGGAAAATCATCAGCATAATTGACCATGTCAATAACGAAAACAAAAATAATATGATTATCTCCATAGATGGAGAAAAAACTTTTGACAAAATGCAAGACTCATTTCCTACTAAACATACTAGAAAGTATTGGAATAAATGGAGGTTTCCTTAAAAATTATAATTAATTGGGGCTGCTAGGCGGTACAGTGAATAGAGCACCAGCCCTGGAGTCAGGAGGACCTAAGTTCAAATCTGGCGTCAGACTAAGTGTCTTACTAGCTGTGTGACCTTTGACAAGTCACTTAACCCCAATTGCCCAGCTTTCCTCCCTTCCAAAAAGCAAAAAATAAAATAAAAAAAATTATAAGTAATTTCTGTCTAAAACCACCAGCAAGCATTATCTATGATGGGGATAAGCTAGAAGCCTTCCCAATAAGATCAGAAATGAAGCAAGGTTGCCCATTATCATCACTATTATTCAATATTGTACTAGAAATGCTAGCTATATTAATGAGAACAGAAAGAAATTGAAAGAATTAGAATAAGCCATAAAGAAACAAAAAATATCACTCTTTGCATATTTATGATGGCATATTTGAAGAATCCTAGAGAATCATCTAAAAAACCAAATTGAAACAATAACGTTAGTAAAATTGAAGGATATAAAATAAACCCACAAAATCATCAATATTTCTATATATTATCAACAAAGTCCAGCAGCAGGAGATAGAAAGAGAAATTCCATTTAAAATAACTGTAGACAATAAAAAATATTTGGGAGTCTACCTGCCAAGACAAATCCAGAAGCACAATTACAAAATACTTTTCACACAAATTGTCAGATATAAATAACTAGAAAACATTTCATTGCTCATGGGCAAACTGAACCAATGTAATAAAAATGACAATTCTACCTAAATTAATTTTATGTATTCAGGGCTATACCAATCAAATAAAAATTATTTTTATAGAGAGTAGAAAAAATAATAAAATTCATTTGGAAAAATGAAAGTTCAAGAACACGAAGGGGCTCAATGAAAAAAGAAATGTGAAAGCAGGTGGCTTAGCCATACCAGATCTCAAGCTGTATTACAAAGCAGTAATCATCAAAACAATCTGGTACCAGCTAAGAAACAGGATGGTGGATCAGTGGAATAGATACACACAATCCACAGTAGTAAATGACCATAGTAATATAGTATTTGATAAATGCAAAGATTCAAGGTTTGGTGACAAGATCTCACTATATGAGCAAAACTATTTGGGAAAGCTGGAAAGCAATTTGGCAGAAACTAATTATAGACAACATCTTACGCTATATACCAAGATAAGGTCAAAATGGGTACATGGTTTAGACATAAAGGATGATACCATAAGCAAGTTAGGGAAGCATAGAATAGTTTACCTGTCAGATCTATGGATAAAAGAAGAATTTATGACAAAGCAAGAGATAAAGAGCATTATGGGATATATATAGTCAATAATTTTGATTACATTAAATAAAAAAAGGTTTTCACAAACCAATGCAGTCAAAATTAGAAGGAAAGCAGAAAATTAGGGGGGAAATTGACAGCAAGTTTTTCTAATAAAGGCCTTATTTCTCAAATATATAGATAACAGAGTCAAATTTATAAATATGCAATTCATTCCCCAAATGATGAATAGTCTAAGGATATAAATAGGCAATTTTCAGATAAAAAGATCAAAGCTATCTATAGTCACATGAAAAAATGTTCTAAATCACTATTGAGTAGAGAAATCAAAATCAAAAGAACTCTAAGGTACAACCTCATACCTATTCAATTGACTAATATGACAGAAAAGGAGAATGACAAATACTGGAACAGATGTGTCAAAATTGAGACATTGTTGGTGGAGTTGTGAACTGATCCAACCATTCTGGAGAGCAATTTGGAACTATGCCCAAAAGGCCATAAAACTGCTTACTCTTTGACCCAGCAATAGCACTATTAGGTCTGCATCCCAAAGCGATCAAAAAAGAAGGAAAAGGACATATTTGTAGCAAAAATATTTATATCAGTTCTCTTTGTGGTGGTAAAATTGGGGAATGACTAAACAAGTTCTAGTGTGTGGTTGTGATGGAATACTATTGTGCTATAAGAAACGATAAGTAGAATACTTTCAGAAAAAACCTGGAAAGACTTACATGAGCTGATGCTAAGTGAAGTAAATGGAACCAGAAGAACATTGTACACAGTAACAGAAATATTGTATGACAATCAACAATGAATGACTTAGCTTTTCTCAGCAACACAATGATCCAAGACAATTCTGAAGGACTCAGAATGAAAAAGGCTATTTACCTCCAGAGAAAGAACTGATATAGTCTGAATATAGATTGAAGCATGTTTTTTAAACTTTCTTTCTTTTTCTTGTTTTTTTCTTCTTTTTTGCTCTGTCTTCTTTTACAACATGAATAATATGGAAATATGTTTTACATAACTTATGTATGTATAACCTATATCAAATTGCTTGCCTTCTTAATAAAGGAGTGGGGAGGAGGGAGAGTATTTGGAACTCAAAATTTTTTAAATGAGTGTTAAAAATTTTATTTACATGTGATTGGAAAAATACTTTTAAAATTTCTTAATTCAATTTTTAAATTAAAATTAAGTTAATTAATTTTGTTTAAAAGAATGAAATTGTGAGATTGCCACCTTAAATCTTTGGAATGGAGCTGCCTGAAAGCAGTGAGCTCTATAATTTGAGGTATTGGTAGCAATTCTTAAGCAATTTCTTAAGAAAATTGAGATTTGCATGATACTATTTATGATTATAAATCCAGATTTGACTGAGTTTGTCCTAAAACTAAATTATAATTATAAACTAAGATAATTGTGATGTTTGATCCTCTATAGGTAGATCAGACCTTAATGGAAAATACACTTGACATTTGGCACCAATTTAATATGCTGAGAAATTGAATGAATAAGAATTAAAATGGTAATTAACTGGCTTTTGATTGCAATTAGTATAGAATACCAAATTGATTGATGGATGAAATTGTTTACTATGTAAGATGATTTGGACTTGAATTCAACTGAATTGATGTTATTTGACTGACAAAAAGTTTTGTGGTATGCTTTAAAAATCCATAATGTTGTTTATGTTATTGTTAGGCTTATAATTTTTTTTTTTTTGCTTTTTGGAGGGCAATTGGGGTTAAGTGACTTGCCCAAAGTCACATGGCTAGTACAATTTTTCTCATATTGTGGTTTTTTAGAAATGTTTTAATTGAAAACTGATATAATAGCCATGTGACCTTGCCAAGTCACTTAACCCCAATTGTCCTGCCTTCCCCCTCCAAAAAGCAAAAAAAAAAAGAAAAAAAACGCAAAAAACTGATACCTGGAGAATAATACACTTGAATCACTGGAAAAATTCACTCCTCTGTTGATAGGGACTGTTGCCATTGTGGTTAAACAAACAAATAAACACAAAACAACCTGTCAAGTATTTAGTTGGATATATTTTGCTTTCAAATGAACAATAATGTAATAACTTAGATTTGGGAAAAGTACTATAGACTTTGTAAATATCGGAGAAGTTCTTTGGGAACTTGGCAGGTTTTCAGCCTTAGTAAAGTCATAAATCTTAACGCTGTTAGAGAAGTTGCTGAAAGAATGTTAGGAAATTCTAAAATAATGAAGTCATTTAATGAGAAACTAGGATTTCTCACAGTTGAAGTAAAGGGTCTTACAAGTTAATTTTATAAAGAGTGATTTTTGTTTGATAAATTCTTTGTCCAGTGCTTATGAAAATTATGAATATATACATGGAATATATGTGTTAAAGTTATATCTTTGAGCCAGCTTAGTATCAACAGATTCTAGTTTTAAAGATTTTGTTTTATGGATATGGATACATCTTTCAGATATGAGTATTTGTTAGATTCAAGGCCAGTGTTTTGTGTCTATGTGTGTGTTGGGGGGTGTTGAATGAGCTGTCATGTATTCATTGTGTGTGTATAATCATAAAATGTGACTATTTTCTTAATTTCTAATAATTTATTTCTGCTCCAAAATAGATTTAAACTAGACAGAGAAATGAGACAAGACTTGTATGTTTTTACTGTTAACTGTTTTGAGCCTAAAGGACCGGGATGTTGGTGCCCTCAACAGTAATAGGGACATTTAGAAGAAGAGAGGGTTTAAGGGGAAAGAGAATGAGTTTGGTTTCATTCATGTTGAGCTTAACAGCTCTACTGGACATCTGGCTTGATATATCTAAAAGGTAGTTGGAGATGAGAGCATGGACATCAGCACAGAGATTGGGGCAGGATAAGTAGGTTTGAGAATCATTAGATAATTAGATAATAATTGAATTCACAGGAGGCAATGAGAGATCACCAAATGAAGTAGTATAGAGGGAGAAGAGAAGAAGGTTCAGGGCAGAGTAAAGTTACTATATTATTCTTCCTTTGCTTTCTGAAGTTCTCATGCTATTGCTTCTTAGCTAACTACTTCAAAATTTCATTTTTGTGAGATGTGCATCTTTCTTCTGTTCTTTCTAGTTTATTCTGAATTTCTTCCAGGGATAAAGATAGAGTTGATTAAGTCAGTCAAGTCATTCCACACCATTTAAAGTAAGTGAGAAGATGCCCAGACGCCTTGAGAACAAATTTCAATTAACCAATCAATCAAATGTCTACTAAACAAAGATGTCTTAAAATGAAATGGAGTGATGTTGGCAGGAAGAGTATTTGGATAGGTGAGAACTCTTAGTCATGCTCTATGAATTGTCTGTGAAATAAAGGATCAGTTCAGAACCCAAAGTATTCAAGCTTCTGATAGAGATCTGTATTCAGAGAGTGGCAATGATGAAAAATTGTTCCAGCTAACCCCTTTGAGGAGGTGAGTTAGAGGGGTGTCCAATCCCAGCATGTGAAGATTTCCCTCAGCGGAATGGGCAATTGAAAACAATTTGTTTCAATGGCCAGGAAGGCAGCAGAAGCAGGTACCATGGAGTGCTAAGAGCGTGATCAGACGTCAAAGACACCAAGGTCATCCACTGCATCCTGGGCCATCATCAGTCATCTTGACTGTTATTTTGCCATTGGACTTTGATAACTCTAGAAGAGAGTGAGGCTGATGACTTTGCCCAACTCTGCCTCACTTAAATCCAATTTGCATGCAAGTCAAGATGTCACCCCCATGATATGAGCAGTTCTCTTTGAAAAGCGAGGATGACTGACTGACTGACTGATTGACTATCTATCTATCTATCTATCTATCTATCTATCTATCTATCTATCTATCCATCCATCCATCCATCTTCATTTTTCTTCTATTTGTTATCCTTCCATTTTTTCCTTAAATGCCCTTGGGATGACATCGGATATCCTGGTAGATTTCTTGTTCCACTTTCTTTAGAAAGTTCTACTTTCCAATTTTGATGACTTGATGACTAAACAGTGCACATGATCATCTGACATCAGTCAATCAACAAGCATTTATTAAGCCTCTGCTATGTGCCAGGCACTTTGCCAGGTACCAGGGACACATGTACAAAAAAATGATGCATCTATGCTTTGTAACAAAGAGTTAAAATTATCATGTTGAACTTCCTCTTTAAAAAAATACTTTTAATGTCATTGCTTCTTTTTATTTTTAAGGAAGTTATGTAAACACCAGTCTAAACAATGACACTAACTCTTGATGGGATTAGTGTTTCAAAGTTCTACTGCCAACAGCCTCCAGACCCAACTACCTGACTGGGAATTAGAACATCATCACAAAAGACTCTGGTGATATGACAGTGTTTCCTCTCAGGCTTAGAGATCATACAATCCTATTAGTTCTTCCAGAAGACAGGTATTAATAATGGTACTAAAGCATACACACACTGGTTTATGCACATGTACATGTCTCTGTGGTAGTGGATAGAGTGCTGGGACTGGAGTAAGATCTGAATTCAAATCCCACCTCAGACCCTGACTAGCTGTGTGACCCTGGGTAAATAATTTAACTTTTATGTGCTTCAACTTTCTCATCTGTAAAGTGGAGAAAATAATAATAATAGATGTGTCCATATCAGGATTGTTGTGAGGACCAAATGAGATCATTATAAAGCACTTAACACAGCGTCTGATGTATAGTAAGTGGTATACAACTGTTAGCTACTCTTTATTATATATGCATATACACATGCATGTGTGCATAGAAACATATACATATGCATATGGGTGTATCCGTGTACTTCCCCGGTGGTATGTGCAAAGTAGCTACATGGGAGTTAGATACAACACTAATACATGTGGATCAGTGTATAGAGCTCTGGATCTGAAGTCAGAAAGAGCAGAGTTAAAATTCTGCCTCAGATACCCACTAATTCTACGACCATTGGCAAGTCACATAACCCCTGTGTCTCAGTTTCCCCACCTGTAAAATGGTGATAATAATCCCACCTACCCTACAGGGCTGTTGTGAGGATAAAATGAGATTTTTGTAAAGTTCTCTGCAAACCTTATGATGCTATATAAATGCTCGTTATTATAATGTGTCACTATAACATATGTACATATACACATACATATTATGTACAACTAACATGGGCATGTTGTTTATGTGACTAATACATATACACATATGCACAGTGTATTTATCAGAAGCTCATCTGAGTTCTTAATGATAAATTCTCTATAATGAACAAATTAACAAGGAAAAAATAAAAGGGGGGAAGGGAAAGAGTTAGAATTTATTAACATAGTCTTTTTTTCCTGATTTTTCTTTTTTGTATATTTTCAATTTATTTTTTTCTTGCCAACTTCTTCATTAGTATTTTTCCCCCTAATATAGGAATGTGAGGATTAGATAGTTGATTCTGCCGTATGATTAGTGCACTAAGTTTTCCTTGTCTCTACAAGTGGGACACAGAAGCACAAATCCCATGCAAAGTGCCTGATGCTGCAAAGTCCACACATGGCCTCAAGATGGCGACAGCGGGACCTTTCAGCCCATGTTGGTGCTTCATTCACCTTCTTCCAGAATCAGTCCCAAACATCCTCAGGCAGAGTCTTCCCAGAGACCCTCTGTTCCAAACGCTTGTACGTTTGTACACTCTGGGACTGAGGGATTACAAGTAGGACTTGGAATGATAACAATAATTGCTTTTTACTCTTGGGAAGGCAATGTGCTTATTCTGCATTAATCAGTTTGGAAAAGCATAAAGTAGAGAAGAAATAGAGATATTGACTGAGGGGAGAGGTTTTGATGAAGGGGATTGAACATATTTTTGAAGCATACAGTAAATAGAAAAATGATAACTTTTTCCTCTTTGCTTCGATAAGAGGAAGCACAGTATAAATGAATGGATACCTCCAGAACTGGTGGATTTCTTCTTGGAGAACTTTAGGGAGAGTCTGGATGACCACTATTAATCAGATATGTCATAGGAGGAATTCCTTTTGTATAGAAGTTAGACAATATGGCTACTGAGATCCCTTCCAATGATCAAATACTGGGATTCTGTGATTTTTTTGGTGTCAGAAAAAAACCATCTCTGAAATTGGGTTTCAATCCTGGCTCCTCCAGTACTATGACTATGGATGTCTGAGATTGAACCTGACTCAGACCAGTCCTCTGGTGTTAGGTTCAATATTGAAATAAACGGAAATATTTATAGATCCCTCAACAGTTAATAAAGAAATTTACTTTGTGGTTGTTTGGTTGATTAGTCATGTCCAACTCTTGGTGACCACATTTGGGGTCTTCTTGGCAAAGATACTGGAGTGGTTTGCCATTTCCTTCTCCAATTCATTTTACAGAGGAGCAAACTGAGGCAAACAGGGTGAAGTGACTTGCCCAGGGTCACACAGCTAATACATACTGAGGCCGGATTGGAACTAATTGAAGACGCCTCAAATGTATTCCATTAAATGAGATTGCTGATGCTTCCTGGCCATCATTTCTGGAGTCATGTCTCATAAAGTCAACTACTACTCTCTGTTTGGGGGCAGGACAACTGTCTCTAGTAATGCCTGACATCTTCTGTCCTATGCTGGGACAAATAATGCCATGGATGTGAGTATGATTTGCTGTTCCTTCTGGGGCCTAACTCTGTTCTCCTGGGCTAGAGCAGCACACAAAATTCTCCACAAAACCAGTGACTCCTCTAAGCCAGTATTACGCACTCTATTTCTCATATACAAGCAATGACTATTTCTGCGGGGGAGATGTTCCTCTGGCTCAAGTTCTTTGCTCTTCAGGGGCTCCTCTCTGGAAGCACCAGAAAGAGTTCACAGTTCAGAGTTTAGGCTAGAAACTTTGTAAAGTGATGCCGCACCCCTGGTTTTACTTGGCTGATTAAATGGGCTGCAATTGGCCCATTGGTCCATATCACCAATTCCATAAATGTCTCTGGCTCTTGCAGGGACTTCAGGTTTGTTCTTTTAAGTGCCTCTCTATCTGGTTATGATTCTTTCTCTGGGTCTTTGTCTTTTCTCTGGCACCTCTCCAGCAAAGGGTTTCCCTTTCTGGGTCTCTCAGCTCTCCTTTGTCCCCTCCCTCTACCTTTACCTATGTCCGTCTTCTGCCAAGTCTCTCTGAGCTCTCCCTAGGATCATAGGATCTGGGGCTGGAGGGGATCCTGTAAGTCATTGAGGTCAATCCCCCTGATTAATCAATCAATTCCCAGGCTTAGAGAAGACCAGAGCTTTGCCTAAACCTATACAGATAGCAAGAAGCAATTCTGGAATTAAAATTCGGATCTCCTGACTGAATACAATGCTTTCCTGCTAGACTGAACGGCCCCATCTCTGATTCTGTCTCCCTCTCACTCAGTCTCTGGGAAGTCTGTGTCACCCTAACTCTGATTCTCTCTGCTTCTGCTTCTTACTCTGTCTCTGTCTCTGTCTCTCTCTCTCTCTCTCTGTTCTTTCTGTCTCTTTTGTCATCTGCTGTCTCCCTCCCACCTCCCCCTCTCCAGGCCCTTTTCTCATTCTAGTCTCTCCCCTCTGTTCCAGACTTCTTCGCCCCATACCCCTCTCCAGTGTTGAGTTCCCATGAGGTTTTATGCTATTTGAAGGCAAGAACCATCTACCTTTTTCCTTGTATTTGTATTTCCAACACTCAGCGCAATGCCCTGACCATAATTGAGTTGTTTATTGAGTCATTTTTTATTTTTTATAACCCCATTTGGAGTTTTCTTGGCAAAGATACTGAAGTGGTTTTGCCATTTCTTTCTATGGTTCATTTTACGAATGAGGAAACTGAGGCAAACAGGGTTAAGTGACTTGACCAGGGTCACATAGCTAGTAAGTGTCTGGGGCTGGATTTAAACTCAAAAGGATGAGTCTTCCTGACTCCAGACCTTACACTCTATCCACTGCTTGGCTTAGCTACGCCTAGGCCATAGCAGGCACTTAATAAATACTTTTCAACTTGACGTAACTGAGTCCCTAAGTCCGGTTTCTTTACCTTCCTCTCACTCAAAATTCAGTAAGCAATTAATCAGTTTCTACTATGTTCAAGGTAGTTTATATTCTACCAAAGTTTATAATCCTTCATTTCAGTGCCTTCCTTCTGAGATTATCTTCAATTTACCCTGCGTATATCCAGTTGGTACACACGTAGTTGTTTGCATGTTGTCTCCCTTTATAAACTGTGAGCTTTTTGAGGTCAGAGACAGCATTTTTTGCCTTTTTTCATAGCCCCAGTGCTCAGCATAGTACCTGGCAATTAGGAAGTACTTTAAATGCTTGTTGACCGACTGCCTCTCTCCATGGCTTGGACCAAAGGATCACAACAAAAACCATGTAGAAAAATTGCCAGATTCCAACTGAACAAACAAAACCCAAAGTTTCTTCAGCACAGTTGTTATAGAATACTAAAATTCCAGGGATCTGTATGGGTTTACAATCTCCAAGGGCCCCTCCAGCTACTTCTCCACGGTTGGTTATAGACAGTGAAAGGACTGAGGATGACTGGTCCAGCTGTATTTCCAAAGAGCTATCAAAACTAGTTTATTACTCCCCCTCCCCCCAAATGACTCCCTTTAAGCTGACCTGGGCTCTTCTTTCAAGAGGTCTCCCCCAATGCAACTGGCTCATGACAATGATTAATGATACGAAAGCATCCAGCCCAGGCTGGTTGTAAATAGTTCTTCTGAATCTGTTCTTTTTTAATGAGAGGGGGAATCTTCATTATCCCCCAAATTCAACCCCTTCAGGCTGCTTTGAAGATAAGCTGAGTTCTGAAGAAATTCTTCAGAATTTGGAGGAGGCTCAGATTACCAAGATGAAAGGGCTAGCAAAACTGGAGGGCACGAAACACAGTTTATCCTAATTATCTTCAAGGTGAAGCTCTTAATGACTTCAAGTTCACTTCCAGTTCTTTCCTAGCTGAATGGCCATAGGCACTTTCTCACACTCAGGAGGAAGTGTGTGTGTGTGTGTGTGTGTGTGTGTGTGTGTGTATAGAAGTGGGGATAGTTCACTTTTGGGAACCACTCTCTTGGCTGGAAGGCCAATCTGGGCTCACTTTCCTCTGCATTGCAGACCCTCCTACCTCCCAACACACACATACTCCATGGAGTTTATTATGTTCCGAACCTACAAGATTCCAATATTGTTCCAGGTTGCACCTGGCTTGGGCTAATCCCCGGGTAGTTTTGGTTTCATACTGGAAGAAAATGAGATACTCATAAATCATTCAACAATGAACAAAAAGGGATTTACTCAACCACAGCAAGAGAAGGAGATTCAACAACGATAGGCATGGAGAAGGGCTCAAGTTCATTTGGCTGTGCCAAGTGCCCAGCTGCTGTTACCCATTGTCAATAAACCTTTATCAAGCACCTTTTATGTACCAGGCACTATACAAAGTGCTTGGGATACAGAAAAAGGCAGAAGACAGGCCTTATTTTCAAGGATCTCAGTCTGTTGGGAAAGCCAACATAGAGCTTGCAAACATCCAAAGCTTGGCAGGGCAAGCTCATTCATAAGAAAAAGGGGCAAGGGACTTGAGAGGAGAAAACAATGTAGAGTTCAACTGCTTCCCTAAGGGATCAAGATGAGAACCAAAGGATGGTGTAGGCAGTGCAGTGGAGAGGGCCTGGGAAAGAAATGAGGGGGTCAAGGGTCACAGTGAGGAGGAAGAAGAGGGCTTGCAAGGCAGAGGGAGAGTTGGAATAAAAAGACTAGGATCAGATCAAGGAATTTCAGAGTTCATAAACATAGAAGTGGAATTATTGTCGGTAATGGTAAATCAAGAGTGAGACCATTTTTGAATGCAGCTGAGGTAGGGCGGGACGGTGGGTAATAGGAAATGAGCAAAATGAAGGGTATTTGAGACAAACATTGGTATGGATATTGGAGGCCTCTAGTATGAGGGCAAGAGTTGGGCTGGACAGAAAGGCTGTGAGCCAGGTGCTGAACTCATTGAGGAAAGAAGGGAAGTATCTTGGAATTCGAAAGAAAATAGCTACCAGAATTTTGGTAGTAGATGTGGATTGAAGGAAATGCAAAGGAAGAGAGCTTACTGAGTGACTGAGGTAGAAGGATCTCTATCAGCCAAGCATCAAAGCTCCCTGGAGAAATTCGTGGTTGCTTTGTAATCAAGTGATAAGAAAGGGACGTACAATCAGAGACTGTATCCCTTGAGCCAGCCAAGTCTCAGGGACAGCCTCAATACATTTTAGGAGTCTAACTAGGATGGAGGAAGGGGTGAGGCTACTGCTCCTAAGTGGGTGAGTCACTTCACCAATCTGAGCTGGTTTCCTCTTGTATAAAATGGGGCTAGCGCTGTTTACACTCCCTGTGTCGATGGATTGTGGTAGGAAAAGTGCTTCATAAATTACAAGTGTATGCTCATGATCTTCATGTCTTGAGTAGAATAAATGGTACTGATGTGGAAAGCTAACTGCAAAAGCCAGTGATTGAATCCATCCATACCAAACTGGAATTGCCTGATTTCTAAGGTCATGAGTTTGTGAATACAAAATACCGTTTGATATTCAAAGTCCTTTATAGTTTGATTCCTACTTTCCAGTCTTCTCCCATCTTCCTTGTTGATTCTGTGACCTTGGCTTCCTTGTCACTCTTATCTTCTGACTCCAGGCATTCTCACTGGCTGTTCTCATGCCTGGAAGTGTCTCCTCTCTCATCTCTGCCTCCTGGCTTCTCTGGCTTCCTTCAATTTCCAGATAAAATTCTACCTTCTACCAGAAGTCTTTCCTAACCCTCTTAATGCTAGTGCCTTCCCTCTCTTGATTATCTCTAATTTATTCCCCCTGCCAGGATGCCTGGCACATAGTAGGTGATCAGCAAATATTTGCTGATCAAATACACAACTAGAGAAGCATTTCCCCAACACTTTCCCCCACGTTGTTACTCAATCCTTTATCTGTAAGAGACCTAGAGAAGATCTTATCCACCCCTCCACATCCTGTCAGACCACGCTATGTTACTGTAAAAGAGAAACTCATACCTTCTTTTAAGTCCCCACAGGAAGGGAAACCACAACTTCTCTTGTTAACCTGTCACTGTCAGTAAATTATTTCTCCAATGGGTATTTTTCCAGCACTTCCTATGGGTAGATGCCCAGCACTGTACCAGTGTCTTTGGGAAATACCACAAAGCATGGGTTCCAGTCCTCAAGGAATTCTCAATCTAACAATTAAGAGAACTAGAGGAAAAGACTAGCCAGTATGCAGTTAAACGCTCGATTTTGGGGACACCATTTCTAAATGCTATAGGAGCTCAGAGAAGGGAAAGGCCACCATGGGCTAAGATAGGCAGAAAGCCTTCATGAAGAAGTTGGTTCTTGAACTTTGGGCAAGGAGAACTGCCTGAGAAAAGGCATGGCATTTGGAAAAGTAATAGCTTGGCATGAAGGCAGGAGATTTAGAAATCAAATTAGCCTAATTTATGTAGAGAATTTATGGTAGGAAGGAGTGGGAAGTGAGGTTGGGTAGATAAATTGAGCTTAGATTATGGATAGCCTTGAATTATGTGCCAGGCTGATGTCCAATTTGATTGGATATAGTCAGGATTCATTGCAACTGCTCAGGAAAAGTGACTTGGGGAAAAAAAATCCTAAGAAAACAAATACGCCAACAGGGTGCTGCAGGGTGCCCAGGCTGGGACATTCTGTCGTCCATTGTGGCATTGTGAAGAGAGCACAGACTCTGGAATTAGATGACCTGGGCTCAGATCTCAGCTCTGCCGCCTCCTACCTATGTGACCTTCCTGGGTCTCAGTTTCCTCATCTGTAAAAAGAGAGGATTGTACTAGATGGCTTCTGATGTCCCTTCTAGGCTCTAGATCTATGAACCTAGCTCAGAACTCTAATATTCTTAGAAGTCAAGACAATTTCCAGTATGCACAGGAAACTAGAACCCTATAAAATTTAAAGTAGACCAGAGTTATTCTGAATTGAATTATGAAAATATCTACTGTTCTAGAACCTAACGACTCATATTTCTGTAGGGCTTTCACTTTTGCAAAGTGCTTTCCGAGAAAACAAACCTATGAGGTAGGTGGTCTGAGTGTTATTTTCTAGTTTAGCAGAAGTGGGAACAGAAACTCTGAAAGGTTGTTATCACACAATCTCTGAGACAGGATTCAAGCCCAAGTCCCTTGATTCTAACATCTAGCCTTCTGGCTGCTGTCATGATACCTTTCATCTGGTCGTTTTGATTTCATTTAGCTCAAAAGTATTTGTAAAATGTCTTCTCTGTGTAAGGTGAAAAACAGTCTTGCTTGCTTATGCATAGTTGTTAAATGATTTTCTTTTTCAGTAGAAAGAGAGAAAATGAATAATTGTTGAATGAAGATAATTTTTAGAAGAAAATGAAAAACAGTTTCTGCCCTCCAGCAGATTGAGGTTTTTTTTTGGAGGCAATCAGGGTTAAGGGATTTGCTCAGAGTCACAGAACAGATTAAGTTCTAATGGAAGAACACAACATTTACAACAAGATTATAACATCTACAATATTTACAACAAGATTACATTACAATAAGATAAACAAATAGAAAATAATTTGAAGAGGGAGAAAGCTCTAACAACCAGGGGGCACAAAGAGAAACTTCCTGTGGGAAGAGGTACCTGTGATGATACTTGGAGAAAGCTAAAGATTCTAAGAGTCCAAGGCAAAGGCCACTTGAAATTAAAGGCAAGTAGGTGGGAACTAATGTGCTGAAAATGAGAAGAAAGTAAGTAAATCAGTTTCCCTGAAATGTAGCATGCCGAAAGGGGAGTAAAGTGAAAAAATAAGTCTGAAGAGAGGTAGAATGGAACTGGGAAGGGCTCAAAGTGACAAGTGGAGGGGTTTGAATTTTATCCTAAAGGCAAGTAGCAGCCACTGAAGTCTCAATCAATTGATCCACAATTATTTATTCCATACCTACTATGTGCCAGTCACTAGAGATGCTGATGCAAAAATGAAATAGTTCCTAATCTCAAGGAGTTTATGTTCTACCGACTACATTATCAGATTAGTAACAACAAAAGGAATCAAGAAAGGGGCACTTGTGCTTATTGTTAAGGGGAAATAGGGGTTCCAAGTGTCAGAGATGAAAAGATGAAATGTTCTACACAGGGGTGACTGACCCCTCGTCCAAAGGTGAAGAGATGGAGATAGAATATCAAATACAGGAACAAATTGGCAATTTGACTGGAGCATAATGTGAGTGAGAGGAAGTAATGTACAATTAGCCTGGAAAGATAGACAAGAGTCAGACTGAAAGATGCTCATGCCCAGCAGAGGACTTTGCATTTGATCATGAAATCAAAAGGAAGCCAATGGAACTTCTTAAGCAGAGAAGTAAGTAGTATGGTTATACTTAGACTTTAGGAATATTACTTTGGCAGCTGTGTGGAGGATGAATTGGAAAGGGAAAGAGAACTTAGATGGGGGGAATCAATTAGAAGGCAATTGAAATAGTTTAAACTAGAAGTGATGAGAGTGAGACCTAGAGTGGTATTTGGGTGGGTAAAGAGAGGGTGATGTATGGGAGAGATATTGAAGAAGAGGAATAAAAAAAGATTTGGCAACTCATTAGATATGAAAGTAAGAGTAAAGGATTACCCCTAATTCGCAAACCAAATTGACTTGAAGGATGATGATGATCCTGATAGAAAAAGAGAAGAATTCTATTTTAATCATACTAAATTTAAAATGTCTGTGGGATCTCTAAGTATGACTAGCCAGCAGGTAGATGGAGGAAGATGTGGGACTCTAGTCCCATCAGAAAATGGATGGGGATTTGATATGTTGATTTGAGAGTCATCAACACAGAGATGTCGGTTGAATCCATGGGAGCTGGTCAGCTCTCCAAGAAAGGACTGAGAGACTGTTTTTCACTTTACACAGAGAAGACATTTTACAAATACTTTTGAATTAAATGAAATCAAAAGGACAAGATGAAAGGTATCATGACAGCAGTTAGAAGGCTAGATGTTGGAATCAAGGGACTTGGGCTTGAATCCTGTCTCAGAGATTGTGTGATAACAACCTTTCAGAGTCTCTTTCCCATTTCTGATAAACCAGAGGGGGCAGGACATGAATGACAACCTGCAAAGGAGATCAAAGGGAGGAGGCACATCTACTAAATAGTTCCTGTGAGAAAGAATTGAATGTTTTATTGGACAGCAAATGAAATGTGAGTCAATAGTGCAATAAGGTCAAAGGAGAAAGTTCATATTCTTGCTCTGTTCTTTCCCTTTCAGAACAAACCTGGAATTTCACATTAAATTGTGGTTTCTATATTTTAGGAAGCATTTTGATGAATTGAAACATCCAGAGGAGGGTGACTAAGATGGTGAAGGGTCTGGAAAGCACCCAGTAAGATCAATTGAAGGAAGATCAATTAGGAATGTTCAGTCTGAAGAAGAAAAGATTTCCGGGGCAAAGGTCTGTCTTCAAGTACCTGTCTTCTAACCTGTGGCATAGAGGTAGTGAAGGATAGTGGGTAAGCAATCAGCCTTAGTGCCAGGAAGGTCTGGATTCAAGTATCACTTCTGGCACAATAGTGGCCATGCCACCCTGTTCATATCTTAATCTGCCTGGGCTCCAGGCAACTCTTTAAGTCCAATAAGTGCCAACCAAAAAAGTGCCAACCTGCATTGATAGAGGAAATCTCTTCGCCAGGGAGGTCTTTATACCAGTGAGATCCTACCCTTATCTCTATCCTATCACGGGGAGGATATATGTAGACCCTACTTATCCCCAGAGATCAGACCAAACCTAGGAATAAGGAATGTCAGTTACAGTGAGGAAGATGCATATTTGATTCATGAGAATGATATTGATTAAAAGTCTGATGGTTAGAGCTCTCCAAAAGTGGAATGGGCAATCTCAGATTGTAAACAAGTATAATATAACTATAACATTTTCCTAATCTACTAGTCAGAAAAGAAAAATGAGGTTTTTATTTTTTAGTGATTTTTTCCAATTAGCAAGCATTTATTTTCTTTTACTCCTATTTTCCATCATGAAAAACAAAACAAAATAAAACCTTACAATAACGATCTATTGTCAAGCAAAACAAATTCCTATATTAGCCATTTGTTTCTTATCCTGCATATTTAATCCATTACCTCTCTGTCTGGAAGTAGGTAGCATCCCTTGTCAATGGTCCTCTAGAATCATGGTTGACCATTCATGTTGATTGGTGTTGATCAGAACTATCTTCTAAAATTGTTTGTTTTGACAATTAGAGCATAAATTTTTCTCCTGGTTTCACTTGATTCCGTGTCCTATACAAATAATCCTATATTTCCCTGAAATTGGCCCTTTCATCAAAACGAGATTATACTAGACAAAAGCAAATTCTGACAAACCCCTGCTGGTAGTGAGTGGTTGCCAACTCCGTTTCTAAACACTTCCAAACCATCCTTTCCATGCTTTTGCTAGGGATCGGTCCAATTCACCAAGTACATTATTTGTAGAGTCCAACGTCTTTGATTTTTTTAAAAAAGAGTTAGTATTTGCCCATCTTTAGTCCTGTGGCATCTTTCACATTCTCCAAGGGTTTTCAAATGTCGCCTACAAAGGCTCAGCAATTTCATCTGAAAGCTTTTCCAACAGCTTGGAATAGAGTTCATCTGGACCTTGAACTTGAATATATCAAGAATGGTTAGGTTGGGGTGGCTAGGTGGCCCAGTGAATAGAGTGCCAGCCCTGGAGTCAAGAGGACCTGAGCTCAAATCCGGTCTCAGACGCTTAACACAAAAACTAGCCGTGTGATCTTGGGCAAGTCACTTAACCCCAATTGTCCTACCTTCTCCCCTCCAAAAAAAAAAGCAAAAAAAAAACAAACCCAAAAAGAACAGTTAGGTGGCTCTTCCCATATTCTTACCTTCTCAGTTATCTTGGATTCCAATTCCCTTTCAACCATTTTTATGTTATCCTTCCCAATATGGAGATCATTCTCCCTGGTACACAAAACAAAAGCCAAATAGGACTTAAGCAGTCCAGCCTTCTCTCTGTAACCTTTTATACTCCATCATACCATCCACCATGAGAAGTCCTATCTCTTCCTTCCATTCCCATATTGTCCTATTTTTATGTTCAATCATAGCTTCAGCTTACACTGATACTCATTAGTTGTGTGACCTTGAACAAGTCACTTATCCTTCCTCAAAATGGGGTCAATGATAGCACCTACTCCTCCTAGAGCTGTTGTAAAGATCAAATGAGATCATATTTATAAAGCTCTTAGTACAGTGTCTGGCACATAGTAGGCTCTTAATAAATGCATTTCCTTCCTTCCTTCCTTCCTTCCTTCCTTCCTTCCTTGGCTTGATCATTCCTTTGCATTCATCCTGTTACTTATCCTTGCCTCTGTCTTCTGCACATATCTTTTTAAAAATGTAAGTTGGACAATAAATCCCCTGAGCATCCATTGCCTTAGAAAACTCTCTCTGATCTTTTTTGTCAGAGTTATTTGTCATCAGAATTTTGCACCCAAGATTTTTCCATTTCTCTTAAGTCACCTATTTTTTCTTTTTAAAGTCTATTCTCCCCTGTTGATGGAGCAGCGAATTGGTCTAAATATTCTGGAAGGCAAGGAAAGGAAGAGAGAGCAAGAAAAGAGGATAGCTAAGTAATTCAGTGTTATGGGAACACCAGAGCGTGGGAAGGGGAGGAAGGGAAATAAAACGGGAAACTGAGGCTGGAGCCAAGTTCTGGAGGCTTTTGAATGGCAGAGGAAGACATTTGTATTTTATCCCGTAGGCTATGGAGACAGAAGGAACACAAGAGATGTTTGCCAAAATCTAGTGCTGTAGAAACGCTTTAATGATAAATCTTCAGGGTCTTTGCCCATTGTAGCTGGAAAAGATGGAGTTTTAGACTTTGTCCTGTAGGAGTGAAAGCGGCCAAGGCGAATGTGTAGTGTCAGTCTGTCAATAAACATTTATTAGCGCCTACTGCGTTCCAGACACTGTGCTAAGTTCTGGGGATTCAAAGAAAGGCAAGAGAGAGTATTGAAGGCTAGAGTAGAAAAGACTGAGAATGCCTATAACTAGGCATGCCTGGACTTCAAATATAGACTTTGTAACTTCTCTTCTGGAAACTCTTACTCAGGCTATTATGACATGCTAGTTTGAGCCTGATGTCTTCCCCCTTGTCTGATAATCTCACTGTCCACTCTCTCTTTCAATCCCTCCCCTTCTCTCTCTCCCTCCTTCTTCCTCCCCTTCTTTCTCTCCCTCCCTCTTTCTCCTCTTTTCCCTCCCTCCTCTCTGCCCCCTCCCTTTTTCTCCCCTTCTCCCTCCTTCCTCTCTGTCTTCTCCCTCTTTCTCTCCTTCCGCCTTTCTTCCTTCCTCCTCTATCATAAGCATTTGTCTTTCTTTGTACCCTCAACCCTTAGCATGTTGCCTGGCACCTAGTAAAGCTTAATTTGACTTTTTGTGCAATTTATAATCTTAGAGACTTGCTTGGACTGCTTAGAGTTTAAGTAACCTAACTAGGGTCATAGAGTCAATTTGTGTCAAAGGAAGGTCTTGAATTCAAGTCTGCCTGATCCTGAAACCTAGTCTCTAACCATTCCAACCCATTGCCTCTCAATAACCATTCTCTTTGTGCTTTAGCTATATGTGCCAGAGCGCCCAGGAAATGGTCTCAGGGGTATATAAGAAGAAAGAAAAACCAGCAGTGGAAACAGAAAAGGTAAGAAAGATACGGGTTTAAAAAAAACTCTGAAAATAGACAAGATTAGTATTTAGCTAATGAAGGAGAAGGTTTCAAGGAGGGGTTAAAAGTGCCAAATGTAGCAAGGCAGTAAATAGGAAGTGGAAGGATAAAAGACAATTGGATTTGACCAGAAAATGACCATTTTATGATGTCTAGTCTAAGTTTTTTGATATAGTTTAAATTCAGTTCTTCTTGTTCTGGGGCTGCTAGCTAGCCCAGTAGACAGAGCTCTGTCTTCCGGGAATCAAGAACACCTGGGTTCAAAATGACCTCGGACACTTACTAGCCATTTGATCCTGGGCAATTCATTTAACCCTGTTTGCCTCAGTTTCCCCATTTGAAAATTAGAGATTTCTCCCAGGGTTAAGATCAAATGAAATAATACTTGCCAAGCACTTAGCACGATACCTGGCATATTAATGCCTTTTTTTCCTCCTTTCCTTATTGAGTGCTTTATAAAGATAGACTATTACTTGATTATATTTGTTGTCGCACTTTTCAGATTTACTTCATTTTCATTTTTCTCTCTTCACATATCATATTCATTTCTATTCCTACATTTACGAAGCTCACTTTGAAATCCTCATTTTTTTCTTCAAATCTCTCACCACTTCCCTCCTCTCCTGACATGATAGCATCTGTTCTCATTCATCCAGAATTTACTAAGCACCTACTATGTGCCAGGCACTGTGGTAAGTGCTGGAGATTACAAAGAAAGGTACAAGACAGTCCCTGCCCTCAAGAAGCTTATAGTCTTTTCACCATCTCAGGTTACTGGTGAAAATATTAAACTAATATTAAGTATTAGATTACTGATATATATCAAAATATAATATAATATATATAATATAATATTGAAATAGTTAATTAAATATTAGATTATTGATATCATTAGTATTAATAATACTAAATTCCAAGCCTATCTTCTAGTTTATCACTTACTATACCCCTGCAAGCTCACGGCAACCCTGCTAATGGTCTATCTCAGCAAGATCCTGCTGGCCGCTGTTCATTCATTCACTTATTCAGTTACTCAAGGCATTGTAATCTAGTTGAAAGAACACTGAATTTGAAATCAGAAGACTCTGCCTTTTACTACCATGAGATCTTAGGGAAACTTAAGAGTTGTCTGAGTCTCAATTTTCTCATCTTTAAAAGGGGATAGCAACGCTTGTAAATGAAGGGTGCATTAGCACACTTCACTGGCTTATGAGGATCAGGTGGGGTACAGAGGATAAAATATATAAACCATCATGTGCTACAGAAATAGCACCTATTATTCATTCATTCATAAACCAATAAGCACTAAGTGCCTACTCAGTAATGGGTGGGAGGCACCCACCAAGTTTAGGACCAAGAACAAAGGCAGTGTGGAAGTGGAAGGTGTGTGGGCTTTAGGTTAAGGCTCTGGATTCAAATTCCAGCTCTGGCATGTATCTGTGAGACCCTGAAAAAGATACCACGCTTCTTTACGTCAAACGAGACAGTCTTTGTTAAGCACTATGTCCCTCCTTCTCTGGACCTCAGTTATTTTATCTATAAAATGATGGGGTTAGGCTAGACGGTTACCAAGGTTGAGTCTGACTACTGATCTAGGTTCCTAGTAGCTCCAGAGTTGGAATTTGGGGAATATGAACTAGTTAAGCTGGAATTAGAGACAGCTCAGAAAACAAATCCACTGTTGTCCATAAAGTACATAAAGCATCCAGCAAGAGTCTCTACCCAACCTAGGTTGGGAAATAGACTGATGTACTCAAACATTGCACGTGTTGTCAGGAAGACTTGGTTTTGAATCCTGCCTTAGGAACTTACTAAACTGTGTGATCCTGGATCAGTCATTTAGCTTTTCTCAACCTTGTTGCCTCATCTGTAAAATGGGTTGATAAGAGCACCTACTTCAATCAACTGAGATGATATATGTAAATCACTTTGTAAACTGTAAAAAGCAGTGTATAAATGGATGTTGCTGTTACCTCCCCACAAAGCCCTGGGTCAGGCCCACATACCCATGATTGTTATATGCTAACTTGGATTTTACCTTCAATGATTTGAGATGCTTAGATTAGAAATGCTTCTTTAGCAATCATGAGCTTGTCCTCTGATCCCCCCCTCCCACCATCCCCATAGCAGGGTTTAAGCTGCAAATGAATTTCATCATCTGAATGACAGGAAACTTTCCATTTCTTCATAATTAATTCTAAACTGAGGATTCTAAACTTCAAGTAGTTGTACATATGTAGCAGCTTTTAAAAAAAAAGAACAGGAAAGAAGAGTGTGAGTGTGTGTGTGTATGTGTGTGAGAGAGAGAGGGGGAGATGTGGGGAGACAGAAGGGTATTGGGAGATAGCAAGAAGGAAGAGGGGAGAGAGAAGATAGAAAAAAGAAACAGAAAAAGAACAGGAAAGGAGAGAAATACAGGGATTGGGGGGAGTAAAGGAGAGAGGGGGTAGAGAGGGGAAAGAGGGAGGTAAGAGAAGAGGAAGAGAGAAGGGAAGAGGGAGGGAGAGAAAAGGGGAGAGGGAGGGAGAGAGAAGGGGAGAGGGAAGATAAGAAGAGGGAGGGAAAGGGAGGGGGAAGTGAGTGAGAGAGGGAAGGAGAAAGAGTGAGGAAAAGGGAGAGAAAACAAAGAGGGAGAAGGAGAGGGAGTGAGAGGGAATGAGAGGAAAGTAGGGAAGGAAGGAGAGGGAGAGAGAGAAAGACGGGGAGAGAGAAAGGGGGGAAAGAGAAAGAGGGGGAGAGAGAGAGGAAGGGAGGGAAGGAGGGAGGGAGGGAAGGTTGTTGGGGGAGAGAGGTCTTGGAGGGTGCTTCACATGGAATGTGGAAGACCCATGCCCATATTAGGACTCTGTTTGTCCCCCAATAGCTGATAGCAGGATGTTACAAAATGATCCCTTGTTCTGGCTTCTCAACACGCAATGGGCAGGAGTTATTTATGGAGCCTGGGAAATGAAAGTGGCCAATTCCAGGGACACAGAGACTTTAGTGATCTTGATTTTTTTCCCCCCAGCTGGGCTTGTCCCAGGACTGGCTTGCTATGATAAAAGAGAAAAAAAAAAAAAAGCAGGAGTGTTCTAGAAAAAAAAAATAGGAAGGGGGTTGTTGCCTCCATTGTCTAAATCTCCTCTTGGAGTTAGAGACTGGTATTTACCAGATTCCTTTTGTTGATAGGTGATGGGACAGGTCAGACTGATATTTGTGCTTTACTTTTGGCTGTTCTCCATCTTACTGAAGTGTAATGTGGTGGAAAGGGGGCTGGATTGACCTCAGGACACTTGGCTCAAATCCTGCTTTCAATATTTGCAAGTAACTTCATGACTTGGAGCCTCCGTTTCCTTATCTGTAAAACTGGGGGAGGGGAGCTATTTTCACTACCTGCCTCACAGATTAATTTTGAGGGAGGTGCTTGGTAAACCTTAAAGTGCCTTATAGGTGGGAGCTACTAGTATTACCAGGAAAGGGGAGGGCAGCTCTGAGAGAGAGAGAGAGAGAGAGAGATGAGGGCACAAAGTGTGTCAGCCTCAAAGTACTCACTCTGACCATAAGCATAGACTCAAAATGTATACCTACGCCCAATTCTAAAGAATGTTAGAAACTCCTAGCTTGAGTTTCCCATTACAAGTACCTGGGCCAAAGGAGATGGTACATTTGTTCCCTGCTCTTCCATCCTTGAAGGTTTCTTTCGATTGTCCCAGTGTGTCACTTCAAGTTCCATTATAGCTAAATAAGGATTGGAACTGGACCTGTGATTTCGCTGATAGCAGGAACTCCCCAGTGAGGAACACTTATCAACAATGTAGCTTGGCACCTTCTTGGAAACATATCTTCTCAGAGAGTTGCCAGAGTAGAGAAGTGACTTGACGGGGCTGCGTAGACAGTATGTGTCCAAAGTGAAACCTGAACCCATGTCTTCCTGATTCTGAGGACAGCTCTCTTAATATTATGACATGTTGATTTGCAGCTAAATAAAAGATGGGTTAATTAAATAACTAATATTGTTCCTTCTATTTGCTATTTACTTCCATGTGTCTCTGCAAAAGTTAGGTTTAATAGGCTCTCTGATTGGAAGTCGAATTGTCAAAGTTTTCTAGGATACCACAGGGACAAGAGCCCTTTAGCAATGCACCTCTGATCAAAGAGCTTCATTAAACCCAAGTGTAGAAAAGAAGAGGGCCCATCCTAGTGGAAGGGTGACAGAGATTCCAGGCTGGTGTTAGAGTTTTGCGGGATCTACTTTTCTCTTCTGAATTTTGAGACGCAGTAGAGGGAGGTGAGGCAGTGATCTATGCACCAGAGTACATAAACAATAGGAATATGGGTTAATTTGCTGACTATTTAGGGCAGCAACATGATTCAGTGGGTAGAGAACCAACCTCAGAAGCAAAAAAAACCTGGCTTGAAGTCTCAGTCTGACACATACTGACTGTGATCCTGGGCAAATAATTAACCTCTCAGCATTCTAGGCAACTCTCCAAGTTTCAGAAAAGGTGCCAACTTATTTTGGTAGAAGGGGTTTCCTTACTTGGAAGTTCCCTATTTCAATGAAAAAAAGTCCAGTTCCCATCTCTGTTTAGGTTTCTGATGCTAAAAATAGACATGTTCCAGTACAAAGAATGCTGAATTTGGAGTCAGGGGAACTGGGTTTCTTTCTTGGTTTGACCACTTACTACCTGTAGGAACTTGAGCAAATTGTCCCTCTGGATCTGTAAAATCTGTATTTTATCTGTAAAATGAAGGAGGTGGATTAGATAAAGACCCTTACTGTTGAATATCTATAATCCCATGAGTCTATGACTTACCTTTGAATCCCCGAAGCATTTATTAGGGACCCACAAAGACATATGTAGACTGGTAGCAAAAAAAGCATACTGTCTATAAAATCATTCAACAACTATTTTTTAAAAATAGTGTTTTATTTTTCT
The DNA here is from genome assembly GCA_028646515.1 of Pseudochirops corinnae. Taxonomy (NCBI): domain Eukaryota; kingdom Metazoa; phylum Chordata; class Mammalia; order Diprotodontia; family Pseudocheiridae; genus Pseudochirops; species Pseudochirops corinnae. Next base: position 304,972,811 of record CM053586.1, on the reverse strand, counting down.
AATTATATGTAAAGATAATTTTAACATTCATTTTTTATATATGACTTTGAGTTACAAATTTTCTCCCTCCCTCTCTCCTTTCTCCTCTCCCTAAAACAGTAAGCAATTTGATATAGGTTGTATAATCATGTAAAACATATTTCCACATTAGTCATCAACAACCATTTATTAAGCATCTATTATGAACCATTCCATCACCCCAGGTCTCCTGTCTCCTGGGAGAAGAAGAGAAACATCATTTTTACAACCACTGGTGTCCTGTCTTTGGGGTGAGGGAAGAAATGCCATTCCTTCAGCTACCCCATGGTTTCCTCCCGTACTGCCTAAGGCTCTTAGAGGCCTCCCTGATGAAATAAAACCCATAGAGATGTTAACACATCTAAAAACCTCATTTCCCCGTGATTAACAAACTTCCCACTAGATTCTTGCCTTTCCATCCCAGTAATTATTATCAGCTCTCAACTGTTATTCAAACCCTGTTTTCCATCACCCATTGGTGGCCCCTGATGGCTGGTATCAAGGCTCTGCTGTTCCTTGAATTTCTGAGAGATTGCGGGAAGGGTGTCTGTGTGCCATAGTGCATACACAATGGGAATATGGCTTAATTTGCTCACTATTTAGAGCAGCAATGTGATAAATGTATAGAGAACCAACCTCAGAGGCAGAAAAACAAACCCCACATATGACAGAAACTGTGTGACCTCGGCCGAATAATTCAAGCTCTTAGCATTTTTACGCAACTCTCTAAGTCTCTGAGTTTTAGAGAAAGCACCAATTCATATTGGTTGGAGGAGTTTCCTCACTTGAAAGTTCCCCATCCCAATGAAATAAAAAAGTCCAGTCCCTCTCCCTATTTAGATTTCAGATGCCAATAGTAACTGTGTGTTACAGTACAAAAAGCACAGCATTTGGAGTCAGAGGATCTGGGTTTCTATATTGGTTTGGTCACTTATCTGTAGGAACCAGAGCTATCTCTCTGGGCCTATTTCCTTATGAAAATGAAGGAACTGGATTAGATAAGGTCCCTTCCAGCTGAATATCTATAATCCCAAGAGTCTAAGAGTTTATTTTTGAATCTCAAAAGCATTTGTTAGGGACTCCCAAACACACCCGCATAAATGTACTGATAGCAAAAAAAAAAAAAAGAAGACGAAAAGAACAAAAAAGCATGCCGCCTGTTAAATCATTCAACAACTACTTATTATCTACTTCTGTGGGCCATTCTGTCATCTCAGGTCTCTTGCCCTCCAGGGAAAGAAGAGAAACATCATTCCACTGATGACTAGTGTTCTGCCTTTGAGGTAAGGGAAGAAATGCCATTCTTTCAGCCACCTGAAATGGCTCCCTCCCCAGAAAAGGGCCTAAGGCCCTTAGAGGCCTCCACCAGGAGGTTAAACCCATAAGGCTGTTGATAACACACCTGAACTCATTCCCCAGTGATTAACAAACTCCCACCAAGTTATAGTCTTCCCATCCTGGTGATTATTAGGTCTCAGCTGTCATTGTCAAACTCTGTTTTCTATCCCCCCCACCGATGGCTCCCTTATTCCCATTTCCTTCAACCCAACCCTTCTTTTTGAGTAATTTTTAAAATTTATTTTTAGTTTTCAACATTCATTTCCCAAAGATTTTGAGTTACAGATTTTCTTCCCATCTCTCCCTTACCCACCACCCCAAGACAGCAAGCATACTGAATACCCTTCCCCCAATCTGCCATCTCTTATATCCCCCAAATTCCCGCTCCCCCTCCCTCCTGCCTTACTTTCTTGTAGGGCAAGATGGATCTCTATACCCCATTGCCTGTATATCTTATTTCCCAGCTGCATGTAAAAAACATTTTTTTAAACAATTGTTTTTAAAACTTTAACTTCCAGATTCTCTCCCTTCTCCCCTCCTCACCCACCCCCACTGACAAGACAAGCAATTCAATATAGGTTGCACATGTGTAGTTATGCAAAACATTTCCATAGTAGTCATGTTGTGAAAGACTAACTATATTTCCCTCCATCCTATCCCACTTCCCATTTATTCTATTTTCTTCTTCGATCCTATCCCGTTTCAAAAGTATTTGCTTCTAACTACCCTCTCCCCCAATTTGTCCTCCCTTTTATCACACCCCCCTCTTATCCCCTTCCTTCCTACTTTCCTGTAGGGTAAGATACCTAAATGAGTGTGTATGTTATTCCCTCCTTAAGCCAAATCCAATGTGAATAAGGGTTACTCCCTTTCACCTTCCTGCTCTTTCCCTTCATTGTAACAGCCTTCTCCTGCCTCCTTTATTTGAGATAATCCATTCCATTCTCTCTCCCCTCCTTCTTCTCCCAATATATCCCTCTTTCACCTCTTAATTTTATTTTTTGATATCATCTCTTCACATTCAACTCACCCTGTGTGCTCTATGTCTACATGTACACACATATATACACGCATATACACATACATACCTATGCCCACCTATACATATATATGTATATATACATATGTATACATATATAATCCCTTCAACTCTCCTCTTACTGAGAAAAGCCTCATGAGTTACAAATATTGTCTTTCCATGTAGGAATATAAATAGTTCAACTTAACTTCCTTATGATTTCTCTTTCTTGTTTACCTTTTCATGCTTCTCTTGCTTCTTATATTTGAAAGTCAAATTTTCTGTTCAGCTCTGTTTTTTTCATCAAGAATGCTTGAAAGTCCTCTATTTTGTTGAATGTCTATATTTTCCCTGAAGTATTATACTCAGTTTTGCTGGGTAGGTGATTCTTGGTTTTAATCCTAGTTGCTTTGACCTCATATTCCAAGCCCTTCAATCCCTTAATGTAGAAGCTGTTAGATCTTGTGTTATCCTTTTTGCATTTCCACGATACTCAAATTGTTTCTTCCTTACTGCTTGTAATATTTTCTCCTTGACCTGGGAGCTCTAGAATTTGGCTATGATATTCCCAGGAGTTTTCTTTTTGGGATCTTTTTCAAGAGGTGATTGGTGAATTCTTTCAAGTTCTATTTTGCCCTCTGGTTCCAGAATATCAGGGCAATTTTGTTTGATAATTTCTTGAAAGATGATGTCTAGGCTCTTTTTTTGATCATGGCTTTCAGGTAGTCCAATTATTTTTAAATGATCTCTTCTGAATCTATTTTCCAGGTCAGTGATTTTTCCAATGAGATATTTCACATTGCCTTCTATTTTTTTCATTCGTGTAGATTTGATTTAAAGTATCTTGATTTCCCATAAAGTCATTAGCTTCCATTTGTTCCACTCTAATTTTGAAGGAATTATTTTCTTCAGTGAGTTTTTGAAATTCCTTTTCCATCTGGTCAATTATGCTTTTTAAGGCATTTTTCTCCTCATTGGCTTTTTGGACCTCTTTTGTCATTTGACTTTAGTCTATTTTTTAAGATGTTATTTTCTTCAGTCAGGCTGCTGACTCATTTTTCATGATTTTCTTGCATAATTCTAATTTCTCTTCCCAATTTTTCCTCACTTCTCTTACTAGATTTTCAAAATCCTTCTTGAGTTCCCTCATGGCCTGTAACCAATTCATATTTTTCTTGGAGGCTTTTGACTTTGTTGTCTTCTTCTGGTTCTATGTTTTGATTCTCTTTGTTCCCCCCAAAAGATTCTATAGTCTGAGTGTGCTTCCTTCTCTTTGCTCATCTTGCCAGCCAATTGGTTGACTTTTGAGCTCTTTGCCACTCCGCTTCCAGAGTGAAGACTGCTGTGTCCCAAATTGCTGGGGTTTTGAGCAGCTGTGGTCAGAGTTTTTCCCAGGCACCTGCCTCAGAACTGTGAGGAGGACTGCTTCTCCACAGGCTCAACAAGCTCTGCCATGCCAGCATGCCTCACCCCAGGATTACCACCCAAGACTGCACCCCAGATCTAAGCAGGGCAAAGCAGGAAAATTCTGCCTCTGAGCCAACAGAGAGATTCCTGCAAATGCCCTCTGGACAGTCACTTGGTCCCCCTATGATCTGCAGGCCAGGTGCCGGAAGCAGTCACAGAGGCAGCAGTTGCAGCTGCCATCACCTCTGCTGTCCCAGGGGCAGGGGCCGAACTTAGCTCTTCTCTCACCCAGTTCCAACAGAGTCCCCTACTGACCTTTTACTTTCTCTTTGGTGTTTATGGATTGAGAATTCTGGAAACTGCCACAGCTGCTAGTGATTTACTCTTTTGAAGTCTGCTCCGGCCAGTCTGTGCCTCAGGTCTGGGCCACCCACCTGACATGGCTCACAGGGGACTGCACTTAGCTGCCAGTGTGGTGCAATAGATTCTTCCTGTCAGCCTGCCAGGCTCCCTTCAGTGGGAGATTTGTTTCTCTCTGTCACTTTGTGGGTTCTGTGGCTCTAAAATTTGTTTAAAGTCACATTTTACAGATATTGGAGGTGGTTGGAGTGGGAGCTCAAGCAAGTTCCTGCTTTTACTCCATCATCTTGGCTCTGCCACCCAACCCAACCTTCTGACGTCTCATTCTAAGGCTAACTTCCTCTTCCATTGGGCTCTCTGGAACATCTTTTCCATAAGCAATGAACTTGCTTTCATCTAAATATTTTCCTTTTCCACTCCTTCCTTCTTCTGGCTCTTCTAAAACCTGTCTCTTTTCTGATATCTGGCTACCATTTCCAGAACTGGTTGCAATGTCCCTTAATACTTCAGTTCACTGGTCAAGGTGGAGATGTTGGAATACTCTTTCCCATTGCTACTTTCAAGTTCTTCCTCCACCCCTTCACTCAGTAATCTCCCCTCCACTTCTCTCCTTTGATGCTGCTGTCACCCTGGCCCAGGCCTTCATCCTCATCTACCCACATTATTCTAGTAGCCTGCTGCTTGGTGTCCCTGTCTTGAGTTTCTCTTCACTCCAATCAATTCTCCACTCAGCTGCCAATTTAATCTTCCTAAAATTCAGAACTGACAACATCACTCCCCCCAACTCAATAAACTCCTATAACCTCCAGGAGCAAATATAAAATCATGTGGTGTTCAAAGTCCTTCATAACCTGGACCCTTTCTATTTTCCAGTCTTCTTAACACTCCTCCCATCCTGTATCCTCTGTGATCCAGTGACACTGGTTTCTTTGCTGAATAAGATAATCTATCTCCTCAGTGGGCATTTTGCCTGGCTGTCCCCCAAGCCTGGAATGTTCTGCCTCTCCATCTATGCCTCCTGGTTTCCTTCAATTTCCTGCTAAAATCTTACCTTTGATAAGAAACTTTTGCTCATCCACCTTCAGTCTTTTCTCTGTTGATGATCTCCAGTTTTTTTCATATGTATATCTTGTCTATATATGTTGTTTGCTTATCATCTCCCCCATTAGACTGTGAACTTCTTGAGGGCAAGGACCATCTTTTGCCTTTCTTTGTATCTTTAGCACAGTCCTTAATGAATGCTTATCAACTGACAGACACTAAGTTAAGCACTGATGACCCAAAGACAAAAATTAAGTAGTCCCTGCCCTCACTGAGCTTGCATCTGGAACATCCATGTGGTGTGGAGAAGCTCTTAGTACTGACAATGCCTGGGCTACAAGTATTTAGCAGCAAGTAGATAGCCTGTATCATACCAAGGGCAGATCATTCATGTAATGTTGCAAAGTGGGTGGTTCAGTCTGATGGTCTCCAGGGCCAAGTATCACAAAAACCAGTGGTTTGTGACTAAACATAAAGTTAATTCCCCAGGGAGAATTCACAGATGAAATGGAATATTTTAATGTTATGGGCACTGCAGCAATAGAATACATTTGCTAAACATTCAGTATATGACAGACCCATACAGTTTACTTGCCTAACACACTCTGATTTTTCAAAGGCTCCTTTACAGGGAAAAGAGCTTGCCATTGTTTCATCAGCCTGACAGCAGAAGAAGACTGGCTTTGCCCAGCAGGAGAGTGATGAGGATCAGAGAGAAACAGCTAGCTGAGAAGCAGTTTCATGTACTTTAGATTGTTCCTGAAGGGACCAAGGACATCAAAGTCTGTGATATAGAATTGTTATTTGCTCATGTGGGCACATGGGTTTTCTTGCTTATGTGTCTCCTTGCTAAGTTTCTTTAAGAGTGTACCCACTCTCTTCCATAGACATTATGTGCATTGCTGTAAGAGTGTAATTGAGGTTTATGTGTGGACTACAATATTTTGATTATTCCTACTTTTGCCTTCTATTGAATAAATGTTATGATTATTAATGTTTCATGTAATCATTACCATGCTTGTAATGGTAATGGGAATTTGAAGATCTTCTCTGCCCCTTAATAAGTCTAAGGGAACTTGAACACCTTCCCTACTTTGAAAATATACTCTGCCCCTACTAGGGTGAATGTGGTCACATGGAGCCAGTGGTGGGAGGAGTTTGCTGAAGGGTAGAGCAGAGCTCATAGGAAGCTGGGAGTCAGAGCCAGCTAGATGGCTGGAAGGAGAGCATGCTTCTGAGGGAGACAGACAGGCTTGTGAGTAAAAGTTGGTGTTTGCCACCTGCTGTGATAGCTAGGCTTGTGTTGGTTTGTGGGAAGGCTAAAGGATGCTGTGGCTCTCTGTGCTGTTATGGCTTAACTTCTTTGCTACTATGATGGAATCGGCTTATTGGTTTTGGGATTTGGTTTTCTGGTGTCTGAATAAATATTTTGCTTCTGTCTTCTATGTGGAAAGTCTGTTATATTTTGTGATTAAGCACAATGCAGGTATATTTATAGTGATTGTTGGCATTGTGAATATTGCATTGGTGCTACAATACTTTATATTCACAACTTAAAGTTAATGGTATTATGGTGACTGACTTCCTGTAAATGGAAATCAAACTAGTGGTAGTTCAGGAGCAGCAGTGGTTCATAGTAGAAATGCTTTTCCCTGTCCCAGGATTAACTCTAATATCTTGTACAAAGTAGATGGCACAGATGGGACAGCTATCTTAAAACACAAAAGACTCATAAATGAGCTTTAACAGAGGCTTAAAACACAAAACAGGAAGTCATCATACCTATTATATTCTCTAAAAAGGCAAAGGTACTTTTTGGTATATTGTGCCATAAATATTATGAACATAAGGATTCAGAGAAACATAGGAAGACTTGTATGATGTGATGCTGAGTGAAGAAAGCAGAGCCAAAAGAACAATATATGCAGTGACTGTTTGATGTAGTTACTTTGTCGGTCATAATGTATTTTATCATTTAGCACAGTGCCTGGAACATAGTAGGTGCTTAATAAATATCTACTGATTGATGAATTAATTGATTGTTACAAGGAAGGATTCACTGAGTGTTTGGAAGGGGAGTGTTAGAATCTGCTCACCTCGGATTCCCTGCTGGCCCGCCTACCTCACTCACCCTCCCCGGGGTCTTCAGACGTCTCTGGATCCTTTATTCTTGAACAGAGCTCCCCACACTCACAGATGGGTTTAGAAATGCAGCTTTATTGTTACATCTTCTCTTACCTCTTACCTCCTCTTACTCCTGCTCCCTTCCCTCCCCTCGCTCCCCTTTATCTCCCCCTGGGCAGACTAAGTCATGTGCCTCAGCAACAGGGGCTAGAAGAAAGGGGGGGCTATCCCATTGGATGACACATGCTCAGTGCTGTTAATCCACATTCTGGTAAGGCAGACAGCCTTATCAGGGCTCTGGCTCCTAACACCTTGGAATGCAACAGGCCACCCAGAGGGCAGCAGGAAGGAACAATGGGCTTTGGGGGCCCAACAGGGGAGTTAGAGGGAAATGACTATGGAGTTATAAAAGACAAGTTAGAAAAACATTTCTTTTAATTCCCTCTTCAAAAATAAGGATTTAAAAAAGGGAAAGCTAAGGGGAAAGGGGATTATAAAGCTTTGTAGTTCACTTGCTTGGAATAATGGTGGGAGGGGTTATTATTGTTTCTTCAAAAGAAAAGAATAAAAACTTAGAAAAAAGGAAGGGTAGTGGTGAAGAAGATTGTAGAGTAGGAGGTAAAGGGAGGGGTACTGAATGAATGCCTAAAGACAAATGCAATATTTTAAGACAAAAGTATTAAAACTGAAATTTTAAGGAGGTAGAGAAAATGCTAAGCCAAATTTTGAAGATATAAAATTGGTAATACAGAGAAGCTTGGGCTTGGGTAGAAAGAACACTGGACTTGGGGGTCAAATGACCTGGTTTGGAGCTTTGCTCTGCTGCTGAATACCTGTATAACTTTTGATAAGTCGCTTAACATAGTTTCCAGATAGGGATGTGCAAGTCCTAGCTTATATCAGCTTGAGAAATCCCATTGTTAAAATTTCAGTACAAATATTTATGCTTCAGAAAATGACAAACAATATGAATCAGGGCTTCATGAATTGTTTTGTTGGTTGTCTAGGATTAAGAAAGGGGTGCAGAAAATGTAAATAACACAGGTGAATGATGGTATAGAAAAACCAGAAAGTCGCACGTGCCAATACTCATGGCGCTCAAAGCACCATCAAGTTATACCTGAGTCATTGTGAATTGACATCACTTTGTGCTGCTGATTCAGTGATAACTTACTTGACAGTGTTTCAAGAATCGTGTTTGTCACTCTACTTTAAGGTTGTTTTTCTGTATTACCAATGCATACCCATGATGTCAAAATAAGAAAAAAAAGTCAGGGGGAGCTTCATTATGACTTTTTTTTCCACTCAGAGTTGAGATTGAAATTTTTTTCTGAATAAGAACAGCCCTCAACCAATCTTATCTAGCACTAAATGGCTTTGGAAAATAGCTTTTGCTGCTGATAATGTTTCTTAATGAATTTAACCTAAAATAATAAGGCAAAAACAACACATATGCAAAAATTATATGTGGTAAGGTCAGTTTGATGACAGTTAACATTGTTTGAATCACAAAGAATGTCAATCTGCCTTATTTACTTCCTGGACTATCAAAAATGAAAACAAGCAGTGAGGTCTCCCGTGTCCACACAACTTTTCAGCAGGCATCTTTTCTGAGCTCAAACTACAGTTGCAGCAGCATTTTTTAGACTTTAGTGAAAATGCAAAAGAAATTTCCATATTTCAAAACCCATTGTGGATCTTCCACCTAACCTTCAATTGAAAGTGATTAATCTGCCATGTAATGTCATGCTAAAAAGACAAATATCAGGAGAAGAATCTAATAGAATTCTATAAATGTCACCCAGGTGATGAATATGTTCAATTAAAATCATACGCTCAAGGATTGATATTGGTATTTGGCAATAACTATCTGAATGAAAAGACATTTTCAAAGATGAAATATGTAAAATCTCATTACAGATCAGTGTTAATAGATGAACACTGGCAATCAATTTTGTTGATAGGGAACACTAACTTTGAACCCCAATTAAGTGAAATACCTCCCTGCAAAAAAGATTCTATTCTTTCCACTAGTAGACTTCTATTAAAAAAAAAAATCCAAACCTGTATTCAATTATTATTATAGTTAGGATTTCATCAAAAAAAAATTGTGGAAATTTTGTTTTTTCTTGTTAGATGAGTACCTATATCATAGTCTTGATTTTGCCTCTTGGCCCATAAAGCCCAATGTATTTATTCTCTGACCCTTTAGAGAAAAAAAATTGCTGATCCTTGGACTAGATGATCTTTTAAGGGTCCTTCAGGTTCTAAATCCCAAGTTTTTATGAGAAATGATGCAGTAGAGAACATCTATAGACTATAAAATTTATCTGAATTAGATAACACCTCCATTTAGTTCAATCTCAAATAGAAATATCTTCTCTGACATCCCAACAAGTAGTCATCTAGTCTTCTGTCTGAGGAGCTCAAAAGAAGGTCTAACAGGTCAGATCTAACTCTAGCCAGGACAAGAGCTCAGGTTTGAGATTGGAACTTTACAAGAATGTCAGGAAACATTCAGCAATTAACAAAAAGCAATTACTTAGTCAAGGAATGGAAAAGATATTCAACTAGGACATGACATTGGCACCAACAGATGTGGCCTTTCTCAGCTCTGTGTAGAGACATGACTGGTCAGAAGGGGAGGACTTGCTAAGACTGGACAGCTGCCAAGTAAGAAGGGCAATGACTCCAAGGGAACTGACATCTTTATGCCTTTAGTTACCAGAAACCAGTGTCAACTGGGAAACGACTTGGACCTTAACCTCTTGGGACAATTAAGTCTCAGAGAATGCTTCTTTGCTTTTTGGGAAAGAACTAATCTGACTGAAATGGTAGAGAATCATAGTAGTAGATATTGTGCCTATCACAAATGGGGGACTGATTATCTGCTGAGGCAGCATATTTAACTTTTGGATAGCTCTCATTGCTAGAAAGTTTTGTTTGACTTTCTCCTCTTATGTTGGGAACTGCTCAGATCCAACAGAGGAAATGCTGACAGTAAGGGGAAAATTAATGCTAAAAAGGAGGAAAAAAAAGAAGGAAAAAAATCTATGACTTTGCTGTTGCTGTGTTTATGGGTGTACACACCTAGGGAGGCAGAATCACACACAACAGAGGACATTGGGTCCAGTTTGAAATGTCCCAATGTTAACAGTGGTCATATGCTTATGAACCCTGTCCAGTAGGCAAGAAAGTGGCAGAGAGAAGTTTTTCGGGCTCCAGTGGTTCCATGCAGCAGGAGTGGTGTTAATGTCTGCCAGTTCTGAGTTCTAGAACAGCGTGAGAGCTGCCAAGGTCTAGAAAGGTCTTCCTGAATTGGATTCCCTTGTGTGGTGAAGTGAATGAACTTTGGATCCCAATGTTGTCTGGCATTCTGTTTCAATAAGTCACTTTACCTTTATGAGCCTCAGATTCCCCATCAGTGAAACGGAGATGAGAGCCCTTTCACTCCCTCCCTTGAAGAGTGTCTATGAAAGAGGAAGTGCTTTGTAAACTGTCCAGTGTTATACAACATGACCTATGCAACTGCCTTACTCAGCATTGGGTTAATTCTCAGCACTATACCCACCTCTGGGCCAGGATTGATTCTCAGCACTACACCCACCTACTGCCCCAAGTAGTTGGGGCGAAGTCTCCTCCCACGATCAAGGGCACAGCCAGAAAAACCTGTTGCAAGTGTAGTAAGAGGTGAGTCTCTTTCAAGGGACTTTCAAGGGGAGAGGAAACTTTAAACCTGTCTAGCCTGGCCCACACCTAAACAAGAATAGCCTTTACGGTATTTCTGACAAAAGGTCATGCAGCCTTTGCTTTAAGATGCCCCAGTGTGAGGGTTTACCAGCTGCCTCCCAAAATAGCCCATTCCACTTTGGGACACTCTGATTGTTAGTTCTGACATCAAACCTAAATTTTCTGCCCTACAACTCCCATGGAAAGCTCCCAGTTCTGCTCTCTGGAGTCAAGAAAAATGGATCTAATCCTCCTTCCACACAACAAGTCTTCAAATATTTAAAGATTTCTATTATTCTCCTTTTTTTCCCCATCCCCAGAGGGCTTCTCTCCTCTAGGCTAATCCCCCCCCCCCCCCACTTCCTTCAACCAGGTCTCAAGGGGCTAAGATCTCAAGACCATTGTGGTTGCCCTGGGACAAAAGCACTGGTAACTAGTTGATAAACTAGAAAGACACTGTAAAATGAATTTTTGAAAAGTGCCATGATAGTTATTAAGGAAAGAAAATTATCTTTTCCTAGAGGAAGTAGTAAAAAAAAAAGTGGGAATGAGAGAATTCAAATAAAAGAATAGGTGAGGAAAATCTGGGGTTTCAATAATTCTTTGGTGTTGAAGTATGGGAATTTTACATAAAAATAAAGGAAGGAAAGAAACAAGTTTTTACTAATTACTTTCTAGGCGCCATACATTGTGCTAAACACTTTACAAATAAGACCTCATTTGGTCCTCTCAACAATCCTGGGAGATGGGTGCTATTCTCCCTATTCATAGTTGAGGACGCTGAGATAGTAAGCGTTTAAGGGACTTTTTCAGGGTCATACAGTTAGTATGAATCTGAGGCCAGATTTGATCTCAAACATTTGAGCTCAGAATTTGAACTGACTAAATCCAGGCTCAATATACATTGTGCCGTATAGCTTCAAGAGAATAATAGACAGCCATATTCCACTTGAGTGTAAAGCCGCATTCAAAATTTTTTTCTTTTTTCATTATGAACTCAGTTATCAGCAAACACAAAGATTTTAACTAACAAAAAAGAAGAAAAGAATATTAAGAGAAACCATGAATTTCTGCTGCATATGGTTCATTCATTTTAAAATATATACATCTATGTTTATATACATACATACACATATGCTTGGCTATATATATATCATATGTAGAATATGGTAATAAATTAATATATTTACTATTATCGTATAGTATATATATATATATATATATATATATATGTTGTAAATGTACATGAAATTTAAAAGAG
>CM053586.1:304947681-304960415 GCA_028646515.1 Pseudochirops corinnae | reverse complement strand
TCTTTTTTGCCTGTCACTATGAATTAATCTACCATCCCTACACCCTTCAACCAACCCATGAACAGAAGCCCTTCTTTGTTACAAATAAGCACGGCTCTTTGTTCCTCCACAACACCCAATAAATGTTGCTCAAGCAATAATATTTTCTAGCTAGAAGGGACCTGACATCATCTAATCCAACCCTTCCCATCTTTCTTTTCTCCTACCTCCACCTACTCATTTTACAGATAGTGAAATATCAACAAACAGAAGCTAAGTGGGTTACTCAAATTTACAAAACAAATTTACAAAACAGAGGAGCAGAACCAGGATTAGAATGGAGATCTCCTAGCATCAAGTGTTTTTCAACTCCATTATACTGCTTCTTCTGAAAAAGGGTAATCAGTCAATATTTGCTGACTGAAAGATTCATCAAGATGGATCAGCTGGTAACCAGGAAGTAATTGAATTTGGTTCTATTTTTAATGTTGCAATTATTTTCATATATCATTTACTGTCTCCAAGGGAGAAACGTGGCATATTGGATACATAAGAGTCTTGGAGCTGGAATTAGGAAGACAGTTTGAAATCCCACCTCTAACATTTACAAGCTGTATGATCATGAGCAACTCAGTCTCTCTGTGCTTCAGGAAACCATCTAAGATGATCAGTCATGGATTGGGTAGGAACTCTCTTATTAGGTAGAGAGAACTCCCCAAGTGACAAAGTCATGACCATTCTGAAAGTTTGCTTAGTGAATTAATGAAATATTTCAAGTCTGACAGATCTGTGTATGTGTTTTTGTTTCTGTGGAATGCAATAATGCTATATACTCAGAGGTCTGAATTTTCTTCCTGCTATGACCCTACAGTGAGTCCTATGTTGAGAAATACTGAGCAACTTCCCTGAGTGTGGAAGCATTGAGTTTTTTGGTATGTCCACATCACCAGAGTATGGCAAAGTCCTATTGTGGTGACACTCCAACCTTTCTCAAGAAATACAAAGAAATGTTGAAGTCAGGAAGGAAAGTGAGTACTGCCATTTTAATCTCATAACTGCCCCCATTCCACTCCAAGAAATGTGCAGCCTCCATCACTCATGGTCCCTAGCACCATGGTATCTGTATCCCCCTCCCCCACCGCCAGCACAGTGCCTGACACATAGTAGGTGTGTTAATAAACGCTTATTGATTAATTGATAGGAATACTTTTCCCCCTTCAGCTTACCACAGTAAAATACCAATTGATAATTATGTTGATTTAAAGAACATCATGTCCAGGGATTGACATATAAGTTGTACTCTTTTTACCTGAATAGAGTTCTGCATTAAATTCAATTCATTTAGCCTTTATTAAGGTCCTGCTATCATATATCATACTCTCAGCCATCTACTGAGGTTTCAAAGACAAAAAAGCCCCCACTAAGTTTCCCTTTTGGAAAGATGAATGAATTTTCTATCAAGAGTCTCCTGGCTTCTTAGAAAAAGCAAGAAATTCCCTTTTCAATCCAATCACTTGACTCATTTTGGTTTCCACATTCCTGAATCTCATTGTTCTATATGGACCCGAGTTGGAGTCATAGGCCTATAGGACCATAGAATCAGAGAGTTAGAGCTTGAAGAGACCTCAGAGGTTAATTAGTCCAACTCCATTAATTTTACAGATGAGGAAACTGAGGCCATTTTCTGTTTTCTTACTATACTTGGCTTCAGACTTTAAGTTTTTACTTTCAACTTCTTCCAGACCCACTTCACTCTAAGATTTATCCCCTAAATTCCTTCTGCCCTTCATCTCTTCCTGAAATAGAAGTTGTCATGTGGAAATATGTTTAATATGATTGTACGTGAATAATCTGTATAAGATTGCTTGCCATCTTGGGGAGGGAGAAAAAGATTTGGAACTCAAAATCTTATAAAAGTGAACTTGAAAGCTATCTTTACATGTAATTGGAAAAAATAAAATTCTATTAAGTGGAAAAAATAAATGCAAACATAGAGATAAAGAAACAGAAGTTATCTCTAAGACATTACAAATATTTGAAGATCTCAAGGCAGAGGAGACAAGGCCTTAGGTTTATTCAGCTTTTCATTTTCTTCTCATTTCTTCATTGGCTTGACTTAGTAAACTCAGCATAGTAGGAAGGGATCTGTTCCCTTTGCATTACCTTCAGGTGACCTGTGGATCAATGGGCTCAGCACTGCCTCTAGGATGCCACTGGGCATCACCTTCCTCAAATATCTCTTTTACTTAATGCTTATCTTTTCTTTCTGTTCTAGTGGCTTTCCTCCTACCAGTGGTGTGGAATAGGCTTGAAAGTCTGCTGACAATTACTTCTGATCAAAGAAAGGTTTATCCAAAAGACTGAGCCTTCAAGGACCAAGACAAGGGTAAGCATTCATTACCCACAATTCCTTAAGTAGGACTACATTTATCTATATGCAAACTAGCTTATGATGAGTACTAAGTGACACCTCCATGAAAACTAACATTGAATGCCATGCAATTCAATCCAATCTAATAAGCTCTTATTGATCACTTACCATGTACAAGGGACCATACTAGGTAGAAGGTACAAGGAAAAAATGTTTCAGCCCTCAAGAAGCTTACATTCTACTATTCCCTAGTAACTAGAGGGTACATTTATACAAGTAAGTATAACGAGTCGACTCTGGTTAGAGAAGACCTCTTGGAATATGTCTGAAAGAGGTGCTTTGGGATGACAAGCAATCCCTCAGCCTCCTATGACGGAAGCAGGACAAGTGACTTCATCAAAAAGGATTGACCACTGAGGCAGGAAGAGCCTCCAGATCAGTAGACCTCAAAAGGAATGACTATGCCCTGTCCTCCCTCTTTCTTCCTCACTCCAAACATTTGTAGCGCTCTCTCTCTCTCTCTCTCTCTGTCTCTTTCTCTCTCTGTCTCTGTCTCTCCCTCTCTCCCTCCTCTCTCTCTCTCTCTCTCTCTCTCTCTCTCTCTCTCTCTCTGTCTCTCTTTTTCTCTCTCCCCCACTGCTAGACTTCTCATGAGATGTGGAAGAGTGGCACCTTCCCTCACCCCTACCAGTTATGGTGGCTTCAAACACATGTACTGCTTAAGTGGGTTTGAGCCTGAGCCTAGGTCTCAGCCTCTGTTTCCCTCTTATGCTTTGTGTTTCCTTTCCTAATCACAGGTGCCTAAATAGCAATCTTGAGAGATGGACTCACCTGAGAGTGGCCACCTTAGAAGTTTCTAGGCTCCTCAATCAGTCTTTACGTACTTCTGGCATACTCTAAACTAGTGCAGTGATTTTGTGGAAAATTACCACAGTAAAGACGAGCCCAAGTCTTGGCTTCATTTACCAGAAGGCAGGAGCAGGAGGGAGCAACAGTTCCACTAAATGTTTCTTGTTTTAGTGTTTGAGTATCAAGGTCCTAGAATATAATAATGATTATTAGTTACTGCTTTATGTTTAAGTCTTTGTCAATATGTAATTGTGAATCTTTTGAGTTTTAAGCATTTCTTTTTGTGGAGAAAATGTCCTATACCTCTATATCATACATTGAGTACCTTACTACTCCATTTTGGAGGAGACCCTAGACATGAACCCAACCTGAGTTTAGAACTATTCTCCCTGAGGTCCAAATGTAGGAATGGAAAGAGGGGGAAAAATAAAATATTATGTCTCTTCTCTTCAGAAATCAGTCTGGTCCAATTCTGAACTTGGTCTATGCCTGTGGGCCCAGATAGCTAAGAGCCTCTTTAAAGGGTAGGGGCAAGCACCCCAGCCCCACTGGGTCCAACAGTGTATAAAAAAATGGAAGATCATTAGAAAAAGAGTGAGAAGATGCTAGCATCTAAGGGTATAGGGAAAGTCTTTCTGTAGGAGATGGCACATCAACTGTCCCTTGAAGAAAGATACTAAAAGTAAACCTTCGAAGAGGTATTCTAAGAGTGAAGGAGGATAGAGTATATTCTAGGCAGGTGGGAAACCCCATCTATGTAAAGATATAGAGGCAACAGAAGGAGGGTGGTGTTCTGGGACCAGTAAACTGACCTGTTTGGATGGAATTTAGAGTGCATGAAGGGGAGAAATTGTCACTGAGTATTATACAGACCAGGTCCAATCTTGGGAGCAGCTCGTTCTCTCTCCTTTCCCCTCCCCCTCTCCCTATCCCACTCTTTTAGTCTTATTTTTCTCCCAGCCAGGATTCCCTCTGGGAAATATCAGTATATGGCCTGAATATAGCTTGTGTCTAAGCCTCTACAGATTTAGGGAACAGGCATCAAGGTAGAAATTCATATCAGGTATAGGACAGGCTTTGCTTCACCTCAGAGATCTATTAATGAGCTATATCTCTTTACCAACTCTAACACTATTATTCATGACAGTTATCTAGATTCATGTGCAAATAGAGGTTCTTTTACCATTCATCTTTGTTTTACAGGTCAGACTCAAAGTATCTTTCTTTTCCTCACAGATAACATGTGTGATTCACTAGAAGGCTAATTATCCTTAAGTGATCTGACCTTAGGAAGCCTCTACTCAACCAAATGCTAGGGCTTCCTATTGCCTGTAGGGTAAAAGATCTGTTTAGCTTTTAAAGACCCAAGTAATCTGGTCTCAATTTATGTTTGCAGTTTTGCTAGATCTTTCTTCTTCTCTGGAACTCTGCAATTCAGCCAAACTGGCCTCATTCCCCACGATGGCCATTCTATCTCCCATCTTCACCCCCCTATGCCTGGAATGTATGCGTTCTTTATTGCTGCCTCATAAAATCCTTCTCTTTGTTTGAGGCAGTTTGAGAACCACCTTCTCCATGAAGTCTTTCCTAATCCCACCAACTGCTAGTGGCCTTTCTTCAGAATTACCTTGTATTTAACTGTTTTGCATATGGATTTATATTTATTAACCTTGCATTATGCTGAAAATATTTATGTGTGTACTTGTCTCCTCACTAGAATGCAAGCTTATTGGGACTGGGAATTGTTTCATTCTTCGTACTTGAATCCCCAACACCTATCACATATGTAGTAGGCACTTACAAATGCTTGTTTATTGATTGATTGATGGGGAAAAGGGATGGAGTTGAGAAGGAATTGGTCATGATAATCTGTTCTACTTTCTTTCCTAGACTGATAAGCAGACTTCTTTCACTACCTGATTTTTCTACCCCAAGGCTCTCCAACAAGGATATAAAGATTCAGTTACTGTAATCATATTTTCTTATTTCTGTGTCAATAAAAGACCTAATACTACCATTCTTATTGTCCTGTAGGGAAAAACTTTTTCTGTTTATTCCATTCTAATATTTTAATTTTCCATTCCATTTCTGACCTTGTAAGTGTTTCCAGTTACAAAACCAAGACATAGAACAATAAGACTTTGTAAATTTGTCCAGCTTCCTCAGGACTGAGAGCATTCCTTCAGGTATATTGGATTAGTATTCACAATACCCTGGGGAAGAGAATTAAGAAACATTCATATATAATGGATATGTGTACACACCAGAAGATTGCTTGGGCTGCCTATATTTCCTTGAATCAAAGGTCACTTTGACTGTGGGTTGAGGGAGTCATGCTCCCAAACCTTATTTGGAAACCTAGAACTCTGGGAAGTTGGAAAGGAGCCCCTTTAAAGGGTAGGGGCAAGCACCCCAGCCCCACATGGTTTGATCCTTGTGGTAGGTACCTACAAATGGCATTAGTAAAGTGTGATGGAAGGGATTTCTAAGGGAGAATTTAGAGGAAAAAAAATCCTGGGAAGTAATATGGTACAGTGGGAAAGAATGTGAATTTAATCAGAGGATCTGTGTTTGAATCCTGTCTCTTTTATTTAATGCTTCTGTGACCTTGGCTGAGTCACTTAACCATTCTGAGCCTTAGTTTCCTCATCTGTAAAATAGAGGGGTTGGATTTGAAGACATCTGACCCTTCTAGCTCTAGAGTCTGTGACTAAGAAACCAGGGTATAAATGTCCCTAGACCCTTTATAACACAGTTTTGATGATATCACTTCCTCTGCTCAAAAACCTTCATGGCTCCCCATCACCCTAAGCAAAGTCTAGACTGGCGCTCAATGCCCATTATATTCTAGTGTATGTATGTATGTATGTATATCTATATCTATCTCTCTCTCTCTCTCTCTCTCTCTATATATATATATATATATATATACACATATATATTTCTAACTGGATCTCATCTATATTATATACTCCAGTCAAACTACTTCTCATCATTCCCTTAATATGTTTGTCCTTCTTGTATGTTTCTTTCTCATTGCCTTTGCTTATATTATTTCTCATGCTTGCAATATCTTCTCCCTTATTTTTGCGTTTTGAAATCTTTTCTGCCTTTAAAGTCCAGTTCAAATGCCACTGCCTCCCTGAAGCTTGATTTTGCTGACTCCATCATAGGGAGATCTCTCTTCCTTCTAAACAAACACTCACAGAATATTACTGTACCTTTATTTTGTCATTGTGGCTTTTGATTTTGTATTAGAATTACTTTTTTACATCATATCTCCCTGTTAGCATATACCATGTTTCATTTCTCTTCTCTCTAAAAAAGATTGTAACTTTGAACTTTGTAATTATTAACAAGCATTTGAATATGCAAGCAACAAAAAAAGAGGACTACATATTAAACTGTGATCTTCCATTGTGAAAAGTTTGACTTTTTTTTAAACTACATGTTAAATCTAACAAGGTATTAATAAAATTTATTTGTGTCTCCTTCTGAACTTCCTTTTTTCTGTGTATTTTAAAATACTATATCAATGCAACAAAACTAATGCAGCTGAAATTAGAAATAAGAAATTAGGGGAAAATCTTTGCAGCAAGTTTCTCTGATTAAGGTCTCATCTCTCAGATATACAAGGAACTGAGTCAAATTCATAAGAATAAGAGCCATTCCCCACCTGATAAATGGTCAAAGGATATGAACAGCCAGTTTTTAGAGGAGGAAATCTATGCTATAAATAACCACATGAAAAAATGTTCTAAATAATAATTACAGAAATGGAAATTAAAACAATCCTGAAGCACCACCTCAAACCTATAAGATTGGCTAAGTTGACAGAAAAGGAAGTAACAATTCTAGAAAGACTATGGGAAAACAGACACTGTTAGTGAATCTGTAGACTAGTCCAATCATTCTGGAAAGCATTTTGGAACTATTCCCCAAAAGCTATTGAACTGTGCGTACCTTTTGACCCAGTGGTTCTGCTACTGCATCTGTATGTACCCCAAAGAAATCAAGGAAAGAAGAAAAGGACCTATACGTACAAAAATATTTATATCGTTTCTATCTGTGGTGGCAAAGAATTGGAAACCAAGAGGATACACATCAATTGGTGAATGACTGAAAAAGTTATGGTACATGAATGCAATGGAATATTATTGTGCTATAAGAAATGATGAAGGGAATGATTTCAGAAAAACTTGAAAAGATATGTATGCACTGTTACAAAGTGAAGTGGGCAGAAGAATAATTTGTACAGTAACAACAATATTGTAAAGACAATCAATTTTGAAAAACTTAGTAACTCTGATCAATACAATGACTAATCACAATTCTGAAAGACTTCTGTTGAAACATGCTATCCACCTCCAGATAGATAACTGACAGACTCAGAGGATAGATGAATACTTTTTTCCTTTCTATTATCTTTCTTTCTTCCTACCTTCCTTCCTTCTTTCTTCCCTTTCTCTCTCTCTCTCTCTCTCCAAGACTCTCTCTCTCTCTTTTCTTTCATACATAGTTACTATGGGAATTTGTTTTGCATAACTATACGTATTTGTAATGGAACTTGTTTTTCTTGCCTTTTCAGTGGGTGGTAGAGAAAGAGAGGAGAGGGAGAGGATTCAGAACAGAAAATAAAATGAAATTGATTTTAAAATAATTTCATTGATGCTCTTAACACATTTAAAATGCTTTGAAAAATTTAAAGTGATATATAAATGCTATCTATTACTATTATTATTTTAAATTTCTATCACTACCCACTAATCTACCTCCTCTTTCTCCATCCCCCCAATAGAAGTCCTCCTTTTGTGACAAATGAATATAGCCAAGGGATTCCCAACCTGGGATGAACATACTCTCCAGATAATACCAGATGTTTGTCAAGAGGGTATGGAAAATAATTGTTAAGTTATTATGATATCCTATGGTAATCAATTACTCTCTATCATATTTCTTAGGTATATATATATATATATATATATATATATATATATATATATATATATATATATATATAAGGTAAACTCTAGAATTTATTTTCTTTCATAATAAACAGGGAGTATGGGAAGGTTTACAGAAACTTAAGGTGTAGGGGAACCAAAAAAGGTTGGAAAGCCCTTGGATAGTCATATAAAATAAATCAACACATTGATCATGATTAAAAATGTGTGACTCATTCTGCACCTCTAATCTACCACTTCTCTGACAAGAGGCAGGAGGAGGTATGATGCATCATCAACCTTCAGAAGCGATGATTGGTCACTGCATTGGTGGAGTTCTGAAGTCTTTCAAAGTTGTTTTCTTTAACTTATTATAGTCATTATATAAACTGTTCTTTTTGTTTTTCAGTCATTTCATTCAGTCATGTCCAAATCTTTGTGACTTACATAGACTAGATTATCATGTTAGGTAGGAATGGGAAACAAGATAGGTCAGTTCTGCTGTGAGTAGGAAAGAAACAAAGGAAAAATTCTATTGAATTCAATAAACATTTATTAGAGATGGCTTGTGAGCTGGGTACTGGATGACATATAGAGTCTGTGCCCCCATACATGTCAGAAAAAAAGATGACAGTAACAGGACTTTGAGAGAGAAATTAATAATGGATTACATTTATATGGTACTTCATATTTATGAAATGTTTTATATACATAAACAAATAACTATCCTAGGATACATCAATGCAAAAGAAAACAAGTGAAGCTCCTGGGGCTCTCTCTTGCCTTTCAGATAAAATAGAGACTTCTCTATTAAAATTTAAAGTCTTTCATAGTCTTTTCACAGTCTGCCTTTCTAGTCTTACTGTATGTTATTATCCTTCATGTACTCTAGCCAAACTCCAGCCCAATTGGACCATCTATTGTTCCTTGCATATAACATTCCATCTTCCATCTCCATGCCTTTCAGAGTCTGTCTCCCATACCTGGGAGTGCAGTCCATTCACACCTCTACCCCTACCTTCCTTCAAGACTCTGCTGAATTGTTACATGAGTCCTATCCTAATTCTCATCCATTGTTCTCATCCCATATTACATTGTATATATTTTGTATTTCCTTATTTGTATAACGCTGTCTCCCTTCCCATACACACATACAGATTGTAAGCTCCTTGAGGGCAAGAACTGATTCCTTTTTTTTTGTCTATATATCTTTAGCACTTAGCACAGAAGCTGGTCCTTAGTAGAGGCACTTAATAAATGTTTATAGAACGAAGATTCAGAGAAGTTACTTTGTGCAAATAACACCTGTCTCTTGGTATAGTACAATATAAGCGGTCCAAGTAGGCTCAGACCTTGCCTTCTTTAAGCCTACAGAAAGGTGGTATGACACTGTATCAGTTATCAAAGGAGTGTTATATCTGGACTGTCCACTATGTGACACTCTCCTTGAGCTACCAGTCTCCTCAGTTATCTCAGTTTCTATGTGGCACATATATAGTTGTAACACACCAAAAGGCTGTGGTGTCATCACTGACCACTAGAGAGCACTCAGCCAGCAAATGCCTAGATTACTCCTTCCACCCTCATTCTCCTACTTCCATCCATACTGATGAGCACCTGGCTTCTATTTGGGTAGGAATTTAGCTAGGAGATGACGTAGAATATTGCTAGAAGTGTCAGGAACACAGAATCTAGAGCCCTACCTAGAACCCAGAATCTTCTTTTTTGGTCAACTATCCACTTCTGTCCCCATTCACAAGACACAAATACTCAACATACCACAGCCATACAGTTTATTGAAAGAAACAAAAATGAAAGAAGATGAGTTAAAGCATCCTTACACGAACTATCTGCCTCCAGCCATCACTTGCATTTCTTCCCACTTTAAAGATCTTTGAAGTTCTTGGCTAGGAGGAACCTCCAAATACTAGTACTCTTTCATTATAGAAATAAGTTATGTGGCTAGGACCCCATCTCAAGGTGGGAAATGATAAGTAAGGAAAATTGTGGTTTGTCTCCCCCTCCATCTCACCAACCGAAAAGATTTTCAGTAGCTGCTAGTCCTATCTGTTCTGCTCCAGGGTCTAATTGGTCATTAAATGCCTCAGGTTCATGGAAGACCTAATTTTGATCTTGGCTTTGGCTCCTCTTTTTTTTTGCCCATCAGCAGATCGACTTGAGTCACTGAAGCTAATGAAGTATGGCAGATCCAATCCCAAAGTCAGCTGTTGCTTGCCTGCAAGTCCATAAGCAATTAGGCTTGAGTATCCCAACTACAGGTTGAGTGTGGTGAGACCAAGTTCTGAATTTTAAGAAGTTTGCTTGCAGTGTCTTTTTATGCCTCACATGGGAAATGGAAAGCCTCCTATCTCAAAGTTAAGTAAATGGAAAAGAGTCCCAAACCTGTATGTCTATATGCAGATCTTAGCGCTTCCCTAGCCTCTGTCTTAGAGAACACGAGGACAGTATTTCCAGCGGTGTCCCACAAACTGCCTGACTCTTTATGGGATGGAATGTCTAGGGTTCCTCAGGTTCCCACAAAGATAAGACAAAAACGAAGCATAAACTGCAGTACTATGTGAGGTCTGAATTAGGTAATCAAGAAGGATTCTCAGAGTAGATGTCATTAAAGATTGGGTAGGTAATCAGCAAAGTTCCTTAAGATCCAGAACCCTGAACCTAAGGGGTGAGCAGGGCTGATTGAGGTGGCAAAGTGATGGGAGAGGGGAGAGGATCTTGATAAATAAACCAAGGTATGGTACTAGAGAGGCTTGGGTGCCCATGTGAAGGAATAGTGCTGAGACAAGGGAGGTGAGAGGGAGAGCAGGAGGAGTGATATGGGAAGCTGTCTTTTTTTTTTTTCTTCTATTTTTCAATTTTGCCAGGGGCTGGTCCTGTGACAGAAACCTGTAAACAATCATGAGAAGCCCAGGGCAGAACAGAGAAATCCAATACAAGTAATGAGTGGGGCCAAGGAAGAGACTAGTTCAATCCTCAGCAACTCTCAAATTGGCTCTGTTCAGTCTTCATGTTGGGGGGAAGAAGAGAAATTGCGGAAAGTGAATGGAGAGTGTAGATGGGGGCTGTGAAGAGAAGAGTCCCCAAAATAACATACTCTAGTCTAGTGTTTCACGCTTTCTTGATGCCTCTGGCACAAAGAAGGTAGATGGCTTATTTTCTGTTATCCGTCAAAAAAGGAGAGCCACTCGCATTGAAATCCTGGGAAACCGGAAGGCGTCTCCATTGCCTCCCAGGCCAAAAGCAGGTTCCACAAGGCTTAACCTTAACCTTCAGGTTAAGTCCCAATAGTGTCCTGCCTTTAACAGGTCTCAGCACCGGGTTTTGAGGCCAGGGCTGGCAGGGACAGGAACATGGGGAAGAGGAAGTGGGGCAGGGAGGATGCACAAAGGGGTCTGAAACTAGAGAACTGGTTGTAAAGCTGGGCCCGTGCTGCGTGCCCAGTATGGAAGGGCAGCCACCCTTGAAGACGTCGTGGCGCTGGGGCACCCCTACATCAGTGTCCAATAGCCATCAAGAACAGTACGCACACGTAAACTTGGATCCTCCCCTCTGTTCCCCAAATCCAGAGCTGCCTCCTTAGAAGGAAAGGGGTAGAGAGGGAAATGAGGAAGGAGGGGTTCCCCGCCCCGCACCCCCGACGGCTCTGGCCTAGGTGGGCGGGCCTTCCAAGGGGAGGAGTCTCCTCGCTCCTCCTAGGGGGAGGAGGGCTCAGCCAGCCACAGTGTTGTAGTCCCCGGCTGCGGCCGGCTGCTGCGCTTGGGCAGCGCTCCGGGGTAATTGCAAACTTGTCCGCAGGCTTTGGCAGCAGGCGCCTGCCCAGAATGGGGAGCCTCGGCCGCTGCTCCGCCGCCACCATGGGCCCGGCCTCCGGCTTCGGAGCGTTGGGTCTGCCGCTTGTGCTGTTGCTGCTAGCCGCGCTCCTGGTGCCTGAAGCGGACGCGGCGGGACTACGCGCGATGCTCTACTCGGCCGAAGACCCCCTGGAGCTGCTAACGGAGAGCACCTTGAAGCCAGCTGTCCTGGGGTCCCCCAGCGCCTGGGTAGTAGAGTTCTTCGCCTCCTGGTGCGGACACTGCATCGCCTTCGCCCCCAAGTGGAAAGCCTTGGCCAAGGAAGTCAAAGGTGAGCGGCTGCTCCCCACCCCAGCCCCGTGCCCCGGCTCTCCCGGGATCCCCAGGCCCACCAGCCTCCAGCACTTCTCTCCGCAGCTTGCAGTAGGGATCCTTTTCTGCCTCTTTCTCCTTCCCCGTCTCTCTTTCGGTATCTGTGCTGTCTTCCTCTCCATTGCCTTCATTCCAAGAGATTGCTCTCTCACTCTCCTCTCTGGCCAAGTATCCTTTCCCCCCCAAATGTATCCCCTCCCCATCCCGCGCCCCCAGCTTTATTATTCTCAGGCCGCTCTCTTTTTCCTCTCTTCTTCCCCAGCCCCGCATCTTTCTTCCCTTACCCTTGGCCCAGGTCCTGATAGCTTCTCTTTTCTGCTGAGCATAACCTTGTTCTTTTTCTCCTCCCCCAGGATTCTGGGCCTCTCCCTCATACGTATTTCTGTTTCTCTCTCTCTCTCTCTCTCT
>CM053586.1:304871396-304947181 GCA_028646515.1 Pseudochirops corinnae | reverse complement strand
TCTCTCTCTCTCTCTCTCTCTCTCTCTCTCTCTGTCTCTCTCCCTCCCTCCCTCCCTCTCCTCTATCCAGATTGATGGAGATTTTCTTTCTGTACCCTAAGACCTACTGCTGTTGCCACTTCTTATTATGCCTTTCTGAGCCCCATACTCTTTCCTCTACCTGTCCCATCTGCCCCAGATCCCCTGTGTTGACATTAGCATTCCTGGACTAATGTCTTCTTTGTACCAGTTTCCTCCCTCTTAGCTCTGTCCGTCCATAATTCTGTATCCCTATGTCACTGGGGATGGAAAAAAAAAAACTCACCCTCCTCTGTTAGGTCATAGTGATCATAGCGGATGTAATCCACCGTTTGACTCTTCTTTATTACTTAGCGATGTTCTGGTATCTTACTCTCATAGAAACTTTTCTGATTAGCCCATCCTGACTGCCTTTTCTCTCCTTTCACACTTGGTCTCCTTTTCTTCTCTTTTTGATGTTTTATTTCCCTTTCCTTGTGGACCTTTCCCCAAGACTAACGTAGCCTTCTATCCCAAACTTAGGCTTTCCCAGCTCTAAGGATAACATAGCTCATAATAAACAATCAGAATTTTCCCCCAAGTTAATTGATGTATTTCCTCACTTTCTGATGCCATGCTTCTCTTTTTTTAATAATCCAATTTGCTGTTTGCTTTACTTTGAATAAAAAGCTTCTCCTGATGCCACAAATTGGTCTGCCCTTGCTTCTGGTTCACTGTCTCCAAACAGTGCCACTTTTTGTAATTAGAAGTGGAATCCTCACAGGTCTGCACTTGAAATAGTGACACCAGGGGCTAGAGAGAGAATCAGACTTCTGGAGAAAGGAAATATGGAAGCTAGGCCCCTGCTGAATGGATTCCAACTCATTTGGTGGAAAGCTGGTTTCTAAATCCAAATGGTTTCTCAGTGGAGATCAGAAGTTACTATATTTCTATCATTTACTATATTCTATCATTTACAAATGAGGGAATCAAGACTGGGAAAAGTAAAGTGATTTTCCCTCTGCTCCATAGGTCATAAATGGCAGATCCAGGTTTTGAACCTGGGTCCTCCTGCCTCTAAATCCCAAGCTCTTTCCACTTCCCAGAGATGGACCCAATTTTTAAAATTCAGATTTTACAAACAATCTTACATTCCCCACTTGGATATTAACTGTGTTCCCCCAGTTTTTCAGGGGGAACAAAAATATGTATGTCCCACATTTCAGAAATTCATCCATCTTTAACCAAGGCCCTTGACTAAAGGTACTTCAGTGATGTCAGCTCATAATGGGTCAGGGCAGGAAGTAATGAATACTTAGTATGGAATTGTAGTGACAGGGGTTGAGTCAAGTCCAAGAAACACATTATGTGCCACAACATAGTTAGGAGAAAGGGGGATCCCATTCTCTGTTCATACTCAAAGATTTTTGGGTAGTAGGGATTGGGTGAGATCCAGTGATGGTTGAATGAGAGCTGACCTGAAAAATCTTGTTGTACAATGGAAAGGGCACAGGATTTGAAGTCAAGAGGACCTGTGTTCAAATCCTGGTTCTGCACTTATGTGTCACTATGTGACACTTAGATAATCACTACCTCTCTGAGCCTCAGTTTCCTCAATTGTAAAATGAGAGTTGGACTAAATGACCTCTAAGATCCCTTTCAGATCTAAATAATTGATCCTGTGGTTTGGAACCAGCTATAGAACCAGTCAGTTATTGCCTATGACATCTCCTCCATCTAATCTGAAGGTTCAGGAGTGAAGCACTTTTTTCCAGCTGACTCACCAGTCTGGCTTCCTGCACCCCAAGAGTTTTCCCTTGAAATTCACACCCAGATACTGACCCAGTCTACTCCTGTGTGAGGTTTGTCAAACTTGAGGTGGTTCTTTGAGGCAGAGCCTGGTTCCTAGTCAGCAGGGAGTTCAGTTCCTAGGAATATGGCATGTGTCTTCTTCCAGTTAAAGGAAATCCTGGGTGTGGGGAAAGTGGTAGTGGCATGAGGGGGATGATAAAGGGAAGTAAGAAGCTTATAGAGGTCTTCTCATCCACAGTTATCCCTAGATTGCATCTGTCTTATTTCTTGCCGGGATCAGGGAGTTTTCATTTAGAACCTATCAGTTTGTAATAGGAGGCTGCTCAGCAAGAAGATAAGTTTCTGTCTTTCCCCTGTCTGTATCGTCCACATTTACATCTCAGTACCATGGCTAGAATCATTGTCCCAAGGAGTAGATTTCTTTTCTTTTTTTGATCTTTTATTTTTTTCCAATTAAACAAGCACCCCCCGCCCCATACAGCCCTTTCTCCAGTGTTGAAGAAAAGAAAAACAAAAACAAAACCTTCATAACAAATATACGTAGTCAAGCAGAATGAATTCTCATATTGACCACGTCCAGAAGATGCATGTGTAATACTGCATCTTGCGTCCATGACTTCTTGGTCAGGATGCAGGCAGAAGGCTTTGTCATTGGCTCGTGATTGAATTTTGGTTGGTCACTACACTGACCAGAGTACATAAGTCCTTCAAAATTGTTTGTCTTTATAATGTTGTCATCCTAGAACTTGTTCTCTGGTTCTGCTTATTTCACCCTGCATCAGTTCATTTAAGTTTTTTGCAGGTTTCTCAGAACTACCCATTTTATTTTTCTGACTATTCTTTCACATCTATTCCTGGCACTTCTTTTTATATACCATATATTTTGATGAGAGGCAGTGTTGGCCCAAAGGATGGAGAGTGGATCTTAGAGTCAGCAAGACCTAAATTCAAATCTCACCTGTTGCATCCTGACTTGACTGTGCAAGTCATTTAACTTTCTCATTGTTCTCAAGACTGTATATTGAAGAGAAAGTACTGACGTGTATTAATAAGAGATTTTCTGATTAGCAATTCACCAGTATAATTCCATCCCCTACCAAAAAATCTAGGGTCTACCATGTATAACCCCCTAACATATTTTGACATACTGTTTATGTTAAATTTAGCAATTACAGACACAAGAGACACACATATAGAATAGAAGGAAGAGGAAGAAGAGGAGGAAAGGAAAAGAGACAGAAACAGAGAGAGAGAAGAAGGAAAGAAGAGAGAGAGAGATATCAGTAAAAGTGTGTAATTGAGAAATTGGAGGTAACCTACAGGAAGCTTCAGAGATGGGTGAATGGAAAAAGAGACTGAGAAAGAGCTAGTAGTATAGTTTGGCTGGAATATAGAAAGCGAATGGGAAGTAGAATGAAACTAGGAAATAAAGCTGAGTTGAGCCAGGCTTGAAATGAGTTCAAGTCAACTAGCATTTATAAATCATCTCTGTGTGACAAGCACTTGGGATGCAAGTACAAAGAATGAAGCAATCATTTCTCAAAGAGACCTTACTCTCTAATAGGGAGGCCTACATAGACGTATTCTCTATAGGGGCAACATGAATATAAAGTGAATAAATGCAAGTATAGACAAAGTCATTTGACAGAGAAGGTATCAGCTTAGAGGGGGAATTGGACAAGGCTTTGGGCAGAAGGTGGTGCTTGAGGAAGAGAGTGTCTCTGTAAGCCTAGGTTAAAGAGAAGATGCATTTCAGGCATGGAATGTAACTGGTACCAAGGTATAGAGATGGATGATGGAATGTTGTGCATAAGAAACAGAAGGCCTACTATGTGCCAGGCACTGTGCTAGGTCCTGAGTAGACAGAGACAACGTGAAACAAACTCTGTAGTGATAGAACTTATATTCTAACACAAAATGGTATATGTTAAGTTGAATGCAATGTAACTTGAAGGGAAGGCCCCTCTTACAATTGCGGGACCAAGAATAGACTTGTGCTTCAGCATATGGCATTTGGGCTGAGTCTTGAAGATAACTAGGTTTTCTAAGAGGCAGAGGCAAAGAGGATGTGCATTCCAGGCATGGGAGAAGCAATGGCTACCCTCAAGAAGCTTACATTCTTTTGGGGAAATAACACATACACATAAAAGTAAATTAAAATAAATGCTAAACTAAGGAGGGTGAGGCAGAGGAGCCTAAACTGACAGGGTGACCTTGTGGTGAAGTATTCCCCGGAGCGTTGCTGGTTCTTTGGCTTCTACTGTGTTACTTCCCTTTCTGCATCAGGCTACATAGTAGTAGTACACAGGCTGATGTACTTGAAAACAAGAAGACTGAGTTCAGATTTTACCTCAAATACTTATACCCTCGGTGACCCTGGGCAAACCATCTAACCATCTCAGCCTTGGCTTCCTCATCTGTAAAATGGGATGACAATAGCACATACCTCACAGGTTCCTTATAAGGGTCAAAGGAAATAACGTATGTCAAGTACTTTGCAGGCTTTTAAGGGCTATCTAATTGCTGGCCAGGTAATTTCATAGCTATGCTTCCCCCCTCCTCCTTTGCTCCCTCCCATGGTCTCAGAAGAAAGGACAGAATCACAGAATTGCCCTACCCAGGGCAGTCATAACACCACAGAATGTTTTCCTCCCAGAGACCAGATTTGGGCTCACATCATAGGACATGCTGATGTTGTTAGACATTCAGAAACACCGCACTTGAGTCACCAGGCAATTTGAAAACACCTTTCCCCAAGAGGCATTCCTGTTCGGACAGGGCTTAACTCTACTCAAATGTCCTGTATTTGATTGATGTAACAGGTAGGAAGAACTTCCTATTATTTTTATTACTGATAATGGCCTATGAATAGTAAAGTCCCAAACAATTAGTGTTTCAGCAGGATATTTAAATATCATTAGTGCCCATTAAGATATTGACATTAATACCTCGTAACATTTTTTATCTCAGGATCTTGGAGCACCTGATAAACATTAGCCTCTTCCGGACAGCATCGCCAGGGGCTGGTAGCCAAACTGTATGGTTTTCATGTCAGAGATGAGGAAATCTAGTACCTGTCTCGTGCAAAATGTTGAGCTTTTGACTCAGTTGGGCTCCTTGCATTTCTTTGTCTGTGTACTTATCTTCCCAGTAGAATGAAATCTTCTTGAGGGCAGGGATTATTTCCTGGTTCCTTGTGAATAGTAGCAGGTACTTTAAAAATATTAGTCAATTTCATGGACTATTGTAATAGGAAGAGGGGGTCATGCTTCACTGTTCCCTGCCCTGATTTTTGTCCTTCCTTTTATGGCAATCTTGGAATTGGGCTGCTGGTAGTCAGACCCACACTAAAGCCCTTTTATGTAGAAGCTGAATCTTTGCCATGGAATGCCCCAACAGTACAGCCTGATGGTTTTTAGCTATAGGAAGAAAGGGTTAGCCAGAAGCCTTCTCTGTTTCTGCCTTCCTCTGTCTCTCCCCGCAGTTTCCCCCCAGAGGAAAAGATGGTGGTTGTTCTTAGAGATAGTAGTAAGAGTCTAATCTTTTACTTCCAACTGTCAGCAGGATCATCCTATCCCAGAGAACAACTGGGCTTTCCCTATTTCCCTGTATGTGTCAGTCAGTCAATCAATTAAGAAACATTTATTGAGGACCTACTGTGTTTCAGGCTACTATGCGCAGAACTAGGGGACTCAGAGGATAGAATGCTGGACCTGGAATCAGGAAGACTTGAGTTTAAATCCAGCTGCAGACACTTACTAGCTGTGTGACTGTGGGCAAGTCACTTAACCTCTGTCTGCCTTAATCCACTGGAGAAGGAAATGGCCGACTCCCTCCAGTATCATTTGCCAAGAAAACCCCATGGACAGTATTGACATGTTACATATTACGTTCCATGGAGTCATGAAGAATGGGATGGGACTGAAGAACATGTGCCAGCCACTAAGCTATCGGAAATAAAAAGGAAGGCAAAAGTCAGTCCCTCCCTCAGGAAGTTTACGATATAATGGGAGAGATAACATGCAAAAAAAATCTCCTTACAAACAAGCTATACACAGGAAAAATGGAAATAATCAATGGTGGGGATGGGACTGGGTGGAGGAGTATAACTTGGACTTCTTAGAGACGGACTCTCACAGCCCTTGTGGGAATGAATCTGCCTGCCTTTTTTTGTGGAGGTGACCTAGCCTTGGCTATTATATGTGCCCCTCCACCCTATTTCTGCTTCCCCTTTCTTTATTGGCATGAGTTCATTTCAGAGGAAGCTTTTATCTAATCTGATGTCCCAGGCACCTGGGTCCCCCAGCCAACTCCAGTCAAGTGTGTGCTTCCTAGAACAAGATGACCAAACCATCTAGCTCTCAGGAGGGACCCGCGCCCTTCCTAGGGGATGGCGACTTACAGGTGGCAGTGGTGTTTGGGGGTAGAACTGCCACCCCCTCCCTCTCCATGCTGCTCTTGGGAAAGGAGGGAACCAGTTTAATTGAGCAAACATGAGCCACTTGGGCTCGGATACAGAGACAGAGACAAAAGCCAGGACTTGCCCCCGAGAAGCTTTTTGTTTCATTAAGGATCATAAGATTTAGAGGAAGAAGGGAGTCTGGCGATTGAATAGTTCACCCTTGGGAGCTTTTCTCGTTTCTAAAAGGAAATGATGGGCCTAATGACCTCTGAAGTCTCATCCGGCTCTAACCCTGTGATCCGATTGAACATATGAGCCCAATGAGTCCCAGGGTAGTTAAGTGACTTAATGATAATGGCTGTTAGCTAACCCTTACTATGTGCCAGGGCTTTGCCAAGGACTCTACAATTATTATTTCACTTGAGCCTCGCAAAAGCCCTGGGAGACAGGTGCTGTTACTTCCCCCATTTTACAGATGGGTAAATTGAGGCAAACTGAGGTTAAGTGACTTGTCCAAAGTCATACAGTTAGTAAATTGCAATTGCCTATGGCTGCATTTGAACTCAGGTCTTCCTGACTAATGTTTTTCATTACTTCAGATTGTCTTTCCAATATACATGGCTCTTATGTTCTCATTAAAATCCCTTATCCTCCCCACCAAGGTGCGTTAGGTGGGCCTTCCTATTTCCAAACAAGCTCTTCAGATTGCCCTTTTGTGATTTTCTTCCTATACACTTTGATGTTCATATTAACCTGATTTCACTTATGAAAAATTGTGGTATTGGGGTGGCTCTTGTCCAGCCTCTTAGAACCCTCTGTTCTGGGAGAGAGGAGAAGAGGAGAGAGGAGAAGAGAAGAGAAGAAAAGACAAGAGGAAAAGAAAGAAGAGAAGAGAAGGAAGAGAAGACAAGAAGAAAAGAAAGAAGAGAAGGAAGAGAAGACAAGAGGAAAAGAAAGAAGAGGAAAAAGAGAAGAGAAAAGGAAAAGAAAGAAGAGAAGAGAAAGAAGAGAAGACAAGAGGAAAAGAAAGAAGAGAAGGAAGAGAAGACAAGAGGAAAAGAAAGAAGAGAAGAGAAGGAAGAGAAGACAAGAGAAAAAGAAAGAAGAGAAGAGAAAGAAAAGAAGAGAAGAGAAAGAGAAGAGAGAGAAGAGGAAAAGAAAGAAGAATAGAGAAGAGAAAGAAAAGAAGAAAAGACAAGAGAAAAAGAAAGAAGAGAAAAGAAAAAAAGAAAAGAAGGGAAGAGAAAGAAGAGAAGAGAAAAAGAGAGAAGAGAGAGGAAAAGAAAGAAGAGAGGAGAAAGAAGAGAAGAGAAGAGAAGAGAAGGAATATGGCCCCACGTAGCTTTGGTTACTGTCTTTGGAGAAGGGATTAACAGCTTCTAGGTGGTCTGGTGCCTGATTAGCTGTACCCCTCTCCCCAGCCAACTGCCTTTCCCCTGCAACAGGCCTCGGGGTAGCAATTTAAGCTGCTAGCACAGGGACTGGGGGATCCGAAGGCTATTGCTTAGGAGAGGAAGGAGCGTGGATTTGCCTCTGGTGAATACAGATTTTCCCAGCCTCACCCCATGCCTCGTGTGAGCAGCTGCTCCATAAATGTTACTGAATGCTGATGAAGCCAGCTTGTGTGGGTATCTGGCTGAACTTAAGCTGCGACTGTGTGACCACAGATGTGGGGAGTTTCGCCCCCCCTCAGAAGGGAGGTAATAATAGCTAAGAACAACTATAACATTTAGATAGCACTTACTGCGCGCCAGACTCTGCATTAAACGCTTTATCACTATTATCTGACGTAAGCCTGAGGACAGCCTTGCGAGGCAGGTGCTATTAATATCCCCAATTTACAGACGAGGGAACTGAGATGGCTGGATGGAATTTGGGGACCAAGGGGGACAAGGGCAAGCCACTATCTCTGCTTCCTATTTTCGCTCGGGTTCCCTTATAATGACCACTCCTTTCTTTCTCGTGTGTGAAGGGTTTCACATATTTTAAAATAACACATAAATGCCGGCTGTTATTTTATTATCACAATTATTATTCTTAAAGCACTATATAAGTGCTCTCTGTTATTATTATTATTATTACTGCCAGACCCTGTTGTTGTTATTCAGTTGTGTCCAACTCTTCATGATCCCATTTGGGATTTTCTTGGCAGAGATACTGGAGTGATTTGGCATTTTCTTTTCTAGATTATTTTACAGATGAGGAAACAGAGGCAAACAAGGTTAAATGACTTGCCCAGGGTCACACAGGCAATAAGTGTCTGAGGCCAGATTTGAGCTGTTAAAGATGTCTTTTTTTTTGCTTTTTGGAGGGGGGGAGGGCAGGGCAATTGGGGTTAAGTGACTTGCCCAAGGTCACACAGCTGGTAAGTGCTTAGTGGCTGAGGTCGGATTTGAACTCAGGTCCTCCTGACTCCAGGGTCAGTGCTCTATTCACTGCACCACCTAGCGGCCTCTAAAGATAAGTCTTAGCTGCCCACCAGAATTAGGTAGCTCTATGCAAAGATCTGGGCAAGGAAGCTATGGGAAAGGGGGAGAAAGTAAAAGGTTCTTAAATTACTCTGACCTTATCTTCTATTCATATCTCTCCTCAGTCCTCTTGGAGCAGGCAGTGCTGGCCATTAAATAATCAGTTGTCAATGGACCTTCTCTCTAGTAGGATAGAGTGGAAAGAACATTAGGTTCAGATTCTGGCTCCAGATGCTTACCAGCTGTGTGATGATGGTTGGCCGGGTGCTTAACTTCCCTGAGCCTTGGCTTTCTCATCTGAAAAATGAGAGCAATAATTCTTGCTCTCCCTGCTCTACGGGGTGATTGTGAGGGGTTGCTTTGTAAGCCTTAAAGCTCTCTGGCAACCATGAGTTGTTATTCTTTGTCCCCCCATTTCCTGAGGGCAGTATATACTCACTGATTTACCTTGTGAGCAGAGTCACATGCTACTGCCCATAAGAATGAGGGCATTTCTCTTTGGAACTGAAACTTTCTTTAGAGGCTGTGATGTCATCTGAGCAGTAAAGATTTCATGGGAATTCTTGGGGTAATGTCAGGTATCAAAGAGAGGGAGGTCATGTTATAGTAGTGAGAACGTTCATTGGCCATGGAGCCAGAGATAGGGAGGAAATAAGCATTCATTAAGTGTCTTCTGTGTGCCAGGCAATCGACAAATAATCTATCATTTGATCTTCACAGAAAGGTATTATTGTGGTCCCCCATTTTACCATTGAGGGAACTGGGGCGGACCAAGGTTAAGTAACTTGCCCAGTGTAACACAGCTAGTAAGTGTCTGAGACCAGATTTGAACTTGGGTCTTCTTGACTCCAGACCCAGCATTTGATCCCGTCCACCATTCAGAGGAGGTAGACTCGAATCCCAGCTCTGCAGTCATTTCTGGAGTCTCTGACCTTTGGTTACAGTTACAGATAGGAATCTGTAAAAATAGGAATAATAAATATGATAAACTACTTCCTTCATAGGATTTAAGACTTTGTAAGTCTTGTGTTTAGTGGTTTTCAATTGTGTCCAACTCTTCGTGACCCTGCTGGAGGTTTTGTTGACAAAGATACTGGAGTGGTTTACCACGTCTTTCTCCAGCTCATTTTACAGATAAGGAAACTGTGGCAAAGAGGGTTGAGTGATGTGCTCAGGGTCTCACAAGCTAGTTAGTGTCTGAGGCCAGATTTGAACTCAGGAAAAGGTATCTTCCTGACTTTGGTCCCAGCGC
Organism: Pseudochirops corinnae; assembly: GCA_028646515.1. Lineage (NCBI taxonomy): Eukaryota > Metazoa > Chordata > Mammalia > Diprotodontia > Pseudocheiridae > Pseudochirops > Pseudochirops corinnae. The sequence continues at coordinate 304,937,250 of CM053586.1, read as the reverse complement.
CTTATCTAGTGTACCACCCAGCTAGTAAGCCTTAAAATGCTTTATAACACGTGAGTGGTGATGAAGTAATGGGGCTGGGCTGGGTTGAGGGACCCTGAAAAAGCTGTGATTTTATATTTCTTATTTCTTGTTCACACAATGCTTTAATACGCTTTAAGCAGGGAGGAAGACACCAGAGCATATTGGAACACTGTACCTAAGGTCCCTATTCCCTGCAAAAAAGACCCTTATTATTTGTCAACATGAAAAGATTTCCTTAAGCCTCCTGTCTTTTGAGTCTTGGTGCTTTCCACTGCCTTGTATGGGAAGAGATTCAGAGGGCATCTGTAAGGCCACCCCAGGCATCTATGGATGCTAGATGGAGTGCTATCTTTGCCAGAGCTGCTACTCTGGTCCTGGCCAGAGTCTTCTGATGCTTTGGGTCTCTGAGCCAGCCCCAGGTGAGCCAAGCCCTTTTCTAGCAGTCCTCCCATTGGAGAAGAGCCAACTTGCCATTTTCACTGAATAATTCTTTGCTCAAGAACCTATCAGGGCAGCTAGGTGGCACAGTGGATAGAGTACTGGGCTTGGAATCAGAAAGTCTTGTCTTCCTGAGTTCAGTCCAGCCTCAGACACTTACTAGATGTGTCACCCTGGCAAATCACTTAACCCTGTTTACCTCAGTTTCCTTATCTGTAAAATGAGATGGAGAAGGAAATGCTAAACCACCCCAGTACCTTTGCTAAGAAAACCCTAAAGAGGGTCGTGAAGAGTCGTATGAGAACAACAACAACAAAAATCTGCCATGATTTCATATCCCCTCTTCTTTAAAGTGGCATTGAAGGGCCTTCATGATATGGCCCCCACCCTGCTGATCCCGTGTCCCAATATTTCCCCAAACAACCCTTTGGCTCTAGGAAGGCTGGGTTTTTCCCACACAAGTTATGTTCGTTCCTACCCCTTTTCCTTTGCTCATGCTGTCTCCCCTTGCCCTCCCTTCTGCCTCCTCTCTGACCAAATTCTATCTGCCCTTCAAGGCCCAGCTCATATCCTGCTTCCTCACTGGTCAGCTAGCCTTTGCTGACCTCTGTAGAACTCACTGCTCTCCCTCTTTTGATTTCCTCCAACACTTAGAGTCTATAATATGCAATCTAGCACATAATTACATTAATTTACATCTTGTAATATTTGTTTGTTGTGTGTGTGTGTGTGTGTGTGTGAGATGACTCACCAACTAGATTATAAATTTCTTGAAAGCAGGGACTATGTCTTCTCTTGAAGACCTAGCACTGTTCTAGGTGCATTGTGTTCCAGGAACGCTAGACATGAACTCAGGACCAAAGAGTCCTTACTTAGAGACCTACTTTCTGTCTACCACAGGCCATGTTCTCTCCACAGTTCATCAGTTAGCCAATCAACCATGAAGTATTTCCTAAGCCGCTTCTGTTTGCCAAGCAGTCCCTTTGTTGGCAGTGTAAATGGCCACCCAGTGTTTGGAGGTAGGTGGGGCTAATGAAGGAGATAATCAGATAGCTCCTCCCAAGGAAAGCAAAGGACAAAGAGCCAGGAAGTTAGCCAAGTTGGATCTGCCAAGTCTACTTCCCAGGTCTCCAGTCCAGGGCAGGACCCCCTACCCAGGAGCTCCACAAGCCTGGGATTCTCAACCCTCTCTTCACTGTGATCCAATGTGTCATACTAGAGCCTGAGATGGTCATGGCAATGCTTTGCTCTGGTTCACTTAATTTCTCTGAATGCATCTGGAATGGTTTCCTAGTGCCTGTGAGGAAAATTGTAGGGTCCCTATAGGGTGACGGTGAGTCATATTGTCTACTGTTCCTTCCTTACTCAGACCACCGCCTCCCTCCAATACTTTTATACAGGTGGAATCAGCTCAGATGAACCTAAAGCAGCCCTTCTAACTGCAAGTCCACAGAGAGATGAGAAGTAATTAGAACTCAAATTATAAACACAAGGCATCAGTATTTACATATTACAGCTTCTTGTGCCCAAGACCCCTTCTCCCTCTATGCCAAGCAGTCCTGGGGATTCCTCTACTATTGCTGGCCAAGTGTGAAGCAACTGGTCCTGCTTCAGAGGTCGTTCTCACCTCATTCCTAAAGAAGAAGTGAATTGGCTCACCAGTTCTTACAAGGGAGGACCAGGGCAGGGGAGGTGTCAGGAAGACAGGGTATGATGGGTGAAGATGACTGATTACTGTGGGCTTCTCTGCTCATCCTAATGCTTGTCATTTCAGACTGGAGGCCTGTGCTCAAGGTAGCAGCCTTGGACTGTGCAGAAGAAGCAAATTCAGAAATCTGCCGGAACTTTGGGATCGTTGCCTACCCTTCTGTCAAGGTGAAGTCTTGAAGTGTGAGGGGAGCAGTGAGCCACAGGGAGGGAAAGGTTTTGGAAGGGGGACCTAGCTATAAGTAGGACATGGCAATATTGTTTTTGTTTTTAAACAAACTTGTCTCTCCCCAGCCCCTGTTCTGAGTCTCTGGGTATCTTGTGTTTGGTTTCAACCCAATTGAGCCCTAGAGGCTAGAGGCCCAAGCCTTCTGAGCTACACTCCTCGCACTGGGGGTGTTAGCCTTGGAAGCAGGAAGGTTATCTTTGTACTTTTTTTTGCTAGGAATAGAAAAACAACTATTTTTCACAAGCAGAAAAATCTCTTATCTAAAAGGTCAGTGGCCTTGGCCACCGAGGGAAAACCTGAGTTTTTGAGTCTGGGCTTGAGAGGAACCTTTGCCTAGATAAGTGCTTTATCACCAACCTGGAAGGCTTTTGTAAAGCCAGGCCTGCTGACTTGCTAAGGTTCTTTCACCTGGATCCTTTAGCTTGGAGACCTGATGTGGTTTTCCAGAACACACATCCCTTTTCTGGCCTTCCAGTCCTACCTGACTCATTACAGTCACACTCTGGGGACATGAAATCAGTCTCATGGAGTTCAGGGGGCGTGGGAATGTCCTAATAATAGTGGTAACAATAACGCATGATAGTGTGGAACATGATGAAATACATATTACTGTCATACTATCTGCTACTAAACTTGTCCCAGAAATGCTTTCAGTGAGCCTACAGAAGAAGAGCTTAAATAAATAGAGTATCTGGAACTTCCATGTAAATGGGTGACAGTATTACATGGCTTCATCTAGGAACAAACAACTCCCCCTCCCCCATTAAATGCCTTCCTCCTTCTATGGGAAGTTTCTCTAATGATACCAAGGCCAAATAACATTTCAATAATTAGAAAATTCTTAACTTACATCAAAGAAAAATAGAGATGGAAAGCTTTGCTCTGTGACTGTACTTTGAATCTGTACTTTGAAACACTTTGGTCTTCTCTAGGTAAGGCATATTGCCTGGAGAAAACCAAATTAAGATCTGAGAACAGAATCAAACAGCCTCCAAGAGCCATGTCCACATGAACGCAACCCTGTTTCAAAAGAGCAGCACCACATTAATGGCTGAGTCCTGAGGATTTATTTACAAAAACAGGGATATCTCTGGTCATTGCCACCAGAAATTACAAATAGGTTATTAAGGAACCTGGATTTATGAAACAATTCAGATTATTTAAAGAAATGGGAGAAACTATAGAATATTTCACTGTAGGTTGCAAACATTTAACATCTTAGTAGATGCTAATATGGCAAAACATGACCTAGTGGCCAGAATTATATAAAAATTTTTTGCCTTTCATAAATTAATAGGTGGTAAGGCCCTGTAGTACAAATACAGACCTCAAAATATTCTTTTTTTTTCTTTTTTGGAGTGGAGAAGCCTGGGCAGTTGGAGTTAAGTGACTTGCCTAAAGTCACACTGCTAGTAAGTATTAAGTGTCTGAGGCCGGATTTGAACTCAGGTCCTCCTGACTCCAGGGCCAGTACTCTATTCACTGCACCACCTAGGCGCCCCTCAAAATATTCTTGAGAATATTTTGTACATTAATTATCCAGGAGTCAGATACAGACCAAACTTTCCCACAGTCATCCAGGGATAACAGTTACCCATAAACACTTGAGAACAACATTTTAAATAGATGCCACTAAACTGAATACTCATAATCAGAAGACATCAAAACCATATGAGGAGGGGCAGCTAGGTCATGCAGTGGGTAGAACACTGACCCTGGAGACAGGAGGACCTGAGTTCAAATTTGACCTTAGACACTTACTAGCTTTGTGACCCTGGGCAAGTCACTTAACCCTGATTACCTTCCCCCAAAACCCCCAACCCAAAACATATGAGAGCAGGATTACATTTCATTCCTGCCATTCTATAAGCTGTTGGAGTTGTTGTATAGTTACCTTCAGTGCACCTCCCAAAGGTGAGTTTCTATCCCAGTACTTTTGTTCAGTTAGTTATTTATACACCTGTGCAAAATGGCTCAGAACATTAAACATAAAAGAATAATAGAGGGTTGGTCACTTTTCCCAGGACCTCTTCCAGCCAAAGAAAGATATAAACAAAATAAGATAACAACGATGATAATATTTATAGCTAATATTGATCTACCGTTTCATTGTTTGCCAAGACTTATATATGCATAATCAATCAAATTGTAAACTCATCACCTTAGCCCTGGATTTTTCTGCCCTACCCAACTCCAAGACAGGTGCTTAAGCCCTATGAGTCAGGAACCCCTCATAGATGAGCATTCTCACATTTGTCTTTCATGCATCGTCTATAGGATTCAAAAAGAACTCTCCTCGAGGGAAAGAAGTGAGGATGACTCTGGGCAAGGGGTTCATTGTGCTTGAGGGCTGCTCAGCCCTGGCAGGAGCTCTCCAGGCCCACCTGGGGAATCGTTAGTTTAATTAAAATCTTCCCAGTATACTAAGGTACTCCAGTAGATGTCCCCACATAGGCACAAAGCAGCAATATCCCCTTAATGATCTGGTGGTCCATACTCAGGGATTCTGTCTGAGTGCTCTCTTAATTACTTTCTTCTAATTTGAGAGAAAAATTGAAATTACTTTTTGTACACCTCCACCCATGCCTGGTAATAAAAATAAGTCTTTGTTTCTTTTGGACCCAAGAATGGCTTAGAGCTAGAGAAGTTTCCTCTTTGGTCACTGAGGGCTAATTAGGAAATCTATTTGGAATTGAAAAGCAAGGCTTGGTTTCCAGTAACAGGATGCCTTTGAACCCAGTGGTTCTCAAAGTCCATGCAACTCCAAACCACTCTGTTTGTTTCCTCCCTCCCTCTCCCCTCCCCTTCTGACTCATTGCCCCCTAAAAAATCCATACTTTTTTAATCTAGGAAACAAAGTCCCTAAGGTCTGAAAGGTCTTTGTTTGCATGTCTTTTCCATATGACTTTCCTTCTGCAAGGACCTCACAGGGTCCTTAATTCCTGCTGAGAGAGCCAAAGCCTATCTACCTCATTTTAGGTCACTGTTTAGGACCCGAGGCCTTATAAAGTCTCATATCTCAGGACTTTGACCTCTTTGGTGCCTCAGGCCACTATAGGACTGAAGACTCCCATCTCCCAAGGCAGTAAGCCATAGCATTTGACTGTAACCGAGCAGCCTAAGGAACTGAACTGGAAGAAGTCAGAACTTGCTACAGTCATTTTGAGATGGAAAATTATTGGCTCATTTTTTTTTATTCGTGCTGAAAAGTCAGACTCTCCTTTCAATGTTATTATTACTCCCTTAGGCTATGCAAATAATAATACTTTATATAATAGATTACACATGTGTAGCCCTTGAGAGATTAAATGATTTGTCTTTGGTCACATAAAATAAGTAACAGCTGAGATTCAGACCCAGGTCCTCTGCTTCCAAATCCAGACTACCCTCCTCTAAAGTGCACTACATCCTTCCTCTATTCCCAGGGCTAGTACCCAAGTGTGGGGGCAGCTACGTGGCACAGGCTTAGAATCAGGAAGACTCATCTTCCTGAGCTCAAATCTGGCCTCAGACACTTACTAGCTGGATGACCCTGGGCAAGTCACTTAACCCTGTTTGCCTCAATTTCCTCATCTGTAAAATGAGCTGGAGAAGGAAATGGCAAACCACTCCAGTGTCTTTACCAAGAAAACCCTAAATAGGGTCATAAAAGATCAGACATGACTGAAAGGACTGAACAACAAAAGCACCCTGGTTCCTCCCCTCATCGGTGGTCCCCCTGCTTCCAATCTCTCTTCTCTTCAGTCTGTCTTCTACACAGCTGCCAAAGTAGGCACAGATCTGAGTTACTTCCCTGATCAAATATCTGTAGCAGTTCTGCTTTGCTTATAAAATAGCATAGAAGCTGAAAGGGATTTTAGGGATCTGGTCCAACACTCCCTCATTTTATAGGTGAAGAAACTGAGGGCTGCAGATATTAAAAGACTTGCTTAAAGGCTTCTAGTTATGTGAGCTGAGATTTGAACCCAGACCCACAGACTCCCAGTCTGGTCCTCTTTCACTAGGCTGCGCTTCTATGTACATTATCTAATTTGATTTTTACCAGCATTCTGTGACAGAGATGTTTGTGTACTCCCTTTACAGATGAGGCAGCTAAGGTTTTCTAAGGATAAATGACTTGGCCAGGGTCACATAGTTGGCCAAAGGGGGAGCTAAAGCATGAAGTCTTCTGACTGAGTCTTATGATCTATCTATAAATATACATACATACATACATATATATACATATATATGTATATATATAATATAGTTCACATGAAAAAAGTCTTACTCCCTAAACAGAATTACAGAATTTGTATAGGATGGGACCTAAGAAGTCCTAGAACCTAACCCGTATCTCACAGGAATATTGATTAGAGCATGTCCAGACCAGTGGGCATCGCCCTGTGACTGAAGACTTCTAAATGAGAGAGAAGGCACTAGCCGCCTCCTGGGGTAGCCCATCCACTTTGAGAGAGTTCCACTTAGGGGAAAATTTTCCCTCACATCAAACTCGTCATCACCTCTGCCAGCCCTAATTGCTTCTAGTTCAACCCACTGGGACCAAGCAGAATAAATCTAATTCTTCCTTTAGATACGTAAAGAAAGCTATCATTTCCCCCCTGAGTTTTCTAAATCACACTGGCTAGACTTCTATCATGTTTCATTTATAAAATTACACTAGTTAACGTTTTTGTGTGTGTGTTAGCCCTTTTGGCAGTCTGGTGAAACCTATTGCTCCTTTCTCTGAATAATGTTTTTAAATGAATAAAATGGAATACATAGGATTACCATGGAAACCAATGATATTGAAACAAAGATGTATTTTTTCTCATGCAAAGTTGTGAGCACCCTGAAATCTATCCCTAGGTTAAGAACCTCCATCCTAGACGCCTGTCTCCGTGTCCCTCACCCAGCCAATGGGCTTGGCTGCCTCCAGGAGGAAGGTTTCCAAAACAGTTTTATCCACTTTGAAGTCAGAGATCATTTTATTTTAATGTATATGTTTTCTTTTTGTTGTTGTTTTTTGCTTTTTGGAGGGAGGGAGGCAGGGAAATTGGGGTTAAGTGACTTACCCAAGGTCACACAGCTAGTAAGTATTAAGTGTCTGAGGGTAGATCTGAACTCAGGTCCTCCTGACTCCAGGACCGGTGCTCTATTCGCTGCACCACCTAGCCACCCCAGTGTATATATTTTCAAAGCAAATATGGCATAGTAGCCTCAGAGCTGGGAAGAGCACAGTCTGGGTCCCATTTCTGACATGTACTTGCTGTGGGACCTTGGTCAGCTCCCAACTCTCTAAGGCTTCTCTGCAAGGTGCAAGAAAGGTGCCGACCTGCATGAGTAGAAGGTTTTATTCATTTAGGAATCCCCTGTCCCACTTTTGGCCCTATTCTTATATTTGTAGAATACTTGGTATGGAGGTTAAAGCCATTCCAGTTGAATTCAACAACCATTTATTAACTTTCTGTTCCCTGTAAAGCTCCCACACCTGCAGGACACAGGCCAGGGGTCTTGCTGTTTGGTTTGATGGCCAAATGTTCCTAAAGTAGGAGTACTTTGAGTACGGTGTTTACTCATCTATCAGAAGGTGCTTTCTGTTCTCATCAGAGTGAGGTAGGAGGTCGGCAGAGTGGAATGAAGAAAGAAGTTGAGGAAAAGAAATTATAGAGACCTAGAGGCTCATGGGGCTTCACCTCCCTGGTGCCCAAGTCCCTTTGTGGGAGCAAATTATGCATATTAGGAAAGCCAGTTTACCAATTGTGGGCTGCAGCCCTGAACACTTTTAAATCATTCCTTAGGAGTCAGAAAGGGCTAAGCCACTTTACTAAACCACCTGATTTACAAGAAAAGCGGGGCCAGTCCACATAATCCCTGGAACTAGGAGGAACCTCAGTGATCATCTAATCCAGGGTGGGGAACCTGTAGCCTTGAGACCACAGGAAATTTGGATTCAGTCAAAGGGCCACACTTGGGGACCTAGAGGGCCTTGAGGCCTCAGGTGCCCCACACCTGGATTCTAATCCATCCCCTTGCCTTACCTCAGCAGTACCAGAGAATCATCAACCTACTTCTTTAGAGAAGTAATTTCTCTTGGTGGCCATTCAATAAGCCTAAGAATCAGAAAGGTTCCCCCATGCCTATCAGCAAGGTGCAGTGAGAGTTATCTGGGTTCAAATCCTGACTGATGCTTACCCCCATGTGACCTTGGGCAAATTGCTCATTTGTGAAATCAGAGAGTTGTATTGGATGGCTTCCAAGGACCCTTCCAGCTCTAAATCTGCAATCCTGCATCTTCTCCCCTCAAGAAGCCTGGGCTTTGTTTGTTCCTGAGGTGGGGTGACAGGAAAAAACAGAAAGTCCCTTATTGCTCTGGCATTGGGACTGATGTTTCCTGGCACTGACAAAGCCACGGGTCAGTTTACTCTGCGATTCTCTGGCTGACTTTTCAAACCAAACAAAATGGGGAAAACCACAGATATGTGATAGAGGAAGTCAGAGAGTGGGTGGGTGGTTTCCTCCTCTGACATCCAGCCCTAACTGAGATTCTGGGCTCTAGTGGAAAGTGGTGGGATGGGCCACTGAGAACCTGGCTTGTGTGTGAGTGTGTGTGTGTGTGTGTGTGTGTGTGTGTGTGTGTGTGTGTGGTGTCACATAAGACTTCTCCAAATCCAAAGCCCAAGGGCTCTGGGTGTCAGTCACCCACAGGAATGATTGGAGGAATGTGGTGAAGGTGGAAATGATTGCTACTGGATGCTCCAGAGGGTCGTCCTAGCCAATAAAAGGCCAGCACTAGTGACTTGCATGCTGTCCTCAGAGTAGGGGCTGGGTTGAGTTACAATAACAGGACTTTCCTAGCAAGCACCCATTCAGAAATGAGGAAGTCTGAGTGTCCTAAGGGGTATGTGTGTCTGCTAAGGCAAAAGGAGGATCGTGTCACGGTGACAGGGGCATAGACACGCAAGCCCTTGGGCACTCCTGCCATTTGTGGTACTATCCCTTTCGGGCTCCTGGTCACCTTTAACAAACAGCAGGGCTTCCAGCTGACCCAGCCTGTTTAGCAAACACCTGGCTTTTAGGGCGGGCTCCAAGTCTGTGTCAGGCTTACATCAGTCCCAGGGCTATTACACAGCAGGAGGTAAACAAAGGGTGTTAAGAAGGGCGGGGCCGGTTTGCCAAATGATGTGGATGAGACTTCAGAGAGCTGGGAATTTTAGGGGTCCCATAGCCAGCTCCCCGAGCTGTGTTGTGGGCCAGTTTTGGGAAGTTCCCAGTCCTCAAAAGAATAAGGGGGAAGAGAACTTTTTGGTCTTCAGAGTCTAAAAGGATTGCCCAGAAAAGAAACCAGTCAGAAAAATTGGAATAATGGAATGAGGTTTCTCAAGAATCAAATGCCTTCATTCTGTAAAGAACACCTTCTTTGCTTTTCCCATCACCTTCCTTTTGAACTTTCAAGGCCAATGTCGGCTTCCCTTTGTAGCAAGCATTTCTGAAACAGCTACCTATCAATCAATCAGTTAGATGTTGATTAAGTAGGAACAATCTACTTAGTAATGTTCTAAGTGCAATGGGGGAATACAGACAACAAGATGTAATCCTTGACCTTAAAGGAGTCTAGTTGGGGAATAAGACACTGACACGTTTCCAAAATGAAAGACCATCCCTGGTCTCAAGGAGCTTACATTCTGCTAAACTAATATTCGTATGTGTGTATGTGAAAGGATATTTAAGGTCCTTTACTCCAAACTCTTCAATTTACAGATGAAGAAACTGGGACCTAGAGAGGTTAAGTTACCTACCCGAGGTCATAGAGGTGATAAGTGACAGAGACAGGTTTCAAGTTTAGATCTGGTGACTCCAAGGTTAGAGCTTTCCCCAATGTACCCATTTTCCTTCTTAATTAAAGAGGTTGAGGCCTCAGTGATAGTCCATCTTGACTCCTGGTTTATAAGTCCAGGACTTTAAGCCCTTATCAACGCAGCCTTTTTTTCTTTGTCTTTATCTGTAAAAGGGGACTGTTGTCCAAATTAACAGTGGGGAATTTGCCAGTATTCAGTGCTTCCCAATTCAGCAACCCTTTATGACATGCCTGCTATTTCACCGTTCTTGCCGTTGACTTGGGGGAGGTACAGGGAAAGAGGTCGGTGGCTGGAAAAAGTAAAAGATGGCCTTTGTTAGAGGCTGTGGAAAGGGAAAGAAAGCAGGCCTTTTCTGAGAACATTATTCCTAAAGTCCTAATTACCCGTTTCCAAGAAGGTAAGGTGGCTCCCTCAGGCAGGGCACACCTCCCAGGAATGACAATAAGGACGTGTTTTTACCTGGGAACAAAAATGCAGCTTGGCTTGACTCTAAAAATATCACCACTTTGGCTCCAGCAGATGATCAAAGGAACTGCTGCTCAGTTGCCCAGTTATGGAAATAGTGAAAGGTAGGCAGAAACAAGGAGGGGCCAGAGGATTCTTCTTCCCAACTCCACACCTTCTCTACTTTTTTTTAAAGATTGTTTTCCATTACCAAGCATTTTTTTCTCTTCCCTTCCCTCAATTTAACAAAAAAGAAGAAAAGTGTTGTAACAAATATGCCTCCAGCAAAGCAAATTCCTGCACTGACCGGGTCCCAAAACGTGTGTCTCACTTTCCAGCTGGATTCCAAGGCCTCTCTGTCAGGAGGTAGGGAGCTTTACCTTCGGTTCTCCGGAGCAGTGGTTTGTCACTGAATTGATGAGTGGCCCCAAGTCTTTTAAAGAGATCTTTCCTTATGTTATCGTACCCATTATTCTCCTGGCTCTGCTCAGTTTGCTTTGGATCAATTCTTTCAGGTCTTCCCACTTTTCTCTGGGACCATTCATTTCATCCCTTCTTATTCCATTACGTTTGTATACTCTGATGTGGTGAGCCATTCCCCAACAGATGGTGACCTGCCCCCCACCCCAGTGGGCGCACCCTTCTAAATGTAAGGCATAGAACAGAGGAATGCAGAGATAGGTAAGACAAAATCCTTTGACCTTAAGGAGATTATAATCGAGTTGGGGAGAGAATAAGTAAAACAAATATACAATATATAATTAAAATATGTAGTGATAAAATGGGTTATGATTGGGGCTATTAAATATATAGTAAATATATGTATCATATATATTACATATATGTATATTATACACATACACACATCTATATGTGTGTGTCAAAATTGTTTTGGAAACTCAGAGAAGGGATTACATGGATATGGAAGGAGAGATTACATGATGCCCAGGAGGTGACATTTGAGTCAGGTCTTGAATGATTTAGAATTTAGAGTGAACAGCTTAAGCAAAGGCAGTGGTGGGGATGGGGAGTCAAGGATGTGTTCCAAGAATGATGAGCAATCTAACTTAGATGGAGCGTAGGCCATGGGGGAACTAGTAGGGATAGACCTGGAAGGGTAGGCTGAAAATAGAGCATAAAGGTTTTTGAATGCCAAGCTAAGGGAGTTCTTTATTTGGTAAGCAATAGGAGACATTTAAGGTTTTTGGTCAAGGGACTGACCTGATCAGATCTGAATATTAGGGAGATGAATCTGGCACCAGTGGGTAGGATGGTTTAGAAGGTGGTACAAGGAGCTGGAAAGAGCAGTTAAGATGTTGCTCTAGTAGTCCATGAGAGGTCATAGTAGCCCCCTGCTATTGTGGTCCAGCGTGATGAGGGCCTGAAGTAGGACTGGAAAACTGTAGTGTTTGAGAAGGCATGATGCGATGATGAAAGGACTGGAACCAGGGTGGTAGCTATAATAAATGGAAAGAAGGGGACAGATTCAGGGGTTGTTGTTAAGGTGGCTGTTGGGGGGTGGGGTAGGGGATCTACAAGTTCAGGATGATTCCAAGGTTGAGTAATGGGTGACTGGAAGGATGGTGGTACCCTCCATGGGGGAAAAGAATTTAGGAAGAGGAGAAGGTTTGGGGACAAATATGATGAGCACCATTCTGAATAGGTTGACTTTAGATACCTGTAGGACATCCAATTGAAAATGTCCAGTAGACACTTGGTGATTTAGGACTGTAGTTCAGGAGACACATTAGGGCTACCTAGATCTGGGAGTCTTCAACATAGAGGGAATGGGGATAAGAACCGGACCTGTGATGTCATGATGAGGAAACTCCCAATACCAGTGTAAGTCAATACCTTCTCTGCAACTTTCAGAGTTGCCTAGAGTACTGAGAGTACTCTGAATACTAGAGTACCAAGAGTCACACTACTGATATGGTTCAGAGGGAGAATTTGAACCCAGGTCCTCTTTGTTCTGAGGCCCCTCTAGGTATAAAAAGAAATTCGGAGCAGGAAGACTTTTATGATCTGATATAAAGTAAAGTAATCAGAACCAGGAAAACAGTATACACAGTGACTACTATAGTGTAAATGGGAAGAAAAACATCAAAAAGAAACAGAGTGCTATGTAACTATAATTACCAAGCCCGACCCTGAAGATGACATCTGATGCACTTCCATCCCTTCTGTGTAGATGTGGGGGACTATGGGTATGGAATGGTGCATATGCTGTCAGACTCGGTTAATATGTTGGTCAGTTTTGGTGGACTGATTTTTTCTCTTTCTTTTTCATTTTTGTTAACAATGGATGGCTCTCCAGGGAGGGAGTGGGGTAAAGATAGATTTGGAAATGAAAGGTATAAAAAAATGAAAGCTACTAATACTTTTTTTTTTTTTTAAGACTAGAGGAGGCAGAAGGAGATGGACTCAAGAGTATAGTCAGAAGGGTGTCTTTCTTCCAGAAAGGCAAGAGGAAAGGAATAGAGGAAGGTTGAGAACAGAGGCCTCAAAAACAGAGGTTTTTAGGTGTGGACATTAGTGAGGGAAGATAAGAAAGATAAGGTTGGATATTGTCCCTTTCAGTAGAGTAGATAAAGTTAGGCTTCGATTCTGGCGAAGAGGGGAAAGGACCTAGAGGTTGGGGCCCTGGGCTGCTTTTTAGACTTTTAGTCCTTTACCTTCATTCAAACCTTATTCCGGGTAGGAGGAGGTCATTTTCCTCTTAATAGGAGAATCTATTGACTGCCTAGCCACAGGTCCAGGTTGGATAGCAGGAAATGCCAGATTGCATTCCTGTGCACCCCTTCCCCGCTGCTCTCCTATCACTGTTCACCCCTCCCTGGCTCTCGTGCCCTCTGCCTTATGCTCTCCCTAGCTCCCCATATGCTCCCATGTCTTCTTTTGAGGGCACAGAGGCATCAACAGGAGCCAGAGTACTTACTTGATCCTCTGGCAAGGTATCATTGAGGTTTTCCTCTCATATTAAAAGGGCATAGGGTACATAAGTCACTGTTGGACAGGCTCATAGTTGGAAGCCATGTGTCTGTATTGTTACATTTTTGTTTCCTGGATTTCAGCCCCTATGGGCACTGAATTGGGCTCTTCTGTTGCCCCCTCCCTTCAATTATTGACTGAGTACCCATTTTGTGCATTGCTCCTGGTAATACTGTTTGCCTGAGTCACTGGAGTAGTTAGACTCCTCAGAGAGGAGGTTTCTAGCTTTCTCAGTGATCTGTAGGGGTGACCTGTACGTGGTGGTAGTGTGTGTACGTATATTTGTGTATACATGTTTTGTATATGTGTATATATATATGTGTTTATGTATGTGTGTGTGTGTGTGTGTGTGTGTATGTTTAAGGAGGAAGCAAATATGGTTCAGCATTGTGTAATTTTGCCTAGTCTACTCTGTAGGGATTGTATAACCCTGATAAGGATTAACAGCTTCACCAAACTAAGTGCATCACAGAACGTTAGACTGACTGAAAACAGTCCTAGATTCGAGGTGAAAGGGTTATGGTTCAGATCTCCCCTCTGCCTGTTTTTGCCTATGTCACCTTGGGGAAATCATTTCCCTTAGCTGGCATTGCTTCTTCATCTATAATTATTATGTAATATATAATAAATATATTAAGAGGTTGAACTATGTAGATTCTCAGATTCCTGCTAGTTCTAAAGTTATGATCATGTGACCCTGAGAACCTGAGTTCTAGTTCTGCCTGTGGGGTTTTAAACAAATAGCTCGACCTCCCTCAGGCTTTGGTTTCTCCTCTAGAAAGTGAGTATAATAAGCCTTGTCCTTATTTGCCACACAGGGTTGTGCGAGCATGAAATGAAATAGTTTTTGTGAGGATGACTTGTAAACTCTAAACTCATATATAAATACAAAATAGTGGAGAATGTCAGAGTGGTGGGAGTGGTAAAGGGGGACGCTGGAGTCCAGAGGAATGCTAAATCATGGATGTTATGTGTGTTTACTTTCAGTTTTTTAAAGCCTTCTCAGACAGCTCTTCCACTGGAACAGATTTCATAGGTACGTATCTGTGGCCTCTTCTTGGTCTGGCTGACCTGGTCAGACATTCTCCATGTTCTCTCCCATTCTCCTACTCTTTCCCCTACTCCCATCACATCACTATCTTTCTTTGTGTCAGTGAGAGGGCATAGCTCCTGGGCACCTGGAGGGTTTTCCTTTGAAAAATTCCCTTAGAAGATTTTCAAGCTGGGTGAGAGGGAGGAGGTCAAAGATCAAATTCTTATCAGCCTAGAGGAGGTGTCCTTCCCAGGAAGCATGGCACTCACTGGTAGGGGGAGCTATGCCTAGAGAGGCCCTGGATTTTTTGTCTCATCCTCAGATATTTAGAAGGGGCAGAGCTCTATGGCTAGGATAAGTTTATGGTACTCAGATAGAAAGGAATCAAAGAGTGTTCTTTAAGAAAGACCTTTCTCCCCAAAGAAAGGCATAATTTCCTTGATTTTGAGTGGGGAGTCATTACTTCCTGCTCTTCTTACCTTCTCAGGAATGAGTTGAGTTTCCTTGGACACTCAGGGATCTCTTTATCTCACTTTGGTCTCTATGGCCTACATCTTAGGGGTTGAGACCATAGTTGCCTAAGTCAAAGGCTCTGTTACTCTGTGTACCTTCCACCCCTGTCAGGGGCAATGGTGAAGGTTGCAGCTAGCCCAGTCAGCCAAAGAATTCTAGTGATTTCTAAATTTACCAAGAAGCCATTGCTTAATACAAACTCCCTTCAATCAATCCACAAACATCCATTAGCTGTCCCCGAGGCATCAATGCTCTAGAGACTAAGGATATAAAGAGAGAAGTGAAACAGCTCCTGTCCTCAAGAAACTTACATTCCATTGGGTGAGACAGCATATACATAAATATGTTTATACAAAATATGTAAGATAAATTTGGGAAAGGGTTGGCACTGAAGTTGGAGGATCAGGAAAGAGTTCATCTTGAGCAGGGGTTTTTAACCTTTTTTTTGTATCATGGACCCCTTTGGTATTCTGGTGAAGCCTATAGAACCCTTCTCAGAATGTTTTTAAATATATGAAGTAAATTTACAAAGGAAACCAATTCTGATGAAATGTAGTTATCAAAAGATTTTAAAAACCTAGTTCTGAGACCTCGGACTTAGAACTCCTGATGTAAAGGGTATCATTCCATGGAAGTTAACAAGGAAGCAGAAGGATTCCAAGAGGCCAGGGTGAGGAGGGAGTACATTCCAGGCATGAGCACAGCTATGGGGAAGACGTAGAGATGGGAGATTGTGTGTTGTTTGTGCAGTGCAGGAAGAAGGCCAGTTTGGCTAGACCAGAGCATGCAGGCCAGGCAATAAATGTGTCACAAAGCTGGAAAGATAGATTGGGGCCAGGTTGGAAAGGGTTTCCCTGATCTCTGCTACTGAGGATCGGTGTTTTGGAGCTAATTTCTCCATCTGTTCACTTCCTTCTACAGTACATGGGAAAAGTATTGAAGACCTTCAGAAGTTTCTCATTGATGCCTTGGAGACACATCATGGTGGACCATGGCCCCCATCTTGTCCTGAACTGGCACCAATCAGGTATTTGGGGTCTCAGGGCTGAAGCTATCATGTTCACAAAGACAAAAGGTCCAAGATGAGGGGGGATGGCAGGGTGGGTGGAGCTGATCTGTTACTCCTGTTGTCTCCCTCAGGCTGGCCTTCTCCCACAGTGCAGGCACACATTTACCCACCTCTGATTGATCTTCTTCTACCTCTTGTTCCTCTCGTCCCATAGATATAGACACTCACTAGCATCCTGATTTCGGTTGCCACTGGTATCTTAGTCAGCAGCTGCTATAGAAGAATTTCCCAGCGATTTTTTGACTTGCTCTACCTCCCACAAATAGAATCAGTGGCCTCTGTTAGTCTTAACTGTCCTAATGCTGTTCCAGCTGGGAAGTCTTGGGGGGTGGGGAGGGAAGGTCACATCACACACAGACTGACCTTTAGTTCGGGTAGGGTAAAGGGAGAAGACGATTGTGATGTCTACAGATTTCGGTAGTTATCCACTCTTTTCTTGGTATATCCGTAGTAGGTCTCATTGTATATTCAACAAGTTTTCACATGATTCATTCATTTATCCATCCATATATTCATTCAACAAACATCTGTACAATGAAAGATGACTTCTAAGGTCATTTCAAGTGCTAAATCCTGAGATCCTGTTTTTTTAAAAGGCCTACTGTGTGCTGAGTGCTGTGTTGGGGAATGGAGAAGGTACAGCATAAATAATCTTAGATCCAGGACAATTTATTTGTTCAGGCATGGGAAGAGGGAATTGGCATGAGGCAATACTCCCCGAAGAACAAAGAAAAAAGGGAATATTACCACCCTGTTCCTTGAAAGGAAGCCTTTTGCTTCCAGCCCTTAGTAGGCACTCAGTAAATGCTTGTTGGTTGACTGTTGACTGTTTTGGGAGAGATTGGCCTCAAGGTTCATCACATGGTACCAATTCTCTTTTATAGTCACCATTGAGCCCTCTCTGATAATCAGACTGGTTTCATTAATGGACTATTTTATAGGAAAATGGATGGTATATCTATCTATCTATCTTACCCAGGCTTTTCCAAAGGGATGGTAGAATCAGGGCTTGGTCCAGGGGAGATTGTCACAGGTTACTATACTATCTCTGTGGGTCCCTGGAAAGTAGAACCAAGTCTGCTAGGGGGAGGGGAAATACAATACAAATGTTCTGGGATCCAAGAAATGTATTTGTTCAGACAAGGGAGGAGGAAATTGGCATTGATGTCAAAGGCTGATAGATAGTCAGCAGACCCATTCGGAGCTGGCAGTAGGGAACTGCCTGTTTCCTCAACTGCGCACTTATTTATGACTTAAAGCACTTTACACTCATTAATTACTAGTTCCGTATAGCTCTCCTCTGGGAGGACTTTGGGTTGTTTTCCAAGTTTTACAAGGAAATGAACCCAGAGATACAGTGATAGGTCTGCCAAGGGCATGGGTGATAGAACCCAAGATTAGAACCAATATGTCCTAAGGATTCTTATAAATGGGCTGTTGTCTTTTTTTCCAGGAAACAACCTGTGTTCTCCCATAGCTAATTTGATTAAACCCAACAAGCATTTATTAGGTACCTACTATATGCCCAACACTGGAGGTACAAAGATAGAAACAAAATATTTCTTAGCTCTCAAGCTTCTCTTTTGCTGGAATGAATACAAAATATATAGAAAATCAATACAAAATATTTCTTAGCTCTCAAGCTTATCTTTCACTGGAATGAATACAAAATATATAGAAAATCAGCACAAAATATTTCTTAACTCTCGAGCTTATCTGTCACTGGAATGAATACAAAATAGGTAGAAAATCAGTACAAATCAGTACAATCAGGAGAGGGATGGGGGGGGGGGAGGGAGGCGGGGAAGAACTAACTTGTGAGGGGATCAGGAAAGGCCTCTTGTCATGGGAGCCCTGGAGATGAGACTGGAAGGGATCTAGCAGAGGTGTGGATCCAAGTTTTTAACTTCCACAAATTCAGAAAATTTATTTATGTTTCTCCACATTGTGTATACATGCATATATTCTCCTGATCCCCATTCTGACGCACATACTCAGGCGTTTTCAGTTCTGAGGGCTTTTAAAAGCCTCCCTCCTGGGACCTGGGAGAAAGTCTGTCGATAGAAAGTCGAGCCTGTAGACCCACTTGCTTACTCATCCCTTTAATGAGTATTTTGTAGGTCTTAGACATCAGTAGAGGAAAAGGTTAGCTGCCTACCAGAGAAGACCTTGGGGAATGAGTGGGTAAGGAAGAGCAGAGTCCAGAAGGACCTACTCTTTTGCTAGTTTGTGTGGGGTTGAGATGAAATTAGTTTGGATGTGACATTCTCATAAGTAGAATACAAAAGGGTAGAGGCCAATTCATTTTTCATTGTAACAACAATGTCTCAGATGTTTGTCATTCAGTTCAGTTGTGTCCAATTCTTCGTGACCCCTTTTGGGGTTTTCTCAGCTGAGATACTGCAGTGGTTTGCCATTTCCTTCTCTAGTTTGTTTTACAGGTGGGGAAACTGAGGCAAGCAGGTTGATGTGACTTGCCCAGGGTCACACAGCTAATATGTGTGTGAGGCCAGATTTGAACTCACAAAGATTAGTCTTCCTGACGTCAGGCCCAGCACCTCTATCCCCTGTGCCACCTAGTTGATTATATGTTAGCTGGTGCTCATGTTACTTAAGCTAACTTGAATTGAACCCCTTAGGTACCAACTTGGAGAGATGACCCCATTTTCCGTTCCCTGCACACCTTATTGAGAGGAGCGACTGAAAGGCTCTAACTAGAGACTTCTAACATTTTCTTCTTCCTCAATCCATGTGTTTGCCAGGATTTCTCTAGGCTCACGTGATCAGCATCTTAAATACACTAGTACTATTCCGATTGTTAATTATAAATTATTTTAAATCAGGTATCTTCTGAAATCAGTTGTCTTCTAAGTCAAATCTACTCTGGTTAGAAGTTTTTATGAACATTTCCAGCTTTTTTCTATGGCTGGCTCTTTTTCTTCCCCCCAGTGATCAAGTTTTTTGTCTGATTTTCCATTTTGGCTTCTATTCTATGTCCTCATCTACAAAATGAAGTTGGACTAGACGCAGGGGTGGTTCTGTGAAGTTTGGATTCAGTCCAAGGGCTGCACTTGAGGACCTAGAGTGCTACATGTGGCCTCGAGGCTGCAGGTTCTCCACCCCTGGAATAGATGAAGTCACTTCTGGGTCTGACATTCTGTAATTCTTCTTTTTAATGGTCATAAGTGGATCAGATCTCAAGTCCCTTTGATGCCTTTTGCATCAGGTCCCTGCCTGTGACAGTCAATAAATAGATACCCATTTATTAAATACCTGCTGTATGCCAGGTGCTATGCTAAGTGCTAAGGATACAAAAAGAGGCAAAGACAGTTCCTGCCCTCCAGGAGGGTACAGTCTAATGCGTCTGGTTCTTTCTCTACTCCTCCTGCTGTTAAGCTAGAGAATTCTCATTTCAGGCCTCTGGGCACCCACATTCTTCTCCCAGACAAACTGGACTTATCATGTTTCTGAGTCACAGAATATCCCATTCAGTGGGATCTGGGCCTAAAACCGACACACTGGAGAGCAGAAATCCTTCCATTTCCCCCCCCCCTCAATCCCAGATTCTCACTGAATGAATGAATTCTTCTTCTGATTGCTTTTATTTCTCCCTCTTTTATCAGATCTCTCTTCATTTGAGCCTTTCTCCCCCTGATTTACAAGCATTTGCTTTCTCTCTCTCCCACATCTACACTGGAAAAGAAAAAGAAAAACAAAGCCCCTATAATGAATATTCATAGTCAAACAAAGCAAATTCCTGCATTGGCCATGCCTGAGAATGCATGCTTCATTCTGCCCTGAGTCGGCTACCTCTCCATCAGGAGGTAGCATGGTCATCCTCAGTCCTCTGGCTGAATCCTTGACTCTCAAAAAGAAGGTTGAGGGGGACCTAATGTAGGAGCTATGTTACCCGATCAGAACCAACCAGAGTAAGGGCTCAGTACTCTCCCACTGAGGAGCAAAATGCCCATTTTTTCCTTTTTCCCTACTGATGTCTACAGGTGACTGGTGGCCCAGTAATTAGAGCACTGGGACTGGAGTCAGGAAGACCTGATTTCAAATCCGGTTTCAGATGCTAACCTGTATGACCCTGGACAAGTTTGCCTCAGTTTCCCCTAAACTATAAAATAGCACATACCTCACAAGGTTGTTGTGAGGATCAAAATGAGATAATATTAGTTAAAAGTGCTTAGCACAGTAGGCACATAGCCCTTCTCTTCTCCATGCTTTAAAAGCCTGGGATGAGCTGGCAAAGTATGCCTCTGGCAGAGCCTTTGGGGAGGATTATTAGGGAGGTTTTTATCGCCATTCTCTGAGTCCTGTGTCATCGTCATTGTCTCATACACACAGGGGGAGTCAGCTGTTCTTTGGACTGGACCAATGACATCGCTTTCCAGTGGGTACAGCCAATGTTCTCTCTTACAGGCTAGAAGAGATCAATAATTTCTTCTTGAGAAACAGTGATGAATACCTGGCCCTGATCTTTGAGAAGAAAGACTCCTATGTGGGTAGAGAGGTAAGGCCACCTGGGGGCTCTCTGGGGATCAAGGTTAAAGTTTAGATGTGAGAGTGGTTGCCAGTTTGGAGTGGATGGAGGGGGTAGGGTTTGACCTGCCTGCTTCTTTCATTATGGAGACACCTGCTGGGGGAGACAGGTACTACACAAACTGTTGGCCATCAGTTACCTTGTAAATCCTTCTCTATGTTGCAGATTCATAGAAAAGGAATGGATTTTAAAGAGCAGCTACCCTAATGCCCTCTTTTTATAGTTGAGGAAACTGAGGCCCAGTGATGTGACTTCCCTAAGGTCACAGAGAAGGCAAGTGACACAGCTGGGAGTAGAATTCAAGGCTTGAGATTTTTTTTTTTGGACCAGACCTGTGATTTCCTTAATATTAGGGAACTCCTGGTAAAGAATTTTTTCTGCCAATGCAGACTGGTGCCTGCCCTGCAGCTTAGAGCCTTAGAGAATGCCTGGGAACATGGAGGGGAGGGAGGCAGGGACAAGTACCTTACCAAGGGTCACATGGCCAGTAGAGAGCATTGAGCCTAGGTCTTCCTGCAAAGGCCAGCTTTCTAGTATGCCAGAGGTATGCTCAAATACAAATGGATCACCACGGGCTGAATACTGGCTCAGAAAACCTCAAATTCAAATGATCAGGGCTGTGTTTTTGTTTTATTACTTATCTTTATTTTGTTGAACATTTCTTGATTACATTTTAATCTGGTTCAGCAGAGTGTCCATGTAGAAAAAAGGAGTTTGACACCTTATTAATATGCCTTGGCTACTTTTCTCCCAAGGTTTTTTCATCACGTTGCCTCTGTCTCCCTCTCTCCTTCCCTCTCTCTCTCTCTCTCTCTCTCTCTCTCTCTCCCCACCTCTCCCCCCCTCTCCTTCGCTCTTTCCCCCCTCTCTCTCCCTCTCCTTCTCTCCCTCTCTGTCTCTCTCTCTCTCTGTCTCTCTCTCTCTCTCTCTCTCTCTCCCTCTCTCTCTCCCTCTTGGTCTCTCCCTCTCTGTCTCTCCCTCTCTGTCTCTCTCTGTCTCTGTTTCTGTCTCTCCCCTACCCTCTCCCTCTCTGTCTCCCTCTCTGTCTCCCTCTCTGTCTCTCCCCTCTCTGTCTCTCTTCTCTCTCTCTCTCCCTCTCTGTCTCTCTGTCTCTCTCTCTGTCTCTCTGTCTCTCTGTCTCTCTCTCTCTCTCTCTCTCTCTCCCTCTCTCTCTCTCTCCCTCCCTCCCTCTCTCATATACTCTGTATTCATGAACTAATTTACTTCAAAGGTGGATTGTGCTGGTGCTTGGGTAAGATTTCCAGGTCTGACCCAGAGAGTCCTAAAGAAATAGGAGAAGGGGGCAAAGGAGACTGTATTGTGGCACATAGAGGTGGTGGTTGTTTGTCCTTCATTCTTGAAGAAGATCGTGACATCAGGGAGGTGATGCTGTGACATGCAAGTGAATTAGTGCAAAGGAAAGAGTGACAGACTTAGAATGTGAAGAATTGAGTTTGGTTCCTGGCTTGGTACTTATTAAACATATGATCTTTACTTCGATGGGCCTCAGTTTCTCTGTCTGCAAAATGAGGGAGATGACTTCAGAGGTGCCTTCCACCTCTAAAGCTGTGATCCTATAACTGTTTATACTAAGGGAGCCCCTGACTGAAAACTACAGCTGGAAAAGTCAATGCAGTCCCTGTGTTAGGTGGACTGAACCCAGGAAGATGACCCTGAAGGTGTTGGGGGCAGAAGGGATAGGGAAAGGGAGACATATAGGCACCTATTCTCATTCGAAGATTAGAGGCCAATGGCCCCAGCCCTACTTCTTTCTCCATTTCCATCCCCTAGCTCCTTGAAATGACAGTAGACAAAGCAGTGACTGCAGGAAATGACTGTAGGGTGGGTCAGAGAGCACTGCCTTTAAAGGATTCCCCCCAATCTCCCAGTTTTCAAGTGGAGAGAAGTATATGGTAATAGGTCTATGGGTTTCCTGGTCAGTATTACTCATGGCAGTGGCCATGAAGTGAAAGGTTTGAGAAGCGTTACCTCAGCTTAATTACAATCAGAGTCTGGTTTAAAGTCAGAGGACCTGAATTCAAATTATGATGTCTATGTGACCAAAGCTCATTCTGGGCCTCAGTTTCCCCTTTTGTAAAATGAGACGTTTAGACTGGTTTATGAGGTCCCTTCTAACTCTAAAACTGTGATTCTGTCATCTGAAGAGCATCCGAGCCAGAGACCTACTGTCCTCCAGCTCATTCTGTCCAATGCCTGTCCCTTTAATAGATCTGTTGATTTTTGCAGGTGGAGCTGGACCTGTCTCAGTACCATGGCATCAAAGTGCGCAGGGTTGTGGATATACAGGAGGATATAGTAAAGAAATTCGCTGTCACTGCCTTTCCTTCTTGCTACTTGCTGACCAGAAATGGCTCCAAGTCCAGGGTCCCTGTGTGAGTATTTCCTCAGCCCAGCACTCTTCCCCCCACCAGCTCTGTCTCTGCCTCCTTTTCCTGCACAGAGAAGGCACGGATAACCAGTTGTCCCAAGGACCCTGGTTCTCTTCTGTTGTACTCTGCAGAGGTGTTCCAGCCCGTCACAACTTTGAAACTTGTCCCCACACAGTGCTAGTAGGCAGACACTTTGGCACACTTGCTAACTTGGCAGGGAACCAAATGTGCCTGACCCTCCCTCTCTTTGGTTTCCTAATTGCAGAAAAGTTCATTAGAAATCAGACAATAGCCAGTTCTGAAAAGCTGGCAGAAAACAATGAGCCCAGCACTGGGCCTCTCTGGCAGTCCCCACTGTTGAATAGCACGTTAAATACGGGCCAGATGGTGCCTTCCTCCCCTCAATGCTTGATGGATGTCAGGCTAGCAGTGGAAGGAAGTGCATGGAAGGGCAGGAAGACAAAAGCCTGGGCTTCAGGTTGCTTCTGGAAGTGATCTGGGGTGGGGGCAGGGGTGAATGGTGCCATCCCATTCCTCTGCAAGGGGCTAAGGGGTGAGTAAGCTCTTTCCCTGAGACCCTGTTACGGCTGACTGAGCCTGCTCTGGCACCTAGGCTGACCTAAGTAGTGGTGTTTGCAGTGAAGAAGGATGGTGGCATGAGTAGCAGAGAGGGGAGAGAAGGGGGTTTAGCCTTCTGGGCTGGCTCAGATGATGCCAACTCTGGCAGAGAGCACTGTTATTGTTTCTTTGCTAAAGAGTTGGTGGAGGGGAAAATTGCTTATGACGATGCCATCTCCCAGCCATCTGCTCATCAGTAAACATCGGGTCGTGAAAGCAGGGCGGAAAGTGATGGTTTCCCGATGCCAGCTCCCCTGCCACTCTTCCTCACTCTCCATTTCTCTCTTGAGGAGGGAAGCTGTTCTTTTGCTTTCTCCCTGGTAGGTGAATAACCAGAGAATTTGTGCCTTCGATGTCCCTGAAGCCCTAGTCTGAGCCTTAGCATCTGTCTGCTGTGACCAATGGCCACACAATAATCTGACACTGTAGTATGAGAGGAGGCCATATCAGGGGGAAGGTGAGGTTAGTCTACAGGTATGAAATGGGGAAAACTCTCCTTCCACAACCTACCTCACAGGTTCCAAACCTTTAAGCCCTGCAGAAACAGGAGATCTTTCTTACTTGGACAGAGGCAGAAACCATTCTGTAACAGATTTCTCCGAGGGAATCACATACATTTGTGTGTGTTAGTGTGGTCTGTGAATGTGCCTGTTTTGTGTAAAAATACCCACTCGCACACACAAAATGAAGCACAAATATAGTGCCAGAGAGGCGAGCAGAAGGGAAGAAGGACAGCCTGCAGTTAAGAGGACACACTGTTGCATGTAGTGTTCAATGTAGTCACTGTATCCAGTGTTTTTGTTGAACTGTTAAAAGAAAGGTATCGCTTTCTAGGGACTTGGAGATAGGGGTAATTCCAGAAATGACCATGATGTGAAAACAAAATGTATCATTCAAACTTTTGTCATGTTAAAAACTCCTAGCTCAGTAATAATAATAGTAATAATAACAATAATAAGAGTTTGCATTTTTATGGCGCTTCGAGGTTAGCAAAGCAGTTGTCAGGTATTATTATCTCATTTGATTGTCTCAGTAGCCTGTGAAATAGGTGCTATAAATATCACCATCTCACAGACAAAGAGCACTGGGGCTGAAGTCAGAGTGCCCAAGTTAAAGTCCTATCCTGGATGCTTACTACTTGTGTGATCCTGGACAAGTCACTTAACTTCCCTCAGTTTCCTCAGGAGAATGGGACTTGAGGGGTGGGGAACCTGTGACCTTGAGGCCACATGTGGCTCTCTAGGTCCTCAAGTGCAACCTTTTGATTGAGCCCAACCTTCACAGAATAAATCCCCTTAATAAAAGGATTTGTTCAGTGAGACTTGGACTCGGTCAAAAGGCCACACCCAAGGCGGTGGCCTTGAGGCCGCAAGTTCTCCACCCCTGGACTAGATGATCTTTGAGGTTCTTTCCGGCTCTAGAACTGTGATCCCATATGTGCCATATGATCCCTGGATTACTGTTACCCTCATGGCAGCCCAGTCAATTTATGGAATGTGTAACTTCCATTTTGAACTTTCTTGCCTATTGGGAAAGGTCAAACAAGACCCAAAATTTATGCAGGTAGGCATCATAAGACATGGAAGGAGAGGCAGGCTTTCTTGAGATTGCTCTTATATATCTTCTCCCTGCCCTTTCCCATCCCCTTTCTTTCTTCTTCCACCAAGACTCAGTGACCATAGGGTTCTTCAGGGGCTGGTTCAGTTTCCCTGTAAGAAGTCTTTCCATCCCCAAAGAAGGCCCTGTGAGAATAGATTCTTTAAAATAGCACCTTCTAACCAGATTGGCATTTGTCTTTTGCAAGACTGAAAACAGTTTATAGCCCTTCTGGGCATCTAACTGCTTTTTGAACTGGAACACAGAAGATTCCAATCAGGCAGTTTTTCCATAAAAGCATATGGATGGAATATAAAGATATTCTTTTCTTGAGGTCTCCCAGAGCTGAGGCAGACAGATAGTTGAAAATCTTACTAATGCTTCTTAAAGAAAAATCTCCACGTTAGATTCTCTCATTCGCCTTTCTTTGCAATGAATCTTGGATCAGAGACTCCCTCTTGCTATTTCCATCTGAGGTACAGGCATTTATTTCTGAGAGATCAGGATTTTAGCAGATTGGTTTGGGTTATCTCTTCCCAGTCCCACTGACTGCCTTTTCACTCATGTTCCTCTCTGTCTTTCTCCCTTCACAGGCCTATGGAATCCAGATCTCTTTATAGCTCTTACCTACAGAAGTTACCTGGTGTGGGCAAAAGGACCGTTACTCCATCAGTCAGTCCAACCCCAGTGGTTAAGCCAACCACACCAGATCGGATAGCCCCTCCTGTTACTAAACCTGTAGACAGGTAAGGATGCTGCCAGGTCCCCTTCTGCTCTGTGATGATCAGCAACTCCATTTTCTTCTTTTTTAAAAAATTTGTTTTATTTTATTTTTTGTGGAGGGGGGAAGGCAGGGCAATTGGGGTTAGCCCAAGGTCATACAGCTATTAAATATGCCTGAGGTCAGATTTGAACTCAGGTCCTCCTGACTCCAGGGCCAGTGCTGTTTTCACTACACCACCTAGCTGCCCCAGCTGCTCCATTTTCTGCTCTTCCATTTGGCCAGAGATTCCATATGACTCTTCTGGGTGTGTGGGGAGTAGTAGTAAGGAATGTCAGAGGAACCCTTGAGATGGAAGGGCTTTTAAGGGTCATCTACCCGAGACTCACCTCATTTTGGATGTTATTGAAGGGATTTCTCTTGTCAGGTACAAACCAAAGAAATTGTCTCTCCTAACTCAGAATTTCTGTCAGTGTCCCTAATGGATAGATGAGCCATCGAGCTTTAGAACTGGAATGTTTCGGAAAAGATTAGCATGGTCCCTGCATATAAGGATCATTTGTAAATTCACAAAACAGTCTGTGATCTTGGCTGCCAAAATGATAATCTTAAAACATCTATTTCACAGTCAGTCCTGTGCTCAAAAGTGGCTCCATATTCCCTTTAGGATAAAACACCAACATTTTTCACCCTGTTATTTAATGCGCTTCCCAGTTTGGTTCCCACTAACCTTTCGCATCTTACTTTATGTTCTCTCTTCATACACTCTCTGTTCCCACTCAAATTAGCCTGTTTTGCTCTTCCCCATGCAAAGCATTTCATCTGTCTTCTCCCCCTCCATCACCCCTGTTTGCAAATATCCTTCATGTAACTGCCTTTGTATGTACTGGGAATATGCTCCCTTCTCACTTCTTCATTGAATCAACAACTTCCTTCAGGAACAGCTGAGTTCTTATGAGGCAGCTAAGTGGTGGTATAGTTCATAGATCCCTAGGTCTGGAGTTTGGAAGACCTCAGTTCAAATCCAGCCTCAGACACTTACCAGCTGTGTGACCTTGGGCAAGTCACTTGACCCTGTTTACCTTGAGGTTTTGTCATCTGTAAAATGAGCTGGAGAAGGAAATGGCAATCCACTCTAGTATCTTTGCCAAGAAAACCCCAAAAGGGGCTGCAAAGAGTCAGAAACAACTGAAAAACAATGAAACAATAAATCTGTATTTGCATTTTATCTTCCTGGTAGAATGTTAGCTCTTCAAGGCCAGGGTTGGGTTGTTGGTTTGTTATTGTTGCTATTTTAAATATTATATTTTTTTAAAAATCCCCAACGAGCTCCTTGCCCATAGTAAGTGTTTAATACATGCTTGGTTACTTTTCTCTTTATTACTTTACTTTCTTTAATTAATTTGTTGACCAACACTTTAATTTGTTGAATTCACTGATGGGGACCAGGATTCATTTTCAAGGCAGCCTGGTTTTTCATTGGGTATCTTCCATGCCTAGAGAGTCCTTCCTTTCTTGGAGGCTGGATAGCTTTTGTTTTTATTCTTGTTGTAAACTACCTACTAGTTTTAGTTGTGTGAATATGTTCTGGAAAATGGAACTGTGAACATCTGGACAGCAAGCCCAGTATCCATGCTCTAGGCCCCAAATTATATGGAAATCTTCCAAATTTTCAGCATGCAGGAGAATTTGAGTGACTTCCTATGGGTATGTTTGAGGAAAGGAAGGAGGTTTCTAGGAGTAATAGAAGCAAAAGTGTAATGTTCATTGATTTTATTTTAAATTTTTAAATTAAATTTAAGATTTAAATTTAAAAAAATCAATATCCTTTGTTTTTGTATTACCTTCATTTCCAAATATATTCCTTTCTCCTTTCCTACCCTTTGTTATAAGACATTTCTTGCAATAAAGAATAAAAAAGAAAAGTGGGGAAGGTAAGAGGACAGATATTGAGGTGGAGGCAGTTTAGGAAAACTAACCAACCCATCACCTGACATTATATACAATATTCCATACCCATAGGCCCCTCCCCCCCACCTCTGCAAAGAAGTGATGGAGGTACATCCTCATATCACTTCTTTCAGCATTTAGTTCAAGTCCTTTTCTCTTGTTCTTTCCATTTATGCTGTTTTGGTCCTTGTGTGTGTTATTTTCTTGGAACTTCATTTTGCATCAGTTCATATAAGTCTTTCTATGCTTCTCTGTAGTCATCATGTCTTATGACCCAGTAATATTCTATCATTCACATAACACAGTTTGTTTAACCATTGCTAAGCAATAGGCATCTGCGTCGTTTCCAGTTTTTTGCTATTATTAAAAAAAAATGGTATATATAAGATTTTGGTATATATGAGATTTTTTGGTATATATGAGACCTTTATTTTCTTTTTTGATCACTGTTCATCCATTGATTTTAGAAAGGATTGAAAGTCCCAGTGATTCAAAGTCCACTTTGAAAGTGGAAAGTGAAGAGGTAGGCCTTGTTAACAAAGAGATTGAAAGATGGGCAGCGTGGAGTCTGTCGCCTGAAGCAAGACATAGAAAGTGTCAGTTATATAAATATAAGCTTCTGGTTTAGCAGTAAAGCTAAAGCAGATAAGAAAGTGCCTTTGGGAAGAAACTTTGCTCTAGGGAGAAAAAAAATTACCTAATAACTGTGTCAGGCTTTATCTTTCAGAATGCTTCCATTACCATTATCTCACTGGGTGCTCCCAGCAAACCCCTGAGGTGGGAGAGTATATAGTATTTATTCCCTTTTATAGGATGATACATTTAGAGCTGGAAGGACCTTAGAAATGGCATCCAACACCCTCATCTGGGGCCAAGAGGGGCTACATGACTTCCTTAAGGTCTAGATTTGAACACAAGTCTTTTGACTCTTTATCCAGTGCTTTTTACTTTTTACCACATTGCCCAGCATTGAGGAAATGGAGGTTGACTTAGCCTTAAGCAGTGAAGACTCTGGGACTTCCTTCTGGCGCCATGTAGACCGATAATGAAAGAATTAGGATTGGAACCCAGATCTCAAGCAGAACCGTCACTGTTAGTGATGATTCAGAAGTTCCTGGACAGAAAGGTTTGACTTTGAGGATTCCCCTTAATTCAGCCTGGGGCTGATCTAGGCCATCTATGTTGACTGTTCAAACACTGCAGGCACTCACTTAGGCAAACACTTAGGTACACAAGAAGTGCTTGGATGAATTCCTAGATGAATGCAGCCCCATGACAACCGGTCCTGGGAGGATCCAGAGAAAATCTTTCCCCTATAGATCACTTTCCTAGATCCCAAAAGGGCAGAGCAGGCCTAGGAGTGAAGAGAGGCTTAGGGAAGCTGTTGGTTCTCTCCCAGAGGTGAGTGGCTACCTTGCAAGAATAACCATCAGAGGCAAGAATGCAGCCAGCTTCCATGATCAGCTCAGCTTCTCCAGTTCCTGGCAGCTGTGAACAAAGGCCAGCCCCAAAGACAGAGGTTCAGCCCCCAGAACATGGTTGATGAGATGACCCTGTAGATAAGGAGTTAGGAAGACCTGAGTCCACATGTGGCCTTACTAGCCGTGTGACACTTGGCAAATCACTTCCTGTCTGCCTCAATTTCCTCATCCGTAAAATTGGGATAATAAGGCCACCAGCCTTCCAGGGTTGTCATGTTGGATTTATAAAGCACTTCATAAATCTTAAAGTAGTGAGTTTCCATGCCAGCTTCCCTAATGACACCTCTGGGTGTCCCTAGCCTTTAGCTTTGCCCTTAGCCCAGCAACAAAATGACTTTTGATTAGGCAGTAGATGGCTTAGTCGGAGTGCTAGACTTGGAGTCAGAAAGACCTGGATTAAAATCCTGCCTTAGATACTGACTTAGCTGTGTGATCCTGACTGGTCAATTTACTTAACCTCCCTCAGCCTCAGTGTCCTCATCTGTAAAGGGGGGGTGCATCTACCTTATAGATGGTTTTTGAGGATCAAATGATATCCTTGTATCAAATGTTACAAAGCATTATGAAGCACTTTGGAAACCTTAAAGCAATCTTTAAATGTTGGCTGTTGTTATTATTATTGTATAAAGAACCCTATAGGACCATAGAATTAGAAACCCTGGGTGGGGTTCCCCACCCCTGAGTCCAGACTCCTCTTTCACAGATGAGGAACCCCAGAGAGGGGTGGAGTGGCTTGCCCAGGGTCACACAGTTGGTTTCTGAGGCCAGGATGGAAACCCTTTCTCTGATAGTGGATTATTTAAATTGGCCCCAGGTGGAACCAATAAGAAAACAAAGCCTTTCCCTTTCTTCTGACTCAGTCCCTTCCTCTGCTGATCCCAGGTTGCCCTTCACCATTGTCAATACTACATTTCTCTCCTTCCCATCCTTGTCCCCAGTTCCAAGGTATATATGGCCGATCTGGAATCTGCTCTCCACTACATCCTTCATATAGAGATGGGCAAGTTCAAAGTCCTGGAGGGAGAGCGTCTGACAGCTCTGAAAAACTTTGTGTCGGTCTTGGCCAAGGTAAGTCAGGCCTATGGCCTCCATCTTCCTCTTTAACATCCTTAACTGATTAATTAGAGACTGCTTCATCATTACTAGCTCAAATAGGCATCCTGAAATCCTTACATGCCTGGGTCGATCTAAGAGGCAAGGGGAGCTAGGTATTTTCCTGGTGACCTTCAGTCCCTAGAAACTGTGCCTAGTGAGCTGGCCTCCTTTGAACTTGGCCATTGTATGTGGAGGCTGTCCAGCTGTCCAGCTACTTACCTTAGAGCCTCAGCCTAAAAGCTACCATCTTGCCTACTACCCAGGTACCTCTATGTTCTTAGATTGGGGTATATGAGGTCCTACTGAATGACAGAAGGGAAAAAAGGGATCTCTGGCTTGTCAGAGAACTCTTCTTTCCTCCCAGATCCTGGCCAGAATAGAATCAAAGAATTTTAGAGCTGGAGGAGAACTTCATGCAGTATTATAGATGGCAAACCTGAGTCCAGAAAGGGTTCAGTGATTCATTGTCCAAGATCACGAAAGAAGTAAGGAGTAAAGCTGGGATCTGAACCCAGAGACACTCATTCAAAACCCTATATTCTTTTCCCTTAAACCATACTGCTTCCGCAAACCCCTGCTGTGTAAGCTACTCAGTTCCCGTCCTTGTCCCCAGTTGTAAGATCTATATCTATATTCATATCTCTATCTCTATCTATCTATCTATCTATCTATCATCTATCTATCTTATCTGGATTTATACTCCATTATATCCTTGAGGTAGAAGTGGGGAAGTTCAAGGTCCACTGGCACTCATATTTATATAATATTATTATATGTAATATTTATATTTTTCACAACAATCTTGTGAAGTAAGGAGTTCAGGTATTTTATCTCCATTTTACAGATTAGAAAACTGAGACTCAGGGTCAAAATGACTTGCCAGCAGAATTTGAACTTAACTCCTCTGACTCTGACAATGTTCTTTCTACTACATCGTGTTTCTTCTCAACGCACTTAAAAAATCAGTAGAAGTTGCTTGGAATTTCTAGGCAAGAGATAACACCAGAATCTGGCTCTTTATAAAGACTGAGTGCTGACTCTGCTTCTCCAACCCACAGCCTTTTCTCCCTTCCTTCTCCCTGTCTCAAGAACAGCAGCCAAAACCCCACTACTTAAAACCCAAGGCACCTCCCACTAAGTGCTGCTGAGTCAGATATGGGCTTTGGATAAAAGGGATAGCTGAATGCTGAATCAGCTGCTCTGGGCGTTCCAGCGTGCCAACCAATGGAGCATAATCCAGTTCTCTGAAACACCCTACAGTCCAGGCACAATTGCTTGCCTCCCTGAGGCATACCTTGCCAGTGGGGCCTTTGCTCTATATCCTTAGGGCCGCCCCTCCAGACTCCCCCCCCATCAAAAAGATATGCATCTGCTTCCCCCCAGGCTCCCAGTCCCCTCGGGCTTATTCACTATTCAGGTTTCATCCCAGGTCCCTAGGGTAAGGGGTGGCCTAGATCCAATCCCCAGGTACACAGACTTCTTCTAGACTCCCAGGGTCTTGCCCCAGGGTGATGCCTGGAGCATTCTGAGGGGAACTCAGGCCTAGTAAGTGACTTTCTGAAGACTGATTGCTGGTTCTAGCCAGAGCAGCCTTTGGCATCTTGGTGAGGATATGGTCACATATCCTCTCAGCCTAGCTCTGAAATAGAATGGGAGAGTTGGCAGCCCCAGAGGCCCAGACACTTTGTGCTTCTGGGGCAGAGCTGGCGAGGAGCTTGAGAGGTCATCTGAGCCATTCTCCTGCTTTCTGCAGAGGAGAGAGCATGTAGTGGAGTGTCCAGACCTCCACGTGAGTCCTTTTGCCCATCTCCCTGCCCTAGTCCCTTCTGGTTCTCAGAACCCTCAGGAAAGGCATCCTTATAGCTGCCTAAATCCCTTATACCATAGCCTGAGTCAATCCCTTGCTCCCTAGGTCGTATGTTTGAGCATAAGGTGGACAGGTCACCGGTATGTGTGAGGAAAGGAGGAGTGGCCTTGGGAGTTCTATTAATTTTCTATGTAAGTCCCCCTACCAGGTGTATAGCAGAGATCAGTGAGGATACAACAGCCTTCCTGCTATGGTTTAATCACATTTCCCAAGCACTTCCTTGCTCCAAGCACTTATTAAACCCTGGGGCTACAAAGAAAAACAGTAGCAACTGCAAACAAACCAGTCCCTGTCCTCATGGCACTTACATCCAAGTATTCCACACATACACGCAAACATATATATGCCTATGTACATGTGTACAAGAACATATACAGGGTCAGCTAGGTGGTGCTGTGAATAGAGCACCGGCCCTGCAGTCAAGAGGACCTGAGTTCAAATGTGACCTCAGACACTTGACACTTAACTGTGTGACCTTAGTCAAGTCACTTAATCCCGATCGCCTTGCCTTCCCCCCTTAAAAAAAAAGAACATATACAGATGTGTATACATGCATATATTTATGCATATGTTTGATGTGTATGTTTTGGGGTACATGTTGCCTAATGCTCAATGACACACACCTTGGCCAAGAGGCAGGCTTTAGGCTTTGCCTCGTGGACATGTACAGAAGATTATATATATATGGAGTAGATGTCTATCTCCTTGCTGGTGGGTGGGGCAGAGCTAAGCCTGCCTCCTGCCTCCTGCCCAAGGTGTGTGTCATCTGGACTAAGCCTTGGAGGAAGCCAGGGATTTGAAGAAGAGTCAGAGGTTAGGAGGCAGAGCATTCCAGGCAAGAGGGGCTTAGTACATTGCCTGGCACGTAGTTGTCGCTCAAAAAATGCCTGTTAGTGACTGATTAGAAGTGGCAGTAGGCAAGGAGGCAGTGATTGGTCAGCCAGTGGAGAGAGGTAGGGTTGTGTGGGCTCACTGGCAATAGGAATCAAATGGAATTCTTAACAGTATCCAGTGGAGATGCCCTGAGGCTCCAATCCTCCTTCTCTCTAGGTGGGGAGCTCTAGGCTGAACTAGCTTGTACATTAAGTTTTCTAGTAAAATGTACTCCCTTGCCCCCTCAGTCTCTATTTGAGACTATTCCAGAGATGACAATTTCTGCTGGTTTCCCTTCTGCTTGGCTTCTGAAACTCCATGTGCCTTTCTACTCCAGCTATCTCTGTATCCCAATGACTCCCTTAGAGGGGACGATTTTAGGTTCCTTACCAGCTGTCATTCCAGTCTTGGCCACTAGGTTGCATGCTATCACCAGGATTTCTCTGTTGGTTTTTTTCCTCTATGATACCTGCTCCTTGAGAAAGGGGTAAAGTTCCAAGTCAGTGTTAAGAAAGGGGGAAGGTACGAAAGAATTATGGACCTCTAAGCAATGTTCTCCTCATTAATTTAGATTTGTGAGCCCCCTGGGAACCCCAGTGTTGGTTAGCAGGGAATGTGTGTCAAAGGAGAATAGTTTCTAGTAGCCCCTGATCCCTGACTCTTGGGATGCTCTCCAACCTAAGACTTGCTTAAGCTATTTACTGGATCTGTCTTGAAGGATATTTTTTTACTGGACCTTTGATTTCCTTGGCATAGGGAGCTCCTGATGTAGGGACCCTACATTTACCAATACTTTGCACCTTAGAGAATGTCCTAGACCCCAAAGAGGTTAAATACCTTACATACAGCCAAGTTTGTTTCAGAGGCAGGATTTGAACCTACGTCTTCCAGACTCTCAGGGCAGCTGTATGTACTACTCCAAGCTGGTTCTCCTTGAGGGATTAGATTTGACTAAAAGCTATGCCTATTTCTGTTTCATTCCCATCTATAACTCCCACTTCCTTCATAACCTCTCTTGTGTTTTTTTTTCCTATCTTCCCTGTGTTAATATTCCTATGTCTGCCTATGTCTCTGTTTTTCTCGGCTTCTTCTCCTTCTCAGTCTCTACTGCATTTTCTCTTCTTGTGACCAAGTTTGTAGCATGCATGGCACAAACACACACACACACACACACACACACACACCCTCTCCTCCAAGTGCTTGTGGTTTCAGAGTGCTGATACTAATCAGATTTGAGTTGACTTCTTGTCAAAGTAGCTTTTCATGTTTCTCAGAGACTCTTTGGAGTTAAGATCAAGATTTGGAGATTGGCTACAGGCCCTCCCAATGGCAGCCGCTGGAATACAAATGAAAGGGCCCTTTCTCCTAACCAGTCAGTCAACAAGTCAGATAACTATGTAGAAAGTCCTTTTTCTTAAGAAGGACAGACAGTTGGCCTGTGAATCCCCTACAGCCCTATCTAGGAATCAGAAACTTTCAGACTTTCCTTCCAGCAAACCTTGGAGTGGGGAAGGGGAGGGAAGGAGGAGGAATAGTTCTATGTAAGACAAGAGATACCTTACTGATCCACTAAAGGTGAAGCCAGAACATCCATCTCTGAGAGCTCCTCACGGCTTGGTTTCATTCTTCCCATTCCCTGTTTCCACATCAGTCTCCCAACATAAAACAGCTTTTCTCAAGATGGTCATCCTGAGAAATGAGCCTTGTTCCTGTATGCATAATACTCAGGATTTTGAATAGCTTCAGCTTTTGGGGGTATATATCTTTTCTGGGTCTTGCTCCTCTTTGTCCCTCAAATACCTCTGCCCCTTTTCTTGGGCCTCAGAGAACCTAAGGCTCTGTCTGATTTTCACCTTCCCTTCTCCTCCTCCCCCATCTCTGCTTACTCACACTAGGACTATCCTGGTCAGCCCCTGGTCCGAAATCTCCTTTATACCATGGATATGTGGTTACGGCGGCAGCAGAGGAAGAGCATACCTTATGTGTCCTTGGAAATGGCCCTGAAGAATTGGAAAGAGGTGAATGAATTTCCCTGGCCATTGGGTTCCATCATTTTTTTTCCTGTCTTCACTATTTTGGTGGGAATAGGAATGATTTACTTCCCCATCCCTGGCCTTGTGTCTGTTCAGGTGGGGTGAGGGGAGCTTGGAAATGTGTTTCCCCTCCCCCATGACCATGTACTTCCGAATCTCACCTGGATTTCCCCTTCCCTCTTCAGTGGTACATTCTAGACACTCTCGTGCATGGGATTAAATCTGCAGTGGGGTAAAATAAAGGATCTTGTTGGACCTTCAGTCTAGCACCAGTCATTTCATTTGGTGGCTCAGATAATTGAGATGGGGTAGGGAAATCCTGTGTTTCTGGGATCCAGCAGGGAGGGAAGCTTCTCTTTCCGCCTGTGTGTTAAGACTTGCCTTTACTGACTGCGTCCTCTCACACCGTTCTTTTTCTGTTGATCGATTGCTTCTGATACTCCCATGCCTCAGGACGTTATTTTGCCCAGGAAGTCGATCTGGGTGGGCTGCCAGGGAAGCGAGCCTCACTTCCGAGGATTTCCCTGTTCCCTCTGGATCCTTTTCCACTCGCTGACAGTACAGGCAGCTCAGCGCAACGACTACCTTCCGAAGAAAGCAGGTGAATGCTTAGCTGGGCCCCTCCTTAACCTCTGGCTTCTGTCCCTTAGAAGAGTAAGAACAGGCAGAGCTGTGGACAAAGGGCAGGGATCTTGGACTTACCTGGTATCAGGGGTGGGATTTGCCATGACCTGTCCTGCATACCATATCCAGAGTAGATAGCATGGCTGAATATCCACCGTAGCCACACTGTAAGAGAGGAAGATTCACAGAGATCAGAGGCAGGTTAAGCATAAACAATGCCAATGAAATAGCATTTATCATATTTTTTTAAGACTTAAAGGGATGAAGATTCCACGGGTCCCTTCGTAACACAAGAAGTTAGCCGAGATCAGGGGTGGAGTATTAGAGTGGTTGCAATAGGGGAGGGAGAGCAGGGGGGGATCCACTGCTTGGATACCAGGGAGATTTAACTGAGTAACAGGCAGGGAAATGGAGTAGGGCTTTGGATTCTGTAGAGGGAAGTGGGGGGAAGGAATTAAAGGAGAAATCCAGGGACATTTCCTTTCTCCCAAAAGATCCCCAGGAAGTTCTCCAAGCCATCCGAGGCTACGTGAAATACTTCTTTGGCTGTCGAGAATGTGCCAAACACTTTGAGCAAATGGCGTCCGCCTCCATGGACCGAGTAAAGACTATGGATGATGCTGTCCTCTGGCTCTGGAACCGGCACAACCGAGTCAATGCTCGCCTAGCAGGTAAGAGCCTGGTCTGAAGAGAGGCTCGATCCCTATGGGAGAATGGAAAGGATGGGAGAAGCAGCAATTCCTGGGCAGAGGTTGAGATATGGATTGGTGCAACACCAGGCCAGAAGCTATGCCCTCTTGACTCCTACCTCCTTAGATAGTATATTACTTTACTTTTTTTTTTCAGTTTTATGATGCCTTTTTAAAAATACTAATGTCCTGTACCCAATATGCCACATCTCACAAATAGAGCAATGCTGTAACAAAGAAAAACAGCTAGTCCTAATTCACCAGCACAGCAACCAAGTCTGGTAGCACATGCAGCACTCTGTACCTGTGTCCTGTTTAGAGGAGGGAAGATGGCCTTGCTTTAGAGCTGGGCCACACTGGGCCATCTATGTGCCTTTGGTCACCTCTCCTGTACCAGGTTGGGTATATCAAGAGGTGAATGCATTTCAAGGCCTGGACAGCAAAGGCAATAGATAGGGAGTTTTTCAACTTTTTTTGTCATGGATCCATTGGGCAGCCTGGTGAAGCCTGTGAACCCCTTCTCAGGATAAATATTTATTAATTCATGATTTAAGGAAATGCTAAATTTCAATTAGGGGTTAAGGGAAATAAAGTTGCAATTAGTTTTTCTAAATTCACATGTTGCTTAAAATCTGAGGGGGAGGGGGGGAGTGAACCTGGGTTGAGAACTCCTGTCATGTGACAGATGGAGGGTCTGGCTTTGCTTCTGGGACACATGATAAGCAATGAAGATCTAACCTTAGGGCTCTGTACGTGGGTGGGAGTGACAGTGGAGAGATATAGACATTGTGTTTTGTGATCATGGATCCAGGAGCTTGGAGGCACTGAACATTGGGCAGCAGGTGGTATGGGAGCCAAAGCTTCTGTCTACATCTGGTGGGTCTTGAAAAGCTGCCACGTGCCTGGCTTCTCTGTCTGCCCTGCCTTCCTCCTCCCCCTTCCACTTGTCATCAAATGCTCCATTTAACCATCTCCACCCCCTGTGATTTCCATAGACCACCACTGCCCCAGAAAAGCCTGTGGTCCTTTGGTGCAGGGTCTGAGTGGCAGCAGGCACGAAATTCTTAATCCTGCCACTAGAAGGTGTTAGCTCCAGTGTTCTCTAGAGTGCTCTAGTTTGGGAAACTATCAAAGACTGATGGGCTGGTGATGAATTCTGTCACCAGAACTCTGGGCCTAGAATCAAGAGACAATTCATTTAGATCTGGCCTCAGACACTTACCAGCTATGTGACCTCAGGTAAATAAGGTCACTTAGACTATTTCGTGGTGGGTGAAATGACTGAGCAAAGGAAGCTTCACTCTTCTTAGCATCCTGATTTATTCAGCAATGCATGCCAAAGGCCTAACAAAGAAGGACCAGACTTCCTCAGCTTGGGCCTGGACCTTGAATACAGGGGGAGACAGATTTTTATACATTAAAATTAATCAAATAAGACCAATTAATAAAATTGAAACAATACAACATTAGGTAATCTGATTTCTAATTGGAGGAAAGATTAGGGACTTTCCAAGTTGGGAGGGGGATAGCAAACAGGTACAATTTCCTGAATTCAGAAAAAGAAATATCTCACCCCCCCCCCCCTACAAGTATCTATAAACACTCAAAGGAACATGAAAACAATAACTGATTGACCAACACGGGCCAGTTTTCAGATGACGTAGGGTTTGCTTGAGATGTACAATTGTGAGAAAACTCCTTCCATCAGTCTTTGGACCTGACCGGGTTTCTGGTCAGCATAACCCAGGTCCTTAGTTAAGGGTCTCTAAACAGCAGGGAGAAGTGGGCCAGTTTCCCAGCCACACCGGGCTAGGTTCAAACAATGCAATAAGGTTTTCTCCCAATTCCTATAATTGAATAAAGTTTTCGCACAAGACAGAAATTGAACTAGACCCATAATTGAAGAGAAAGGGAACTGAGCTAGCTCCAGAGTTGAGTCACAGAATGGAGTCAGTGTGGTTCACTCAGTTCTCACTGTTCTGATCCCCTCGATTCCCTCAGTTGGCTCCAACTTCCCCAACTATAGAATGGAGACCGTGACAGGGGAGTTATGAGGATAAAGTGAGATGGTGTGTGTAAGAGCGCCCATCACGGTGTTTGTCTGGTGGCGCTGCACAATGCTCATTTTCTCACTTTCTCCTGTTCCCTCCTCACTGAGAGGAGAGAAATATGCCCAGGCCTTTCTCCTCCCTTTTCCCCACAGCTTTCAGGTTTGTTGGTTGGTTCATTGGTTTCTTTACTCATTCAACAAATACTCATTTGGGGCGGTTAGGTGGCAGAGTGAATAGAGCACTGGCCCTGGAGCCAGGAGGACCTGAGTTCAAATGCAGCCTCAGACACTTAACACACACACACACACACACACACACACACAAAAACTAGCTGTGTGACCTTGGGCAAGTCACTTAACCCTAATTGCCCTGCATTCCCCTCTCCAAAAAGCAAAAACAAAAAAACCCAAAAAAACCCAAACAGTCATTATTAAGTCTCAGGCACTTTGCCAAGTGCTGGTGATGCAAAGAGGGTCTTTTGTCATGGAATTTACAATTTAACAAGGTGGAAACCAAAATAATTAGGATGTAAGGGAGAACAAGATCTATGTAAAGGAAAGGTCTAGACAAAAAGATAAATGTAAGGATTTAACTTGGAATCCTAGACTACATGATCATAGCTTTAGAGCTGGAAGGAACCTTAGAGGCTATCAAGTCTGACCTTCTTAACCAACCCCTACACCCCCATTTTACACATGAGGAAACTGAGGATCAGAGAGTTTAAATGACTCTCCCAGATTCACGAAGCTAGTAAGTGCCTGGGTTAGGATTTGAACCTGAGGCTTCCTGAGTAGAGAAGAGCTGAATTTGAGACTTGCTGCAGAGGTGGCTAACTGAATAAAGGCTCAGAGATGACAGTGTGGTTTCACGCTACGGTGTGACAGTGACAGAAGCATGCAAACTAAGGGAACGGTTGATTTCCTTATGGCAATCTAACCTGGTGGAGAGAATTCTGGAATTCCTAGTCCCAGCTCTTTCAGTGCATCAATAAGTCTTTCAGCAAGGAGTCACAGAATCTTGAGGGGCCTTGGAGGCCATCTAATTTGACTTCCTACCCAGAATTTCTCAAAGTTGTCCACCAGCCTCTACTTAAATACTTTTGGTATTGGGGAAAGCAAATCACTTAATTTTTTTTAAGGTGAAGTTTTGTCACCTGTAACCTGGAAGGAAAACCCTGATCTCTCTGTTCCCCACCTCCTCATGTGATACAAAAACGTGAGGGCCAGTGAGAGATCCTCTTTGGACCTGGTATGTGTGTATGTGTGTTGGGGGAGAGACTGGTGGCATCCCATTACTCCTCTGCCCTCTTGAAGAAAACACAAGATATGGAAATCCAGAAATGTAAAACATAGATTAGATCAGTGGTTCTCAACCTGTGGGTCGCAACCCCTTTGGGGGTTGAATGATCCTTTCACAGGGGTCACAGGGGTTACCTAAGACTATCGGAAAACACCTATTTCCCATGGTGTTTGGAATCGAGACACCGTTCCTCTATCTGTCTCCAGATGGGTCTGCCCACATGCAGATATGCCCACATGCGAGTATTAAAGGGTTGTGGCATCAGGAAGGTTGAGAACCACTGGATTAGAGAATCACCTCTTTCCTTTACAAAATGACCCTCTACTAGACAAAAAGGGTGGCTTGGAAGATTCCTTTGAAGAGTGATTTTCCCTAGTACTTTTAGCAAGGATGCATTTTTTTTTTTTTTGCTTTTTGCGGGTGGGGGGGGAGAAGGCAAGGCAGTTGGGGTTAAATGACTTGACCAAGGTCACATGGCTAGTAAGTGTTAAGTTAGGATGCATTTTTCAGAAATATGAACAATGCTACCTCATTCTGCAATATGCTCATGGTGCAAAGCAAGGTACCTTCATTTTACAATGGGAAAATGGTATTGAATGCTGGACTTGGATTCAGAAAGACCTGGCTTTGAATCTTACCTGAGACTCTCACTAGCTGTTTGACCCTAGGCAAGTCACTTAAGCCTCCTTGGGCCTCAGTTTCTTCATCTGTAAAATGAGGGGGTACAACTGAACAACCTCTAAGATGTTTTCTAGTTCTAGTTCTATCATTCTGTGTTCTTCCCGGGGAAACAGAGGGAGGGAAAGGGAAATGAATAAATAAGCATTTATTATGTCCCTACTATATACTAGTCATTGTGCTAAATGTTTTATGTGCTCATTTGATCCTCACAACAGTCCTTTAAGGTAGATGCTGTTATGATCCCCTTTTTACAGTTGAGGAAATTGAGGCAGATAGAGGTTAAGTGACTTGCCTAGGGTCACACAGTTATTCAGCATCCCTGGATCATAGTAGCTATTGGGGTCCATTCTCAAAGAGATTAAAAGCTCCAAACAGGAGAGTCAAGTAAATGATGTATCTGCTGGCCATAAAGAGGTCCCCTTCCTCCATACCCACCCACACACAGCCTGAAAGGAGCAGCTGAGACCCTCTAGTCTCTAGTCCTCCTGCTTCCCCCACAATCCGTTAAGAGATCGCCACCCCCACTTCCACTTGGAGAATAAAACTTGGTATCTGTTTTCTAATCCACTGCCTCCTCACTTGATGGTTGGGGAAACTGAGGCCCAGAGCAACTTGGCCAAAACCAGCTGATCAGTGCCAGAGGCAAGACCAAAATTCAGGATTCTGGACAATCCAATATTTTCCACAGGAACTCACGATCTCTTTACTTTAAAAACAGAACTTATAGTTGAAATAGAGAAAAAGTAGATTTCCCTAAGAATAAGAGGAAAGGCTTAGCAGAAAAACAAATGGGGATGAATGGACGATCCAAAAGTCCTGATGGAGATTTATGCGGCAGGTACTATGGTAAGGGGTGAGAATACAAGTGGAAAAAAATGAGGCGGTCCCTGATGTTGGGGTGCTCATACTCTAATTAGGGGAGACAACATATGAAAGAAAGATCAGGGATGGGGCTGTTACAAAGTTCCAGAAGTCATAAGGGCACATTAGTGGATCCTTAGGTTTCATCAGGAAGTCAGATGATAGTCCTGGGGATCTGGAAGTCATGGAGGGGGTGGTAAGGCTTGGAGGACCTTACGGGGGCAGTGATGGGGCACTTGTGCTTCCTCAGCTTCCTAGAAGGAGAAGCTGGAACTAGAGCAAGTCCATAATGATGATCAAATTTACAGTTATATAGCAGTTTCAAGCTTGCAAAACAGTTTTCTTACAACACATGAGGAAACTGAGTTTGCTCAGAAGCTTATTAGGCTGTCAGAATCAGGACAGCCAAATCTTCTCTTCCTGGAGGTCAGCAGGTCACAACTCATCTTCCTGTGTA
This sequence comes from Pseudochirops corinnae, assembly GCA_028646515.1. Classification (NCBI taxonomy): domain Eukaryota; kingdom Metazoa; phylum Chordata; class Mammalia; order Diprotodontia; family Pseudocheiridae; genus Pseudochirops; species Pseudochirops corinnae. The sequence continues at coordinate 304,895,135 of CM053586.1, read as the reverse complement.
ATTTCCTCCCCAGGTACAGTCACTGAGGATCCTCATTTCCCCAAAATCCAGTGGCCACCAAAGGACCTATGTGACTTGTGCCACAGTGAAATTGAAGGAGACCCTGTGTGGAATCTAGGTGCCACTCTGAAATTTTTAAAGTCCCACTTTTCTCCTCGAAACATTGTCCTTGATCATAGATGGCCTGTAGAAGCCCTACCTGGTCCTGGGTACTGGCATGGAGAACTGGAGAATCCTACTCCCTCACCTCCTGCTGAGCAACCAAGTCCCACAGAGTCACCAGGAGAGGAGCCAGTGGACAAATCGGAAGATCTGAGAGGAGATCGTAATGAGATTTCAGATTATTTGTTGGCCTGGCTTCTGGGGAGTAAAGCTCCATATTTAGCAAAAGAAGTCATCTCAACAGAGAGTGAAGGCTTGACAGCAGAGAATCATTTCTTGACAACAGAGTTGCCAGAATACCACCATGTCCAGGTGCTAAATGTGGCAATGAAGGAACTTCCAGAGAAGCAGTTGAGAGAACACCAGGATACTCATAATGATGAGTCTGATGAAGCTAAGTCCTTGATCTCAGACGATGGAGACCAGTTTCTAATCTTGGATGATAGAGTTAGATCTCTGGTCCTGGATGATGGAGCTGAACCCCTAATGCTGGACCATGGAGCCCATGAGCTGTTCCCAAAACCACAGGTTGCACAGAAACTGACCAAGCGAGACACATTGACCCTGCAACTGGAGGAAGGTGCAGATGAAGTCAAGCAGCTGTCCAGTTTCAGCAAGAGAAAGGTGGGGGCTAGGGCCCAGCCAGGCAGCCAGTGGCTATGGATGCTTAGGGGGAACTTCTCCTACCTGGATGTTGGTCTCTGCCTTGGGCTCTACTCCCTGTCCTTCTTTAGCCTCATAGTCATGTGTACCTACTTCCAGGAGAGGATGAAGGCTCGAAAGGGCAGAATCAGCTACTTTTCAGCATGAGCTGCTGAGGGCACATTAGGGGAATGGGAATAGGGTGGGGGCATCTCTTCTCTACCTCTTTCCATGGTTTAAGAGCTCTCAGAGGGTAAGGGAGTGGGGAAGGGGGTGAGAAAGGCCACGGCACCAATGCCCTCTGTGGATAAATGGGAGGGATGCCTGCTGGAAGGAAAAGTCACTTGAAAGTGACTCTGAGTCAACTCAAATCTGACAACAATGTTAGGAGGTGAGGTAGAGGAGGGCGCTGATGAAGGAAGTCCTCTGCACTCCTTATCCCTATCATAGCTGGGACATGAGCCATAGAGGAGCTTTGAATGAAGGGAATTCTATCAGATACTGACCTTCCTGCCACAAATTAGTTTTTAGGCTCCCATGGGCCTCCTGTGTGGCCCCTGCTTCCCCAGTTCCACCTATCCTAGGAATGGGGGAGAATAGAATCATTGCTTCTATGATAGTCCTCCCAGACATTTGTTTGAGGTCTGGAACTAAGAGTAGACCTGAGGCTGGATTCCTCTTGAGCTGCCATTACATCGCTCTAGAAACACCAGATCTCTTTCCGAAGTCCTAGGCACTAATATTCAAATACCCCCAACACTGAAGCAAGCTTGTTTCTTCCCTTCCACTGACAGGAGAGCACTAGAAGATGAGGAACTTCTCGGCAGTATTGCTATGAGCCTTTGTCCCTCCTCTTCAGCCCCAAGGACCCTATCAAAAACTTGGAATCCTGGTCACTCTTGGATTAATAAAAGAATGACGAAGAAAGTAGCCATATTCCAGAAGTTCGGGCCCCCAGTAAAGAGGTCTAGTGCCTTGCTTAGCTACTGTGGGGTCTGGTCTGAGACTGGAACCTGGGAGTTTCTGGGATTATGCAGTTTTCTTAGGTGGAGGTTTGGATGTGTGTGTGTGTTTGGGGGGAGGGGAAGTTAGAATGGAGTAGGATCCTTACCTAGGTGAGTTTGTATTTCCTGTGAGACCCTGCAGATACGCTTGCTGCTAGCTTTCTTTCCAAAGCAATCATCCTTCCCAAAGCAGCATCATCAACTTGAGTGCCACTGAGAATTCACTGGTTTACTCATCTGGGGGTGGGGGTGGAGGGCCAAAGTTGCTCCAGGGTTGTGGGTGGAATCATTCAATTATGTAGCAAAGGGGCATAGTGGGGATTGCAGGGTATTGGGGGGCACACTAAAATTTATTTGTGATGGGTTCTGGGTGGCTTGGTATATAGCTGTGATCATGGGAGAGGGAAGCTTTACACCAGAGATGAGAGCTCTTGGCAGAAAGGGAGAAGGCTTGAGGGAGAGTCAATTGGCCATTTCTTCCTTCTGCTGAGCTGGAGCCTCACATTTTGAGCTATGTCCTTCTGTATTCATTTTCCTGTTTTTCCTCTGAAAGTGACATGGGGCATTGGATGACTATATATTGGGACTGGCTAGCAGGGTTTCCTCTCCCTATAGACACCAAGTTCTATATTGGTTTAAGGGAAGGATGGGGGCAGGAAGGAAGGATGCAGCCCGAGTCTATGAAATACCTATCTCAGCTGGTGATTTGCAGAATAAATTATTTTTTTTGCTAAGGCAAGTGTCTGTGCATCATTGGCCTTTGCTGATGAGGAAAAGAGAGAGTATAAAACACATCTGGACATAGAAATTAGAAATGACCAACCTTGGTGAAACTTGCTGCCTCTAGAATGCCCCACTGTCATCCTGGGGAATCTACAGGTAAACTTGGGAAAGAGAATCACCTGGTCTCATCCCAGCCTCTAGAATCTGGCCTCTATGGGAGGGAGTTGGGCTACTTGGGAGCTATGACACCCTCTTACCTAAACTGGCTGCTCCTAAAGGGTCATGAAATCATAGCTTATGAGCCCAAAGTGAGTTTAAAAATCATGTTGTCCAGTCCCCTCATTTTTCAAAGTAGGAAACTGGTACTGACTGGCTCAGTGGCAAAGTCAGGATCTGAACCCATGTCCTCTGATTCCAATGCAAATGTTCTTTCAACTGCATCATAAGAAGCCAAGGTTGTGGTTTCTGGTCCACTTCATTTCTGTCAACAAAATGGCCTCTGAATTTCCTTGTTTCTCTCCCATTGCCCCTGCTACTCCTGCCTTTTCGTTTCTACTTGAGAATTAGCTGTCCCTACATGCTTTCTACACCCCCCCACACCATCGCTCCTGTTCCTCTCCTCCTCATCTCCTCTCCCCCCTCCCTGCCCCCAGCTCTTTTAGCCTCCTCACAGATCATTAGGGAAAGGCAATGTTTTTGAGATCGGTCCTGAGCCATCTGCTGTAGCCCTGGCTGAATCAGCCTGGAACAGATTCTTTAGGACTAAGCGGCCTTCCTCTAATCCAGCCCTCCTCCTGCCTGGAGAGGATTTAAGGGGATCAGAGGCTGACTGATAATAAACTTTATTAAGGGGGGAGGTAGAGGCTGTCAATCGGATTTGGAGCCCTTGACATCTTCACTTGGCTAAGATGGCCTTTGGGGTGGGGGGAGGCAGTTGGGTTCAGGGGATGATGGAGCAGTATTGTCCTGAGTGATAGGGCCCAAGGGGAGGGGAGTGGGGATGGGGAAAGGCCCTCAGCTCCTACCTCCTAGGAAGAGAGGGGAGGATTAAAAGTAGGCCACATTTCACCATCACCACAAAGACTAGCTTCCCTTTCTATAGCACTTACAATATACAGAGTACTTTCTTTGCAACTACCCAGTGGCAGAAAGTAGGGCAACTCTTATTATTTTAAATAAACTTGTAAAGGCTCAGGAAAAGAGATGATTTGTCCACAATTATAAAGCTAGTAAAGGGGCAGCTAGGTGGCACAGTGGATAGAGTACTGGGCTTGGAATCAGGAAGACTCATCTTTATGAGTTCAAATCCAGCTTCAGACACTTACTAGCTGTGTGACCCTGGACAAGTCATTTAATCCTGTTTTTCTCAGTTCTTCATCTGTAAAATGAGCTGGAGAAGGAAATGGCAAGCCACTCCAGTATCTTTGTCATAAAAACCCCAGAGGGGTCACAAAGAATTGGAAATGATTGAAAAATGACTGAATAGCAGCACAAAGCTAGGAGAGGTTAAAACAGGGCTGGAGTCTAGGAACTAGAACTCCTGACTTGAAATCTATATTGCCTCTTATTAAACAAGCAGCATTGATTAAGTCCCAGGCACTGGGCTGAGCGTTTTGGGTTATAAAGATAAGAGCAAAGTAATACCTGCCGTCAAGAAACTTTCTACCTGAGAAGACACCACGTATAAATTGAATCCCTCCATCACCAAGCTTTTATTAAGGGCTGATTTTGTGTTATGCACTGGGGAGAAAGCAAAAACAGTCCTTGCCCTCTGAGGCGTACTAGCAGCTCGAGCAATCAGTGATGCTATACTAAAGGAAGCTAGGAATTTTGGACAGGTGGAGGTGAGGAGGGAGTGGAGGACTGACTGTGTGTGTGTGTGTGTGTGTGTGTGTGTGTGTGTGTGAGGAAGCTCAGCTCTCTCTCTGTGTCTCTGTCTGCATCTCCGTTTCTCTGTCTCTCCCTCTCCTCTCTTCCCTCTCCCTGTTTCCCCCTCCTCTCCTCTCTGTCTCACTTTCTCTCCTTTCTTCCCTCCCTCCCTCCCTGTCCTCTTTTCTCTTTGTCTCTGCCTCTCTGTGTCTTTCTCTTTCACACACATACACACACACACACACACACACACACACACGATCTTCTCCTGCTCTGAAAGCCTGAGGGGAGCCTGAACAAATATCTCCCATGACCATCTTTGTCATAGAGGCAGAGATGCTCAGATGGAGCCATAAGAACAAAGGTCTGATGTGCAGTCGATGGAATCCACCCTGAGGATCATATTTGGAAGGAAGACAAAGATGAAAAGAGTCTCAAGTGCAAAGCACGCCTTCTCTGCCAAGAACATGGGCCAGCACCCAACTAGGTATAGGGACCTTGGGCACCTCACATCCTGAGTGTGGGTGGGAGGAACTCCTAACTGCTCCCCAGCTCTCAATGTTTTTATACTGGAGATTCAGGGTAAAGGGAACATCAAGAATCCTTGGAAGGAAAAGAAGCCTCTAAAAAGCAAGACGAGGAAGGAGAAGAGGCATCCTTGATTCGTTCATTCAGTAATTCATCCCTAAGTGTTTAGTAAGTGCCTACTATGTGTAAGGAATGAGCTATGATGCAAAAACAAGTGCACTAGTCCTATTCTAATGATTGGGCCTTGGAACGGTCTTGATGGTTTATGAACACCAGGTCTTTTATATTTTTAAAATTTGTTTTTATATCACAGGCATTTCCAGATATTCTTTTCTCTTATAGTTAGCTTTACCTTGAAAAAATTAACTGAAAAAACAAAACATCCAAACCCAACAGATAGAACAATGGGCTCTGAGGGCACCTGTAGTCCCCTACCTCTCATGCAAAAGGAGGCAGGTACTTTTCCTCATTTTGTTTCTGGACCAAGATTGGTCAAGATGATTGCACGGGTTCATTTTATTATTCCTTTTATTTATACTGTAGTTGTATATATAATTTCCTCTCAAGTCTTTTCAATACATGTTAGTGAACCTGCCTTCTCTACTTGGCCCCTCACATGGCAGCATGATTACCCAGCATCCTCCAAATCCTGGGACAATTCTCCCTGGGGTAGCTCTGATGATGGCAAATCCAGAAAATTTCATTCGTTATGAAGGGCTTGGTGATGATGATTGGCATCATTTGTACCCTATTACTGTTGGTAAAAATCTTTACTCCCATGATGGTGAAAACAAGAAGAGAGAAGGTGAGGAGGCACTTCTTATACTCCCAAAGGCATCTGTGTTGGACTTTCTCTGTTTAGTTACAGCCTATAGAATTATACCAGATTTCCATCAGTTGACCTTTGCAAAGGACATATCAAGATAATCTCAAAGTATTTTCTCCCAGTTCAAATTTTTTTTTTAGATCATTGTGGTTCTCTTTAAAAAAAAAACACTTCCACATTAGTCATGTTGTGAATGAAGAATTAGAACAAAAGAGGAAAACCATGAGAAAGAGAAAATAGTACACTTTGATCTACATTCAGATTCCATAGTTCTTTCCCTGCATATGGACAGCATTTTCCATCATAAGTCTTTTGGAATTGTCTTAGATCATTGTACTGCTGAGGAGAGCTAAGTCTATCAAAGTTGGTCTTCAGTGTCGCTATTACTTTGTAAAATTGTCTTCTGGTTCTGTTTACTTCACTCAGCATCAGTTCATGTGTTTCCAGGTTTTTCTGAAATCAACCTGCTCATTCTTTCTTATATTACAATAGTATTCCATTACATTCATATACCACAACTTGTTCAGCCATTCCCCAATTGATGAGCATCCCCTCAATTTCCAATCTTTGCCACCACAAAAAGAATTACTATAAATATTTTTGTACATGTGGGTCCTTTCCCCTTTTTATGATCTCTTTGGGATATCAACATAGTAGTGGTATTGATGGATCAAAGGGTATGCACGGTTTTATAACCACACCCACACCCACACCCACAAACACAAAATCTTCCCCTGCCCTGAAAGACTCAGCAGGGCCTGAACAACCCCTCCCATGACCACCTTTGTCATAGAGGCAGAGATGCCCAGACAGAGCCATGAGAACAAGTCTGATGTGGAGTGGCCAAGTAGAGAAGGCAGGTTCACTAGCATGTATTGAAAAGACTTGAGAGGATACTATATATACAACTACAATATAAATAAATAGAATAATAAAATGAACCTGTGCAATTATCACCTTTCTTCTTTATAACCCAAATTGTTCTCTAGAATGGTTGAATCAGTTCACAACTCCACCAACAATGTGTTAGTGTCCCATTTGACTGTCTTTTGGGATCCCATCACATCCTGACCTAATCAAGGGTTTTTAACCCGAGATTCATGAACTTGTCATAGGTAGATGATAGATAGGTGGATAAATGAATAGATGGATAGATAGATAGTAGATAGATGGGTAGATGAATAGATGGATGGATGGATGGGTGGATGGATAGATAAATAATAGATGCATAGATGAAAGATGGATAGATTGATAGATGAATGGATAGATGGACAGATGATAGATGGATAGGTGGATGAATGGACAGATTATAGATAGATAGATAGATGGATAAACTATATTTCAGTATGATTGGTTTCCTTTGTAATCCTGTATATTTTATTTTGAGCCTTTAAAAACATTATTCAGAGGAGTCCCTGGGCTTCACCAGGCTGCCAAAGAGATCTATGACCAAAAAAAATCAGTTCTTTTGACTTAGCTTTTATCCCTTACCACCTGCGGTCATGCCAGTATCTGTCTACTCCCCCTCCAAACTCCATAGAACATACTGTGACATTTGAAAAATTCTTTGTGATGGTAGGGATGGCACTCCTGATTTGCACACTTATTAGTTAATGAGCTAATGTGTGTAAAGCACTTTATAAACCTTTAACGTGAACAAATGTTAGCTACTATTACTATTATTCTCAGTGCCTTGCAAAGAACGGGGGCTTTAGTGTTAAATGAATGGGTGGCTAGAGTGAAGGGAGGAGAAAGCCTGCTTGGAACCTGTATGTATGGAGGAGAACTCTGGAAGGGGGCAGATATGGGGCCCTGGAAGAATGTCTGGGTCTCCCACACACAATTATCTGTACCCCAGCATCTTTCTTTGCTCTCTTGGCCCTCTGATTGATAAACAGGGGGTGGTTTCTTCTTGTTAGCCAGACTGCTGCCTTTCACCTTGATTTCCCCAGGGCTCTCATGAACAATATCAATAAACACTAGGCTTCACCCCCACCAGCTGTTCCCTTCCCCCACACAGTCTGCCAGTCCAGGGAGCTGGGGGGCTGCGGGTCTTGGCAGTGAAAAAGCTGCTGGTTCTGGTCTGGGAGCAGTTCCCAGGTGGTCGGACAGGCATGCGTTCTGATAGCACCCTCTGAGGCTTTGTCTCATTGTCCTTGGACTGCAGGGGCACCAGGAACTCTGCCCTCTGGGACAATTGGGGTTGGATTCATCTGGGGGTGGAGATGGGGAGAGGAACTCCTCCCTTGGCTTCTGAGTTAGCTTGTCTAATGGGTTAGGATGCAGACAAGAGAATATAAGGAGGAAGGGGGGAGCCTCCCTAGCCATTAAGAAGCTTCTGCGTCAGGAGGGGAAGTGGGGCAGGGGGAGGGCAATGCCATAATGGGCAGGCTTTTACTTTGCAAGGTCCACATACCATTTGGTGAGTCTGTGTTTGAGCCAAAGGGTAGAAAAAGATGACTATACTCTTCAGCGGTAGTTAGGGCTCTCTCATCAACCTTGTCCTAATAATAATAGCTGACATTTATCTAGTACTTATTATGGGCCAAGTACTGTGCTAGGTGGTGCAGTCATTAGAGCACTGGCCCTGGAGTCAGGGGGACCTGAGTTCAAATCTGACCTCAGACACTATCTGTGTGACCCTGGGCAAGTCTAATTATCTCCAAAAATAAATTATTGCAATTATTATTTAATTTGATCCTCTCAGCAATCCTGAGAGATGGGTGCTATTATTATCTTTATTTTACAATTGAGGAAATTAAGGTAAACAAGAGATTGTGACTTGGCCAGGATCATTCAGCTAGTCAGTGTCTGAGGCTGGATTTGAACTCTGGTCTTCCTAACTCTGCACCCAGCACCTTATCCACTGCACCACCTAACTGCCCCTAACACAGCTTGGGATTCCACATTCAGTGTATCATTAGTTCATTCATTCATTCATTTTTACAAGCTTTAATTCCATCAGGGGAAAGTGTATAGATTAAAGCTAAAGCTTACAACTGTGCCAAGAGTTTTAGGACCCCCTGTTTAAATGTATGCAAAATAAACACGAAGTTGTTTTGAGAGAAAGGCAGGAGCTACTGAGAGGCATCACATAGAAAGGAATGCTTGAGCTTAGCTTTGAAGGAAATGAGGCAGAAATGAGGAGGGAGTGCATTCTAGACATGGGAGACAGATCGTGCAAAGGTGTGGAGGTGGGAGATGGGATGTCATGTGTGAGGAACAACAAGAAGGCTAGTCTTTCATGTGTCCATTCAACAAGCATTAAAATATCTGCTATGTATCAGGCATCGTGCTAGGCATTGGGCATAGGAAAGAAAAAAAAAAGAAACATTTCTTGTTTAGGAGAACCTTACATTCTCATCAGGGAATAATGGAAGACAGAGAAGGACAGGAGTATGGAGAGGGACTGAAGGGTTGAAAGGAGAAATGAGAGAATCAAAGAATTCCTGTACTTTGGAAGGGCCCAGAAATGAAGGTATCAGGCAACTAGGTGGCTCAGTGGGTGGAGCGCTGGGCTTACCAGGAAGACTCCTCTTCGTTAGTTCAAATCTAGCCTTAGACCCCAGCTGTGTGATCCTGGTCAAGTCACTTAATCCTGTTTGCCCCAATTTTATTTTTCTGCAAAATGAGCTGGAGAATGTAGTGGCAAACCAATCCAGTTATCTTTACCAAGAAAATTCCAAATGGGGCTACAAAAAGTCAGACACCACTGAAATGACTGAACAACAAAGAAAGTAAGTTAGGTCTTGTGAAAATGGTGCAGTGAATAGAGCACTGGTCCTGGAGTCAGGAGTTCCTGAGTTCAAATCTGACCTGAGACACTTGAAACAGTTACTAGCCATGAGACCTTGGGCAAGTCACTTAACCCCAATTGCCTTGCATTTCCCCCTCCAAAAAAAGAGAAAATAAAATTATCTGGGGGTTCAGGTGGACTACAAGCTCAGTGAGTCAGCAGTGTGATGTGGCAGCCCCCAAAACAGTTAATGCAATCTTGGGCTGCTGCACTAACAGGGGCATGAGTAATCCCACTGTACTCTGCCCTGGCCAAACCTCAGACATAATGGTCAGTTCTGGGCATCACAGTTTAAGAAAGGAAACTGGATTGTGGCCAGAGGATTGTGTCCAGTGAAGAATCCCAAGTCCATGACATCTTAGGATCAGTGGAAGGGACTAGGCATATTCGGCCTGGAGAAAAGAAGACTAAAGGGAGAAGGGATAACTGTCTTCGTATCTGAAGAGCTGTCATGCTGAGAAGGGATCAGATTTGTTCCATTTAGTCCTACAGTTTATCCCCAGTGCTTAACACAGTGCCTCATATATAGAAGGTGCTTAATAAATGCTTGTAACCTAGCTACCCAGATGGCAGAATGAGGAGAAATGTGTGGAACCTGAGAAGAAGCACATTTAGGCTTGAGATCAGGAAAAACTTCACAATGGTTTGTCCAAAAGTGGAATGAGTTGCCTGCAGAATGGATGGGTCTCCCCTTCCTTGGAGGTGTTCAAGCAAAAATAGGATTGTCACTTCTTGAATGTGCCGTAGCAGGGATTCCTATGATGTGTATTACATGATTCTGAGATGGCCCAGCCCCCATCTTCCATTCTCTAAAGAAATGCAGATCAATCCTATCTTTTAAGATTTCCCCCTGGAACTTAGGGCAGTGTTTATTAAAAGTCACTTTATATGGGCCCTTTAAGTTTCTAAAATTTTGAACTTAGTGAAGTGAAATTGTTAGAGGAGACAGCCAGGTAGAGTTAGGATGCAGGACCCTCAGCAGAATTTGTTACAGTGAGATTAGAGCTTGAAGTTCATACCACAACTCCAACAGCCCAGCCAGGAGAAAGCACTGATCCCCCTAGGAAAGATTAATAGAGAAATTGTAGCATCTCTCCTTACTTCCAGTTGCTGTCCATGGTAGCCATTGGGTCTTCACAGTAATATATTGGACTTGACTTACTACAAAGTAAAAATCTACTTACCTACCTACCAGCAGAATTTTCTAGCATTAAACTTATATATTATATATAAATATATAAAACATAAATTATATATTATATGTTAATAAAATAATATTTTAAAGTGTTCTTCTCACCTCTCCTTCCTACAAATTGTTCTCTAGGCAGCTCTCCAATTGGCCTATTCCTGTTCCTATCTCTACCTACTGGGAGGTAGAAGGGTCTCTAAGGGAACTATGGAGGATGGGCAATTCTCTAATTGTGAAAGAGATAATGAAGAACCCAAGCTTCCCTTTGTCTACTTTCTTTTCTTCTCTTGTCAGCTGGAAGAACTGTCCCTAAAACAGTCCTTTTTCCTTTTAAATGGGTGAGATCAAGGAGGATTTCAAAGAAGATCTGAGCCTTAGTTTCCAAATCTGCAAAGTGGGAATTGTTTGTACTGCCTTCTTCACAAGGCTACTATAGGGAAGAAAATGAAGTAGAAGTAGAAGTCTACCCCTCTGTAGAAGTCCTTGGAAACTGGGAAGGCAGAAAAGGGCATTTGCAGTCTTATGGGGTGGGGGAAACCTTTATGATGTAGGTGAAACTTGAAGGCTAATTATATGCAGGAATAAGAGTAACTAGCAGAGAGACCACTGGTCCAGAGTCAGGACAGACCTGAGTTAAAATCCAACCTCAGATGCTTACCACCTGTGAGTTCCTGGGCAAGTTAATTTACCTCTGTCTGCCTCATCTGAAAATGGGGATCATAACAGAACCTACTTCTCAGGGTTCTTGTGAAGATCAAAGGAACTGATAATTGTAAAGTCCTTAGCACAGTGGTGTCTGGCACAGAGTAAACCCTATATAAATGTTAGCCATTATTATATATGAGCCTTGCATCTTTTTAAAAAAACATCTGAAGGCAGTACTTTATCCCTTTGCTACCTCACTGATTCCCTGAGCCACTTCCTAGAACCTTGTATCCACACCTACTCCTGGGAGTAGGAGTATCCTACTCCTCAACCCAAGTCAAGGACCTAAGCCCTGTACCCAAACATTGTGGATATCGGGGTCTGTAGAGACAGCCAGGCAGTGCAATGGATAGGGAGCTGCATGTGGAGTCAGGAAGACTAAATTCATAATCCTGTCCCAGACCTTTAACTGGCTGTGTAACTCCGGGCAGGTCACCTAACCCGCCTCAGTTTTCCTCATCTTTACAATTCTCCATTTTATAATGAGAATGAGAATGAGAACAGCATTTACCTCATAGGATGGCTGTCAGGATCAAATGAGAAAACAAATGAAAGAACTTCAGAAACTTTGAAGCACCATAAAAATAAATGCTATTATAGATGACACTTTCTAGACTCCTTTCTTCCTCCCTCTACCTGGACAGAAGCCCTTCTATGGAACATTATTACCTCGCCTCCTAGGGAACATTCCAGATCTGCTTCCTAAGTCCTTTAGGGCTGGACCAGAATCAGCCCCGGCTGGACTCTGTCCCAATTCCCTGCTCCCCACCCCCTACCCCCAGCCTTAGTAACTGCAGGAGTCAGTCGCTTAAGACTTGGACCGAGATCTTGTCAAGCTTGAAAATCTAATTTTCACACATCCCATCCCCTCATTGCCTGAGGAGATGACTCTCAGACTCTTGTCTTCCCAAAGCTTTCTTCCCTCCCCACTCCCTCCCCCACTGCCTTTTTTCCACCAGGTGCAAGGCATACTGGCTTCTTCCTTTATGTCTGAGATTGTTTTATGTCTGAGATAGAATATCCTCCATCTCAGACACCTGCTCCCTCCACAGCCTCCCTTCTCCCTGGGGGACATTCCTGTCATCGTCCACACCCACTAAAGCCTAGCTGCCACCTGCCCTTCTTTCTTCTTCAGTCCTGTCCCTTCCAAGCTAAGCTTCTTCACCTTTCTCTGCTCCCCTCTTTTCCTTCCTTTCCCCACCCCCAGCTGCTCCTTGGAAAGCCAGGAAAGAGAGGCCAATTCTTCTTCATTTCATCCCCATTTCCCCAAAGCCTTAAATCTATTGCAGTTATTTGGCTCTGAGGAACACATCTCCATTTAAGGCCCTGGGCTCTGTCTTCAGCAAATCTGGAGAAGAGGGACAGGCAGTGCCAAGGTGGCTTAGGATGCTGCAGCCATTGTTTCCAAGGAAAAGGGAAGAAAGCCCCAGGTCTCCATCACCATCTGACCCAGCCTCCAGCTTTTGCTCCTCAGCAGGAAGGTAGTGGGAAAGATTAGATATGGGGTCCCCAAGGTGGGGACAGAAGAGAGCAATTTTTCTGGCACCTTGACAAAAATGAGGCAAAGAATCCAAATGGATTCAACAAACATTTATTATTTGTGATCTATGTTCAAGGGGAGGCATGACCATGTAATAAGAAAAGCACTGAACTTGGAGACACGGAATGTGAGTTCAAATCCCATCTCTGTTCCTTCCTGTGTGGCTTTGGTCAAGTCAATTAAACTCTCTGTGACTCAGCTTCCTCATTTGTTAAAAAAAAATGAGAGGTTGAGCTGGTTGACCTCCCTTCCAGCTCTATCAAGATCTAGGTGGATGGAGATGGAAGTGGACCTGTGATTGCACTGGTATGAGAAACTTATGATCAGATCTCCTCTATTCAGGCAAGTATTTTCCCAGCAATTTATAACCTGGAGACCACTGAAGGGTTAAGTGATTTGCACAGGGTCACTAAAACAGTATGTAGTACTTGAAACTAGGTTTTTCTGTCTCTAAGGCAAGTTCTCTATACACTGCTTCTAGGTACTGGAGACAAAAAGACACAGAACCCACCCCCTACTTCCCCCAGATAAAGAGAACAAATGAAAAGTACTAGAGAGTATTTCCCATTTTGTTTTTGTTTTTATTTTGTTTTTTTGCAAGGCAATTGGGATTAAGTGACTTGCCCAAGGTCACACAGCTAATAAATATCAAGTGTCTGAGGCCAGATTTTAACTCCAGTCCTCCTGATTCCAGGGCCAATGCTCTATCTATTTTGCCACCTAGCTGTCCTGTTTCCCTTGATAGATTCTATTCAATAAACATTTAGCAAGTGTTTACTACCACATATGCAAGACCCTAGTAGAGTGCAGAAGATAAAAAAGGAGGGAAAATGGATGGCCCTTACCCTCAAGAAGCTGCCGTTCCATTATGTAGGACTGATGATCGTAGAGGGTACTACATGTACACAGATCACAAGACAGGCTGTGATGAGGGCAAAGATAAAATCCAAACGAAGTATTCTAGTAAAATTGGAGGAGATGGAAGGAATGTTTTTAGTCAGGAGGAATCAGGGGAGACTTTCAGAGAAGGCCAAATATGATCTGAGGCCTGAGGGAAGATGAGGGAGTGAATTCCAGGCAAGCATGGAGGCAAGAGACAGCATGCTGAGTCAGAGGGAATAGCGCATGATCCAGTTTGGCTAGAAGGAATAGGGCAGGAAAGGCAGTAATGTGAAATAAGACTGGAAAAGTAGATTGTAGGCAGGTTGAAAAGGGCCTTAAATGCCAAGCTGAGCAGAGTGGAGAGGAAAGTCTAGAGAAAACCTGGGATCAAGTCTGTTGGACAGATTTGCTTGAATTAGCCTCCTTAGCAAGTAAGGGAAAGATGGGGCAGAAAAAGAGACAGATAGCTACTCTGAAGTGCATCTCCTACTTTCTGCTCTTGGTTAGAGTCACTTTACCCCCGTTGGTGGTCTGTGACAAGACTAGACATTTTCTGGGACTGAGGGAACCACCATTAGTTGCTACAAAATAATAGCCACTTTTAACTTTCCCTAAACCTTCTCTTTCCCCCTAATTGACACCCCCCCAGGAAGCAGCCTGGTGTGTTGGGCTTAGAGTTGGAATACCTGGTTTTGAATTAATCTGTTTATCAGCCACATGACTTTGACCAAGTCCATTAACCTCTTAGAGTTAATCTGTTTCCTCATCATAAACTAGGAATAACATTTGGGAGAGGCAGAATGATATAATGTCCACATTTGGAATCAGGAAGAAATGAATTCAAGAACTGTCTCTAACAACTGTGAAGGTGGGGTTGTTGAGTTGTTTCAGTGTTGCCCGACTCTCCATGACCCCATTTGGGGTTTTCTTGGCAGAGATACTGGAGGGGTTTGCCATTCCCTTCTCCAACTCATTTTACAGATAAGGAACTGAGACAAACAGAGTTAAGTAATTTGCCTAGGGTCACACACCCAGTAATCTGAAATCAAATTTGAACTAAGGTCCTTCTGACTCCAGGGTCAGCTCCCTATACTACCTAGCTCACCACCTAGCTACTTGCTATAACACTAGAGGGAGCAAGTGGTGGATGCTGTGTGACCATGGGCAAAGTCACTTAATTTCTGAGGGTTCTGAGCAACTTTCTAAGACAAGTAAGTTGAGGATGAGTTACTGTTCTGCATTAGTGAAAGATGTTTCCTAAAATTAATAAAATCACAGATGTGAAACAACAACAGAAACTACCCTCTTTGCAGAGTTGTTGTGAAGGTTAAATAAAATCATACACATCCAGGGGCTGTGTAAGTAGAAACTGCGTATAAGCTTGGATCCCTCCCATCACCTGCTGGCTACTCTCCTATTCATGTGATGCTGAACAAAGCTGGAGATCATCACAAAACCGTTCTGAGGCCAGTACAAATTTATGCTACGTAATCTCAACTGGGCCCTCACTGCAGCAAATCAATCCTTTCACTTCTCCCTAATCCATTCAGGATCCCACTCAGCACAGCAGTTTTTCCAAACATCTTCATCCATCCTCAAGCCTCTGTCTCAGGGGAGAACCTTGCCTCATATTTCACTGAAAAAAATGGAGGCCATTCACTGAGAGCTCACCCTTCTCTCCTCTTCGTTTCATTTCTCTCAGAAGCCTTCTTCCTTCACCCCTGTCTCACAAAAAGCAGTGGCCCTTCTCTTTGCCAAGGCCAAAGCTTCTCAACACACAAGTGATCCCATTCTATTCTGTCTTCTTCAATATATTGCCCCCCTATCACCCCCAATCTCCCAATAATCTTCATTCTTTCCCTGGCTACTGGCTGCTTCCCTGGTGCCTACAATCATGCGTATTTCTCCCATCCTCAAAACCCTCTCATTTGATCCAACCACACCTACTAGCTCTCTTCCTATATTTCTCCTCTCTTTTGTGGCTAATCTCTTAGAGAAGATCATCTCCAATCGCCACCTACTCATCCTTTTCTCTCACTCTCTTCTTACCTCTGACTTCTGACCTCATCGTTCAATCAAAATTGCTCTTTCCAAAGTTATTAATGATATCTTAATTGGCAAATCCAATGGCCTTTGCTCAATTTTCATTCTCCTTGACCTATCAATAGATTTTGAGACACTTAATAACCCTATTTTCCTTAATACTCTCCTCTCTCTAGGTTTTTCTATGACTACTCTTCTGGTTCTCCTCCTACATGCTTCGTTTTCCTCTGCTAGAT
The DNA here is from genome assembly GCA_028646515.1 of Pseudochirops corinnae. Classification (NCBI taxonomy): domain Eukaryota; kingdom Metazoa; phylum Chordata; class Mammalia; order Diprotodontia; family Pseudocheiridae; genus Pseudochirops; species Pseudochirops corinnae. Next base: position 304,878,990 of record CM053586.1, on the reverse strand, counting down.
CTTCATCCTGGGCATGCCTGTTATCCTTGGGTGTCCTCAAAGCCTCTGCCCTCTTCTCTTCTCCCTTTATGCCACTTCACTTGGTGATCTCATCAACTTCTATAGATTCAATTATCATTACTATGCAGATAATTCTCAGATTGACTTGCCCAGCCCTAATCTCTCTTTTCAACCTCCAGTCTTGCATCTCCAACTGTCTATTAGACATCTCAAACATTTTAAATTCAACATGTCCAAGACTGAATTCATTATCTTTCTCCATAAGCCCTCCCCTCTTCCCAACTTCCCTATTATTGTTGAGGATACCACCATCCTCCCAATGACCGAGGCTACCAACCCAGGTTTCATACTCAACTCAGAAGAGAAGGGATAGCCATATTCAAGCATTTTAAATGCTTTCACATAGAAGAGGGCTTAGACTTGGTCTGCAGGGCCCCAGAGGGCAGGCAAGGATCAGTGGATAAATACTGAAAAAAGGAATTTAGACTGATGTAAGGAAAGACTTCCCAACAAATAAAACTATTCATAAATTCAGTGGACTGCTTTTGGAGCTAGTGGGTTCTCCCTCATTAGAAGTCTTTCTCTTAGCAAAGATTGGATGATTGTTGGTTGAGTGTTTTGTAGCTGGGATTCTTATTTGAGTATATGTTGGGCTAGGTGATTTGGGGGTCCTCTAAAATTTAGTGACTCTGTGACAAGATAGGATGTGCCTCCCCAGAAGGACAATAGAAAAGAGCTCGTAAAGCTGTCTCACTCATGAACTGCCCCATCTTCCTGTCCCTGACCATTCCTTAAGGCATCAGTTGTATCTGGGAGCCCAGATTTCAGCTTCAGGACCCAAGGATTTCTTACTATTCATTCAGACAAGCTCCTTCCCCTAAAGCTCACGACAGCTTTTATTTTGTATATCTTTACAACAGAACAAGCCATTGAAATAGGAATAGACTGGCTAACAGAAGGGATTTTCCCAGCAACCCTATTTGTTAATAATGACGATATTAGCAGTAACAACTACTTAAGCCTCTTGATAAATATTCATGCTTGCAGGGCAAGGCTTGGCAGCTCAGGATGGCTTCCCCCCAAATCTGTACTTAGTGCGAGAGACCCTGCTGGATAACCGAGTACCTGCTGCCTTCAGTAAAAGCAGTCCTTTGGAAGGAAATGGCCTCAGGTCCTCAGCTTAGGGGCCAGAGATGAGATACTCCTGGCTGAGCATTGAGGAAAAGGGGAGAGGTTAGGGGGGTGGGGTTGAAAATGGCCTTTTAAAAATTTGTAAATATTGTAAACAAACAAGCAAACCAACAAAAGCCCCTCAAAACACTTGATCTCTGGAATCTTCTATCCAAAGGGAGGGACCCAAACATAAGTTAATAAGTCATCATCTTGAGGTAAGTAGAACCAATAGGTGAGAGAGATGTCCCACATTCCTGGTTCTTGGCTGTGCCTATCAGCTCAGCTCTGAAGTGAGCCCAATGGAGGGCACAGGTTCGGGATGCAAAGGAAGACTGATCTTGGAGGAGGGGCTGTACCGGAAGCCACTCTGAGCCCAGAGAAAGGCAAGGGCTTTATGCCAAGAAAGTCAATTTCAACATCAGTGAAAAAGCAAACCTGGATTGCTTCAGGCAGAGCAGCCGGAATTACAAAGGCTGGAGAGACAAATGGACAGAGAAACAAAGACAGAGACCAAATAAAAAAGCCTTACCCTCAAGGGGTTTATACTCTATGTCCTTGAAGTATGGTTGTAAGAAGAGGGAAACACAAGACTTGGCAATTGATTGGATTTGGGGAGTAAGTGCAAATGAGAAATCCAGAGTGACAAGAAGATTGCTAGCCTAGGTGACTAGGAGAATCGTGTAGGGAGGGTTTGGGGAAAGGGAAATAATGAATTCAGTTTTGGACACATAGAGTTTAGGATATCTATGGGGTATCTAAATCAAGCTATCCAACAGACAGAGAGGCAAGACTGGAGGTCAGGAGAGTGGGTTCAGGTTGGATAACTAGATCTAAGAATTATCAGCATAGCCATTGAATTTGTGAGTAGTGATATCACCAAGAGAAATAGTATAGAGAGAGAAGAAGAAAAGGCTCAGAACAGAGCCTTGGGGAACACCCACAATTTGTGCGTGCAACCTGGATGAAGATGCAACTAAGGTGACTGAGAAGGAGCAGTCAGACAGATAGGAGGAGAACCAGGGGAGAACAGTGAGAAAAGTTAGGGCTGCGTAATAGTAAACCCATGCCTTTTTTTCTGCCAAAAGTCTATGTTCTCCAGGATAAGGGAATGATGACCTGATACCTGCTCCCTCCCCTAATCTCCTCAACCATAACAGGTTTCTGAGATCTGGCTAGGAGCCTCATCTCTGGCCCTGTCTTGGGGATGGAAAAGCCACCAATTACCCTGAAGTGTTCCAATTTTCACGCCCTGGAAGCTACAGCTGAGGAGTGTGAAATGCATTCTCTATGGTAGATTTACCAGTTCCCTGGAAGCTTTCAATGTAGGGCCCAGGGGGTGGCACTCTAAGGTTAATCTGACAGCTTCTATTTTGCTCTGGAGGAATTCCTTTCTATGTCCAGAATGTAGCCTAAGCAACAGCATCTTGGAAATGGGGTGTTCAATTTTTGTGTTTTCCTAGTCTCTTTAGTTGCTGGACTGAGGGCAGCAACATTAAATTGCTGTGGATGCAGGGTGTCCTGCCTTGCAATTACTTTCTGTGGGGGTTTTTCTGAAGTCTTAGGGTGGGGTAATGGTGATCGAGGGCACCAAGAAGGACAGGTTGGGGGTTCTCTAAATGATAGTAGGAGGGAGGTGTTGATTGAGCAAAGACAGGAGGACTTCCTGGTCATTTTTTTTCCTAGTGTGGGATAAACCTTCAATCTCCAAATTCCCTATCCAAGAAGGATCAAGCAAAATGTATCATCCCATACATCAACCAATCAACATACATTTATTAAGGCCCTACCATGTGACCATGTGCCAGACACTAGGCTGACATTATCAGAGTGATGAGTCAAATTATATAATTGATTATTATTCTCTTTTTTTTTTTTTAAAAAGTCAAACCAATCAACAAATGTTTATTAAGAACTGAACCCAGACCAGAGGTAGGCAAGACAGGCTGCCTAGGCCCCCATGTTAAGAGGGATATGACAAAGAATAATTTTTAATATTGCTTTTTATAAAACACTCATTTTTAGTCCCGGAAATCTTTGCTCCCCATGAATACATGCTCTCCATAAATACTTGTATTTATTTGTACTATGTCAAGTGATATAACTTCCTTTGAAGTACATCATCATCATAATTAATTATTATTATTTCCAAATTTCCATTCCATATGAGCATCAGACTCTGCCCCGGGAACCTTATTGGAATCTCCCATTTAGAACTCCCTTTGATGACGCTGTCTTCTCAAGTTATTGTCACAAATAGGAAAGGCACTGACTGAACTCAGGAGTTGGGAAAGACTGATTTGAAAGCCCTCTGTGAACTTAATTCCTGTCAGACCCTAGGTCATTGAGCCTGAACCTCCATTTTTGCATCTGTGAAATGGGGACAGTCATCCTTATCTACCTTTCTGGGATGCTGTGATGGAAGCCGAAAACACTATCAAGATATGAGCCTTTGGTCCTTTCAGCACCCAAATTGCAGAAAGTGGGGTTCTTCTCCTTGATCTTACTTCCTCTCTACCTTGTCCCATGTCTCCTGGGGTTGTTGTGAGGATCAAGTGAGACAGCGTTTGCAAAGCATTTAGCACAGTGCCTGGCACACAGTAGGCATCATATGGATGCTAGCTCTTAGGATTGTCATTATTTTCCCCAGCAGAAGTGAGCTCAAGAGCAGGGATTGCTCTATTTATCTCTGGTACCAAGAGCAGTGCCTTACACTCAGGTCATACTTCATAAGTTTCTGTTGAAGGAACAGTAGCACACTGGGCAGTAGTGAAAGGCTGGAAACAAGGTGGACATCCATCGTGACCACATGGCCCCCAGGAAAGGCATCAGTCTTTTCATTTGTTCTTCTCCTTTCTAGGGGGACAAAGACTGGGTTTCATTACTGAGTGAATTTGAAAGGTCAGCAGGAGGGTGCTTCTGTAGTTTCAGGGCCAGTTTTACATTGATGCCACAAAGAGCAAGGAACAAGCGTTTGGAACAGCTTTCAGGACTCTAGTCTATTGGTCTCAGATGTTGACTTTGGACACAACTTGGTGGGATTGATGCTACGTAGGAAATGAGCTAAGTTTTTTTTGGGGGGAGGTTTGGTCTTTTTTGAGGGGAAAGGCTGGGCAATTGGGATTAAGTGACTTCCTCAAGGTCACACAGCTAGTGTTAAGTGTCTGAGGCCGTATTTGAACTCAGGTCCTCCTGACTCCAGGGTCAGTGCTCTATTCACATTGCCACCTAGCTGTCCCAATGAGCTAAGTTTTGAGCCAACCCCATAAAGACTGAAGTAACATAAGGGACTGTATGCCCAGAGCCATTGAGGAAAATGCTTATCAAATCACTTAACCCTGTTTGCCTCAGTTTTCTCATCCATAAAATGAGCTAGAGAAGGAAATGGCAAACCATTCCAGTTTGCCAAGAAAACCTTAAATGGGGTCACAAAGAATTCAGATATGACTAAAAATGACTGAACAACAATAAATCTTTGAAGTAAATATCCCTTTGTGTAAACTATTAAGTGCTTAAATGCAACTGGAGTGCTAATTACAGGCACCTAACAATAAGGGGAAGACTCCTACTTGAGGGCTCCTGATGACAGAAATAGAGAAGAGAACCATTCTCCTTTCCAAGTTTTCAAGGTGACCCTCTAGAACCCAGGGAAGTGATGTAATAGGTCTGGCTTTGAGAGAGTGAGGCCAGAACATATACATATTAAAACAGAGATGTGGGAAGATTTCTTTGAATTGATGCAAAATGAAATAAGCAGAATTAGAACAATCTAAATAATTACTGTAGCATTTTAAATAAAAGATCTCTAAAAGAAGATCTAATGCTGAGTGATTGAAAAAGCAGTAATGGTCCTGAAAGATAGATAATAAAACACACCTCATTCTGGGTATCATTTTGTTGGCCTTCTCATTGAGTTTGCAGAGGGGCTGGAGGTAGGGAGACAATTTGGAACTCCAAATTTTAAAAATAAGTATTGAAAAATAAATAAATAAATAGAGAAATGAATGAAGGAAGGAATGAATAAGTAGATGGATAGGTAAATGAATGAATAAATGAATAGACAAAAAATTAAAGAAATAAATAATAGACAAATGAGTGAAAAAGAAACATCTCATTCTGACATCTCATTCCCTATGGTGGGACACTAAGTCATGTGCCAGTTTTCTTTTCTCTAATTGTTTTCTCTATCCCCCCCCCCCCAGGATTTTCTCTATTCCCCCAATTTGAGGGTGGTGACAAGGAGTGGATATATCTAGAAGGGACTGTGATGTAAAAATAAAAAGAATTTTAAAAACTAATCTTCAAAAGATATGAATAGAAAATGGAAGAATTTACCAGTTACATAGCATCAATAAATTGGATCCTATAATCAATAAGCATTTATTGGCTGCCTGATATCTTCCTAAGTGCTGTGCATACAAAGACAAAAATGAAACAATTCCTACACTTGAGGAACTCATATTCTATGGGGTGAATGCAAAAGTATGGCAGAGTCATGCAAGACTGTAAGAGTAAGGGGTGCTGAAGCTGGAAATGAAATGGGGCTGGTTATTGTTCAGTCCTGACTCTTCACTACCCTGTTTGGGGTCTTCTTGGCAAAGATATAGGAGAAGTTTTGCCATTGCCTTCTCCAGCTCATTTTACAGATAAGGAGCTGAGGCAAACAGGGTTGACTTACACAGAGTCACACAGTTAGTAAATAGCTGAGGCCAGATTTGAACTCAAGAACACAAGTCCTCCTGATTCCAGGCTGGTACTCTATCCACTGGGCTACCTAGCTGCCCATGAGGCTAATAAGGAAAACTAAAGGACAACAGCATTTGTGAGGGTCTGATTTATTTTTAACTTTGTTGGGGAAAAGAGGAATATCAATGGAGGAATAAGAGGGCTATTTGGTTTGTATGAAACAACGATAACTGGCAACAGAAGGAAGTTAGAACTGATCAGTTTTAATTTTTTGTTTGTTTCTTTGCACTGGAAGTGGCAGAAGAAAAATTGCTGAGAAGGAATTGATGCCCAAGAAGAGTAAGGAGACAGATAGTAAGAAAGCACAAAGTAGCAGGGGTGGCTAGGTGGCACAGTGAATAGAGCACCAGCCCTGGAGTCAGGAGGACCTGGGTTCAAATCCTGCCTCAGACACTTAATACAAAACTAGCCATGTGACCTTGGGCAAATTGCTTAACCCCAGTGGCCCTCCAAAAAAAAAAGAAAGAAAGCACAAAGTTATCCTTAACAATATAAAGTCACGGAGCCCAAATGGACACGTTCTCAGGTACCAATATGGTACTGGAATCACTCGCAGATAGATTTATTGTAATAACTGGTGGATGTTACCACTGAGTCATAGTCAGTTTCCTCTAAAAGACTACAGTGAAGAAGAAAGGTGGATCAAGACTGGAGAAAAGCATATATCCCAGTTGTCATAAAAGGGAAGAGAATGAAGTCTGCCAACTTTGGGCTAACAAACTTTACTTTAATTCCTAAAATTTTAAATTTAAATTTTATTTAAATTAAAATTTAAATTACTTAAAATTTTAATTCCTAAAAAATTTTGAAAAGATATCATTAGAGCAATGGTTAATGAGTATTTAGAAAAGAAAGCAGTGATCACAAAGAACCATCATGGCTTCATCAACAACAGGTCCTGCCAGACTAACCTTATTTCTTTTGTTGGCAGGGTTAATAATCATAGATGTTGTAGTTATATAGTTTTGGACTAGACCTATAATTTCTAGATCTATAATATAGATATATGTTTTTGATTAGACTTATAATTACTTTGGTATGTGGGACCCTTAGTGAGGAACCTCCCCGCCTCTACCAATGCAGAGAATTCCCTGACCTATAACTCAGAGTTGCCTGAGGACAGTGAGCAGTTACATGGCTTGCCCAGGGTCACACAGTCATACAAATTTAGAGTTAGAATTAGACAATTGGGAATTTAAGCTCATGTCTTCCTGACTCTCAAAGTCACCTGTCTATCACTTTGCCATGCCCCTTGTACAGTGTCTGGAACATAAAAGGTGCTTAATAAATGTTGGCTTGTTGATTGATTATAAATATCAATAATTGAAGTGGCTAGGTGGTGCAGTGAATAGAGCACCAGCCCTGGAGTCAGGAAGACTTGAGTTCAAATCCAGCCTCAGACACTTAACACAAAAACTAGCCCTGTGACCTTGGGCAAGTCACTTAACTCCAATTGCCCTACCTTCTCCCTCCAGAAAGCACAAACAAACAAATAAATAAATCTCAATAATTAAATGAATGTACTAAGGACTTTGTGATGCTTAGTATGTTTTTAGCTACTGTTACTGAGGAAGTGGAAGGGAGCCCCATGAGGATTGTTGTTCACCCTTCATTCTCAAAGAGGACCAATGACATCACCATTGTGAATTTAAGTGAGGCAGAGCTTTGAAAAGTCATC
>CM053586.1:304742738-304871296 GCA_028646515.1 Pseudochirops corinnae | reverse complement strand
TATTCTCTGAAGTTCAGGGGGCTGACTTTTCCCCCTGAACTAGGTAAATGATATGTTTGATTAAAGTGAGATTGTTAACCCATTTTGAGTTGCTTTCCTTTAGAAAAGCAGATCTAAGAACCTGTGCTAGTAGCTGCCCTAGGCATGCTAGGGTGCTTGCTGTTACAATCTCCCAAGCTTGATACAGAGTTATCAGGGCCATAGTTGAAATCAAGGCCTTTCCATCATGACAACACTCTCCAAGGCTTATACTCTATGAGCTTAGCCTTCAAGTATCAGGTTGTGTCCATCATGATATGGTGTCCAACTAGAGCTTTTGTGAAGGAAGCTATGGGCTATGACATCTGAAAATATTTGCTGCCATGATTATCGCTATCCCCTAGATATCCCAGATTGCTTTGCTGCCAATCATCTCCATGAGTTGGAAGCTCAAACCAGACCATGTACCTCCAATGACCATAGACATTCATATTATAAATGTAGCACCAAGAACATATAACACATATAGTATGAATGTTTCGATGAGTAATTGACATTTCTTTGGCCAGAGATCACCTGTCTCTATCTCTAGAAATTTTGTGATATGTCTGTCTTTATTGTAATGCTTACTGAATTGATTCATTCAGTTACTATTTGCTGAAATATTGGCGTTTCCGGGACCTGTCAATAGTTTGTGGCAGGGGTTGGCAACTAGCCCTTGGGAGCTTCGAGCAGCTCTTAAAGTCTATCCAGGATATTCTTTTAGCTCAAATAAAAGAATGAGTCTGTACCTGTATAATGACTCATCTCATTAACAGGCAAGCATGGGTCCCTGGCCTCAGAGAAATGTTGGAGAATTTTTTATTGTCTTTCATAAAAAAAGTAGTTCAAGAAGTCTACGGAAGGATAGAAGTTTTGAGTCATGCCGGAAAATGAAAACTACAAGGCAATCACTTAACTTTGAGAAACTCATCAGAGATACAAGGACGGAAGCTGCACTATTTGGAGTAGCATTTGAATGAGTCAGTGATCTCACCTAAGACAGTACTCTCATGGCACCATGGTAGAGTGGAGAGAGCAAGCTAGTTTGGGAGTCAGAGGACCTGAGTTCAGATCCTGTCTCTGTCACTTATCACTTGCATGACTTTGAATAAAAACTACTTCATGTCTCTAGTTTCTTCATCTATGAAGTGATAGGGTTGGACTAGGTTCCTGCTTGCTATGAATCTGTGGTCCCTTGACTCCTACAGTGTGCAAATAGCGACCCATCTATGACCTCTCTGCCTGGAGGCAACTAGGTGATGTAGTGGCTAGATTACTGGGCCTGAAGTCAGGAAGTTCTGAGTTCAAAGCCAGCCTCAGATACTTACTAACTGTGACCCTGGGCAAGTCACTTAACCTCTGCTTGCATCAGTTACCCTCCATCTCTAAAATGGGAATGATAATAACAGCTACCTCATAGCATGGTTGTGAGGATAAAATGGGATGATAGTTGTAAAGTACTTGGCACAGTGCCTAGCACATCTTTTTAAAATGCTTGTTTCCTTCCTCCTTTCCTCTCTTCCTTCCTTCTCAAAGTAATCAATCAACAAGAATCCATTAAGGACCTGTTATGTACCAGGCACCGTGAAAGATATTTGGGATACAGAGACAATAATAACGATAGTTTTAAAGTTTAAAGTTTCTAAAACTCTTTATACATCTCGTTGATCCTCACAACAACTCTGGGGGTGGAGGGGTGGAGGTTAGAGATGAGGAAATTGAGATCAAATTTAAGTGACTTGCCCAGGGTCACACAGCTAGTAAATATCTGAGGTTCTAGCGCAAGTCCTTCTGATTCCAGGTCTAGCACTCTATGTTCTGGGCCATCTAGTTACCTAGAATGAAATTTTACACAAATGAAACGGTCTCTGCCCTAAAAAAACTCTTCCATTCTATAGAAGAAGACAACATTCCATTTCTACTTAATATCTGTGTAACCTTGGGTGAGATTCTGAACTGTGGGACTCAGTTTCCTCATCTGTAAAATGAGAGGTTAAATTAAATGATTTCTCAGGTCTTCTCTAGCGCTAAATTCTATGATCCTGTAATTTGGAATCAATGAGTATTTCCTGTCCTGGAACCTGGAAACCAATGAGAATTAGGCAATTTCTAACAGCAGTGCTCCTAATGAGGCCACTTGTCTCAAGCTGCTGCTGAGATATGTGGTGGGCTTTTCAACTCAAGAATTGGTCTTCCTATCTTCTTACACTGTATCCCCTCTACTCACCCTTCTGTCCATCCCATACTGTTCCTTTTGCTTTCAAGTTTTCAAGGTGCTTTCCATAAATTATCTACCCTGATCTTTATAACAGCCCTACATTGTATGTATGTAAACCCTACCAGTATTATTATCCCCATTTTACAGATAAGGAGCCTGAGAGGGGTCAAGCGACCCCAGGGAACCTGAAGTACAAGGCTTACCCTGGTTCCTCAAACATTCCCTTACTTGGTCTCAGACATATGATTTCCTTGGTGTACTGTTGTTATTCAGTCATGTATAACTCTTTGTGACCCCGTCTGGGATTTTCTTGGCAAATATACTGGAATGACTTGCCATTTCCTTCTCCAGTCCATTTTACAGATAAGGAAACTGAGGCAAACAGAATTATGTGACTTGCATAGGGTCACACAGGTAGTAAGTGTCTGAGGCCAAATTTGAACTCAGGGATTCCTGACCCCAAGCTCAGCAGTCTATCCACTGTACCACTTAAGGAATTCCCAGTAGGGAACTCCCTCTACCAGCCTAGATCAGTAACTGCTCTATAGTTCTGATCTGAGAGAGTTGCCTAGGTAGAATAGAGCACCCTTTCTGAAGTGGAGGCTGGGCGTGGTTCCATTGCCCCATTTTTCTTAATTACTTTCTCCAGCCTGCCTCAAAGCTCCTTAGCTCACAGAGGCTCTGCCTTCCGGCAGGCTCGTACAATGATGTTTGTAAAGGGCTTTGAGCTACCAAGAAAAGAGACACTACATTAAAAGCTTGGGATTATTATAGATATAAAATCAGCAGGGACACTGACAGACTTCATTATTATTAGAATCTAACCAGCTGACCACACCAATAACATGTCAAGTAAGGTAACCAGGCCTGACATAGTGATGTTTGGCAGCATCACTGTCTCTAGGGAGCAGATGCTCACACGGTAAAACTGCTTCCTCTCTCTCCATTGGCAAGTGGTGAAATTTGCTTCCTTCCCTCTTTCCACTTTATTTATTTATTTTCTACACTGGGTCTTCCTATTTTGCCCAGGCTAGAAATGCGTTGGTCACTCACTGGTTCAATTGGTAATTCTGATCATTGGGTACAGAAGTTTTAACTTGTTCCATTTCTGAATGGGGCTAATTTACCCCCTTTTAAGCAACTTGGTGGCTCCCATTCTCAGGGTTCACAATATTGGTGCCCTGGAATTAATTTGGACACTCAATCATCTTTAGCCCGATTGCATCTCAGGACTCAACTAAAGCAAGCCACTGGTCTTCAGTCTCCCCTAGTGGCAGGACTCATAGGTCCTGTCCTTGTTTTTAATGAAATTGATGGGTATTATCCTAGTTTACAACCTGCCACACCTTCCTCCAAAGAACACCACAGGATCTGCATTTCCAGTGTGAAGGAGCAGAGAATGAACTTGACCTTTAAGCAGCTAGGATAGAACATGAATTTGTTCTTGGGCTTGATTTTATACAGAGAATGAAGGGGCATTTATTTGCCAAGAGTCTGGATATCGTGGTAGCCCATGAGCTCTGAAGAGGACTCACATCCATTACAGATACAAGATCTCAGGATATCAGAGGCAGGAGGGGATGTCCTGTTCATCAGAGATCCTGAATCTTTGGGTCCTGGGGCCAGTACCTACAGTAAGGGAGATTCTCTCTTGTAGAAGATGCCAAATCTCAGGAAATTAGTTACTAGATAATCAAAGAGTGGTGAACAGTGTCACCTGTAGCCCAAAAGACGTCTTACAAGGGGCTCAAGCTCAAGATCAGGTTTAATCCTAAAGGAGCCTGGCCTTAAACAAAAGGAAGTCAGATTTATCTCCCATTTTCTGGCCGATTATAGCTCTCATACCTTCAGGGAAAATCTCTAAATTGAAGTTTAGGTTTGCCTCAAGTCTGTTGTCCTCAGAACGATTCAGGTTAAAAAAGTTACTCGATATACAAAGGAATAGAAGCCAGGAAAGGACAGCTAATTTCCTTCCCCTCAAAACAGCTGCTGTTGGGTGGCTAGGGGACACAGTGAATAGAGCACTGGTCCTGGAATGAGGAGGACCTGAGTTCAAATCCGACCTCAGACACTTGACTCTTACTAGCTGTTTGACCTTGAGCAAGTCACTTATCCCCAATTGCCTTGCCTTTCTCCCTCCAAAAAGCACAAAAAAAAAAAACTGTTGAAAACACAAGACTCATATGTACACATGAGCATATACATAAAACATAAATTATCTATCACGTCTATTATACTCTCTCAGGAGGTAGGGTAGACTCCATGAGGCATTTCACTTTCAACAAGGATCTTCACTGCCCAAGAACTAGATCAAAAACCAAAGTTTAAATATTTTGACCAACCAGAGCATGACTTATCTTTCTTGTGATGGTCATTTACTCTGAGAAGGCTATATGTAGATGTAAGAGACACCTTCCACTGGGCATCCAACCCCCAATTCAAGGACACCAGACCTCTTAAACTCATGAGATTGAAGAGTACTTTTATGCTTCTTGCCCCAGACACCACAATTGCTAGTTATAGCTCTGAAAGGGACGAGGGAGAGGACTGTGCTTCCAGATATTAAATATCTGTACCATGCAGTGGAGTACCTTCTGGGTATATATCATCTCATATTACCTTAAGATGAAACTACAGGACTGGTACCAAATATATGACTTCAGGACACCCTAAAAGACTAGAACCCAGATGCTTAGACAATTCCTTACTGCTTCCACGTGTCACCAAAACCCTGAGTTCCCTAATATTTGGAATGGCCAAGCACAGAGATATTGTCACCCCAAAGTGACACTGGGTCCACTCATCAAGACCCTGGACAGTGGAGGTTCCAATCATTAAGCTCTTTCCCCAAGTAATAGTGGACAAACTCCAACTTCATTATTGTGGTTGTTGAATATGTTGTCTGCCTGGTTCTGCTTACTTCACTGTGCATCAATTCACATGAGTCTTCTTATGCTTAGTTGAATTGGTTACATTCCTTGTTTGTTTCAGCATAGTAATATTGTTACTCTCATGTAGCACAGTTTGTTTCCCTAATAATCAATGAGCAATCTACTTTGCTTCCAAAACTTAGTTTTGCTCTAACAAAAGTACAGTGATGAATATTTTAGTATATATGGGACCTTTCTTTCTCTCTTTGATCTCTTTGGGATTCAGGCCCAGAAGTTATGTATTTAGGTAAAAAAAAAAAAATGGATATTTTCTCATTCCCCCTTCCTTCCCCCTTTAAAAGCATAATTCCAAGTTGCTGTCCAGAATGGCTGGACCAATTCTCAGCTCTACTAACAGTGTGTCAGTTCACCTATTTTTCCCTTAGCTTCTCCAATATTTTCATCTTGAGGGATTTTGTGAAAAGTAAATAAGATCATAAATATAGAATACTTTATAAACTCTAAAGTACTAAATAAATGTAAGTTGTTACAATTTTTAGCCGAATATTCCAGTTCCTTTTCTTCCTACCTCAACAAGCTCATGAATTTCATTTTAGCAATATAAAAAAAACCTATACAACAAAAACATTGTGAAACCCCATATGTATATTGTAGCAGAGTCAGGAAAAACTAAGTTCAGTCCTGTCTCTGACACTTTCTAGCTGTTACTAAACTTCTCTAAGCCTATTTCTTCACTAATAAAACAGGTCTAGGAACTTGTAATTGATGTGTATAGTACTTAGCCCACAAAGCTGTGAAGACCAAATGACCTAATGAATGTAAAGGGCTTAGCAAATCTTAAAGCATTATATTCATACAGATCAGTTGTTATTATTATAATGTCAATATCTTATGGACCCAAATTTCATTACAAACCAAGAGTTTGGCAAGTCCCATGGATACCACTCAGAAGAGTAAGGGTGTATGTTCTTCATCAAAACATCACTCACAGAACTGTGGTTGCTAAGAAACTTAGAGGTAAGATAGGAAAACCACAGGAAGCCACAGCCTGAAACATTAATTTCAATGAAGAACAAATTCAAAAATCTTCCCGGAACCAAGCCCTTTAGCTGGATGCAGTGTGGCAAATTAGGAAGAGCCCAGAGCTACAGTAGGCATGAAATGCAATTAGGATAACACTCTAGTCATTGCCTATGAAGGGCTGCTGAATCCTTGCTGCTGTGCCCCCCCCCCCCATTCCCCTACTTTATTGCTCCATGATCCAAATGAGCCTTCAGAGTCTATTGCAGGGCGAGTTTCCAGGACCCATATACTAACACTGCCATCTTGTTCTGTGTACCTACCTTGACTGAGCCCTGGGCACAGAATAAAGACCCCTTGCCCTCTGTACCAAGTGAAACTTAAGATCATACTGTAATCCAGTTTGTTTTTAAGGTAAAATTCTGGCCTTGGTAAAGAGATGAAAATGTACCTTTCTCCCTTCTTTTGCAGAGGCAGAAGATTGTGGATGTGGAATATTGTATGTATTGTCAGATTCAGTTGATCAGTTTTGCTCAACTGCTTTCTTCCCTTACCCACCTTTCTTTTGTTTTATGTTAACAACAGATGGTTCATGGGATAGAGAAGAGGGGGAAGATCTGTACATCATGGATCTGTACAGACTGGATGGGACCTTAGATGTAAGCTAGTCCACTCTCCTCATTGTTTTTTTTTTTTTAGTTTTCAACATTCATTTTTATAAGATTTTGGGTTCCAAATTTTTTTCTCCCTCCTTCCATCCCCTCCCCCCTCAGCAAGATGGCAAGTTATGTGATATAGGTTATAAATGTACAATCATATTAAATATATTTCCACTTTAGTGATCCAACATCCTCACTTTACAGATAAGAAAAGTGGGGTCCAGCAAAGGACCACATGACTTTTCGAAGGTCATCCATGGAGTAAGAGGCAGAACAAGGATCTGAACTGTCTTGAGATCAGGTACTCTTCTATTTAGAAATAAAGGCAATATAAACATAAACTAGAATAGTTAAAAGCTAAAGGGGGTCAGACTGTGGTCTCTAAGCTGCTCTCCAGCTGTAGGTCTATAATTCTATCATCCTATGATATTATTATACTCATTTTACAGATGGGGAAACTGAGGCAGACTTCAGAAGTTCAGCAACTTCCCTGAGGGTCACACAACTAGTCTATATCTAAGGTTGAATTTGAACTCAAGTCTTCCTGATTCCAGGTCCAGGGCTCTATTTACTGTACCACCTAGTTGCCCATAGTATTAAAAAAAAAAAAGACAATAACGAAACTTTTTAAAAGAATCAAAACTGCAGGTTTTAATTTAAAACAAAAAAATTTAAAAGAAAAATTTAAAAATATTTAAAAGTTAAGGAAAAGATGAGTGTGTTTCATTGGATTACAGCATACTATCTATAGTGACTTAGCTACGAAAATAATTTTTATAAAAGACATAATCGAGGGTCTGTAGGATCAGAAAAGAAGGTGGGCACCACCTGTAATGAGAGAGAGAAATAGCAGATAGACGGCTTGCCTGACTGCTTTCTGGGGATCCACAAGTACAAGGTATTCCAAACATCTTAGTGAAAATTTAATAACATTTAATGATAATGATAGTGATAAACTTTAATAGATTAAAACTAAGACTTAGGGGAGTGTATCCACTACATTTAGGGGTACTTTAAGGAGGATTTATGGAAGGACATGCAAAAGATTTGTCAAAAATGAAGGGACTGGGGTGGCTGGGTGGTGCAGTGAATAGAGCGCCAACCCTGGAGTCAGGAGGATCTGAGTTCAAATCCAGCCTCAGACATTTAACAGTTACTAGTCCTGTGACCTTGGGCAAGTCACTTAACTCCAATTGCCCTACCTTCTCTCCTCCAAAAAAAAAAAATGAAGGGGTTTGGATAGGTAGTGATCTTCTCTGTGAAGGACATGCCCAAATAGATCAAAGATGACCTCTCCAATGAAACATTCAAATAATCAAGTCTTGGGAAGAAGAATAGCTTTTTCGAAGGGCAAAAGAACATCAAGTACCACAGTATTCTTCTCCCCTAGACTGGATTACTTGAACTTCTACTTGCCTCTATGTATATTTCATAGCCACTCAATTAAACTCCTGAATTCAAATTCAAATTATGCACGTGTGAATTTGGGGAAGGGCTTAACCTCTCTGGGCCTCAGATTCCTGATGTCAGATGAAGTATTTAGACTACATTCCTGATCTGTCAGATGAAGTGTTTAGACTATATGTAGCTTCTGAGGTCTCTTGCACGTCTTTTCCTGAGAGGCAATCAGGGTTAAGTGACTTGTCAGGGTCATAGAGCTATTAAGTGTCAAGTGCCTCAAGCTGGATTTGAACTTAGGTCCTCCTGACTCCAGGGCCAGTGCTCTATCCATTGTACCACCTAGCTGCTCCTGGTATGTTGCAGTTCTAAGTCTATGATAATGAAATTCTTGGGGGGAGGGGTTGGGTGTCCTACTTAATGCCCCATCCCTTCTTCCCTTACTCCACCCCCCCTTCTCTTCCCCCGCCCAACACAAAGCCCAGAACAGACAGAGCTCAATAAATATTTATTCCCATAATTTGCCTTTCACTAGGCCAGAAGAGAACAGAGAAGAGCCCAATGGGAAAGAAGGAGAAAAGCCAAAGTCAGTTCTGTTCAGAACTGAGAGTGGGATGGGAAGGAGGCAGAGTTGGCATCCAGGTCCACAAAGGTCAGCTTAGCCTCTGACTTCCCTGCTCCAGGACCCTGCTTAGGCCTCATTCAGCTCCAGGATGGAGATTCCTGTCCTGTAACTAATTACCTAAATGGACACAGGCTGTTGAGAGACAGTCACTATTCCCTAATAGAATTTGCCCTCAAGTGCAATTTAATTTTCTCTGAGGTTGTTTTCCAGCCCCTACCCCTTCCCCTCCCCCTAGACACCAGTGTTTCCCCAGCTTCAGGGTGGGATCAAAGCACCTTTCTCTTCAGAGAAACCTGCCACCCTCCTCTCCCCTTTCCCCTGATCTCCTTCCTGCCTTTGTCCTCCCCCTGAGCGACCCCTTCTCCCCATGGCCCAGGCACCTGCCCTTGCCTCCCTTTTGCTTGTAGGTGACTCTCTGGCATTCTTCCTTGGAGGGGACTCAGTGTGCCCTGGATGCTATTCCCTTATGAACACTTTGGCTTTGTAACTAAAGCTGGGCTCAATTTAAAGTAAACCCTCCCAAGCTCCAAATCTTCAAAATGAAGGTGAATTTGTCCTCCTGACCTCTGGTAAGTCCAGCTCCTTCTGCATTCTTTATTCTGAATGTATAGGGCATTGGGGGTGGGGATGGGGTGAGGAATGGGAAGAGGGAGCTGAGAAACTCCCCAGTAGATCTTGGAGGGATGGTGGTGCAGGATCCTGCGGGTCCTGTGTAGTGGAACTCCATAATGTCTCATGCTCTGTGAGCACAAATCAGGGCAGCACAAAGCTCTGAGATTTTGAAGGTATAGTCAGACTTCTTAGTAGCTCTGGCTCCCTTCTTCATCAGAGGCCTTCAAGCTCTGCTCTGATTCCACCCCCCAAAAGTGTGGATTGTGAAGCTCTTGAACTTGACTCTGGTGGATGGGAGGGTCAGAAGGACAAACTGGGGATTTTGTGCTCTTCTGGTAGTGGGTTGAGAATGGCTTGGCTGGGTATGCTGCTGCTTTGAAGCATCTTTCTTTCTCTTTCTTGGATACCCAGATGGGGATTTCCTTCTGTGGAAGATGCTTTTCATTCCTTTCTCTGAGAATCCTCTCAGGCTGTCTACTAGCAGTCTTCTATTTCTAATTACTGAATTCTGGATAACTTGGGCCAAGAGAGTTCTGGGTAGGATTAAGTCTGGGTCTTGTGATATTTGCTTCACAGTATAAGGGATAGAAAAGGAAGAGAATGTCAGAACTGGAGGACAGACAAAGAAGAGGATAGAGAGACAGACAGACAGAGGGAGACAGAGGGAGGGAGAGAGATACAGAGAGGGAAGAAGGGAAGGAGGGAGGAGAGAAGGAGAGAGAGAGAAAGAGAGAAAGAGGGAGAGAGAGAGAGAAAGGGAGAGAGAGAAAGAGAAAGAGAGAGAAAGAGGGAGAGAGAGACAGAGACAGAGGCAGAGACATTGAGAGAGAGAGAGAGAGAGAGAGAGAGAGAGAGAGAGAGAGAGAATTATATCCAAAGGAAACAGGAAGAAAAGGGGAGTAAGACTAGAAATCAACAAGATTATGAGATACTATTGAGGTGAGGGGAAAGTAGGAAAGCTGATGTGGCCTGCAGGGTGAGAGGACCATTCCACCATGTATAGAGTGAGACAATGATAAAAAGTGGCTTGGCTCTCATACATCTGGAGGCCCCCTTCTTTGGTGGGCACAGGGAAAGGGATTCTGGAAAGTGTCTTTTTCTTTGCTATCAAAGTGTTGCAATGGGAGGAAGAGAGGGTTGGAGAGAGAGATGACAGAAGATGGATTGGTGTCAGGTTGGGGTCAAATGCAAGAAGATAAGGATGTCCATTCAGGGCACCACAGCCACCTTCTAGCCCTTGGGTTTGCTCATCGGGTATGTGCATTTGTTACAGATGTGGGCTCATCTAGGTCTCTCTGTCAAGACTGAGCAGTATAATGAAAGGAAGGCTGGATTTGGAGTCAGGAGAGATGGGTTCATAAAAATCTTGTGTCTTGACACTTATCTGCTGATCCTTGGTTTTGTTCTGTAAAGTGGGGATGATAATAACTACTCACAAAGCTATTAGGGATAGGGTTTGGACCTGGGATTTTACTGGTACAGGGAATTCCCAGTATGATGAAAGCCAGATCACCACTTTCTCAGCAGATTCTGAGACTTGTCCAGAGTTGCCCAGCCACTCTGTGTCACAGGTGAAGTTTGAACTCAGACCTTCCTAGCTCTGAGACCAGCTCTCTAACCATTACACTGAGTAGCCACTCTCTTTGGGTTACTGTTGGGAAAAAATGCAGAGCACCTTGTGACCCTGACAACCCCATATGAATACCAGCTACTGTTACTATTATTGTACATTCATTTACTTGTGGGATCATGGACCTCAAAGCCTCCTAGTTCAATCTCCCTTATTTTACACCTGAGGCCCCAGGAGGTTAAGTGACTTGCCCAAGGTCACACAGGTAGTAAGCATCAGAATGGCATTTGAACTTATCAATAATTCTCTATTTTTTTTACATTTATTTTATTTTTAATTTATGGAATAAAACAAGCATTTCCATAACAGTACAATAAAAAAGATGATTGCACATGAAATCACAAATCTATTATGTACTTCTCACTATTCCTTTTAAATAAAGTTATCTAAATTTTTTTCTTTTTTCTTCTTCTCTCCCCACCCCCACCCTCACCCCACCCTGGAGATGGTTATCATTAGACACAAATATATATACATATATATACGTACATATATATGTAAAATTATTCTATATATACTTCTATTTACAAACTTTTATTGAGCATCATTATGTGCAAGGCACTGTATAAGACACAGAAATTAATAAGGTACTCTGCCCTCAAGTGGCTTACAATCTGTGTACCTATGCTTGGTTATATGGGTATATACTTAAGTATATTCAGATGCCTACGACTCAGGGAAGCCCTTTCAAGAATATCTAATAGCTTACATAAAAGGACAGGCAGGGTAAAACTTGGAAAAGTCTTTGCCTAAAGGATTTCTGTTGTGATTGCTAGGATAGCCTCAGTCCTGGTGATCAGAATTCATCTCTGTGGATCAGCATTTTGAACAGAAGTACAAGTACAAATGCCCAAGTACAAATACTCCTATGGTGACCCAAGATTGGGAATGAGAGGAAGAAACATGGAAAGAAAAGCATTTAGAGTGTACCTGCAACAGGGGAACTTTAAGCTAAAAAGAGATCAGGCTCTCTGGTCCCGTTAGCCTAATCATTCAAAAACTTCCCACTTTCTACTTTTTTAAAAATAGAAAATATTTCTGTATTAGTCATTTTGTACAAGAAGACTCAAATAAAAGAAAAAGAATGAAAGAAAAAAAGTGAAAAAATAACCTGCTTCAGTCTATATTCAGACAATATCACTTCTTTCTCTAGAGGTGGATGGTATTCTCCATCATTCCTTTGGGGTTGTCTTGGATCATTGTATTGCTGAGAATAGGTAATTTATTCACAGTCCTTCATTGTTCAGTACTGCTGTTACTATGTACAATATTTTCCTGGTTCTGTTCACTTCACTGTGCATCAGTTCATGTAAGTCTTTCCAGGTTTTTCTGAAATCATTTTGCTTGTCATTTCTTTTTTTTTTTTTGTACTTTATTTTTGTACTTTATGTTTTTTAAGTTAATTTATGTATTTTTAGTTTTCAACATTCACTTCCATAAGTTTTAAATCTTTTCTCCCTCTTCCCCTTTCTTCCTTCCCAAGATGGCATACAATCTGATATAGGTTGTATACACATACATGCTTATTAAATATCCCTATTTTCACATTAATCATGGTGTATAGAAGAATTATAATGAATGGGAGAAACCATGAAAAAGAAAACAAAACATAACAAAAAAAGAAAATAGTCTGCTTTGTTTGGCATTCAGACTCCATAGTTCTTTCTCTGGATGGGGATGGCATTTTCCATCATGAATCTTTTGGAATTGTTTTATGTTCTTGCATTGCTAAGAAGGGCTAAATCTATCAAAATCAGTCAACACACAATGGTTGCTGCTTGTTATTTCTTATAGCACAACAGTATTTCATTACAATCATAAACTACAACTGGTTTAGCCATTCCCCAATTGATAAGCATTCCTTTGATTTCTAATTCTTAGCTGACACAAAAAGAGCTGCTGGGATGTTAACATGTTAACAGAACAGCCCCTGGTTGGAGTGGAGACCTGGGTCAGGTGTGGAAAATGAAGAGGGGTGGCAGGGAGACATGTTATTGGACTCGTAGAGTGTTAAGACTGGAAAGGACCTTACAGATCATGGAACAGAAGCTGGGGGAATGGGCAGGGATGGGAGGGGAGGAGGAGGGAGGAAGGAGAACAAGAGGAAGTCAAAATCTTGCTTGGCTATAAATGTTACTGGGCATTAAAAAGGCGGGCATTTGAAAGGCAGTTTCTGTCAGAACCTGAATTTTATTCCAGAGTGTCCAAAGAAGAAAAACCAGTGTTCTCAATAGTGCTTTGAAACATGGACTCCATTTCTTGCCTCAAGGCAACTTAGTTCCACTTGAACATCTGGTGATCAAATGTTCTCAAGTTCAAGTTCCAGCTTTAAAAGAAAAAAAAAAAGAGATTGCTTTCCCTATGACCTGAATGAGTTTCTTAACTTCTCTTTCACTTTATTATTAAAAACAAAGAAATAATACAGCCTGACAAAAGGAATATAACATGATAATTATAATAAAGGGCTAAGACATTCCTAAGGTGCTCTGTCCATCAGTTCTTCTTAGCTGAGTAGGAGAACAAATGAAGTACTTGCTGTAAAACTCACTGTTCTTCTATTGTGGGTAGCTACTCCTAAAGCAGTAATTCACAAACTACTACCTATTGTGCTTTCTGCTTACCAACCAGACAATAAACACGATTGGCTCTTAGCAAAGGCATTTGCTAGAATGGCATAAGAGCAGTAAGGGCAGCTAGGTGGCGCCATAGTGCATAGAGTGCTGAACCTGGAGTCAGGAAGACTTATCTTCTTGAGTTCAAATCTGACCTCAGACACTTATTACCTATGTGACCCTGGGCAAGTCATTTAACCCTGTTTGCCTCAGTTTCCCCCATATGTAAAATTGACTAGAGAAGGGAATGGCAAACCACTGTAGTATCTTTGCCAAGAAAACTCCAAATGGGGTCAGGAAGAGTCAAACACTACTGAATAACAACAAAAGAATAGCAGACATAAAACATCCCCTGTAATCCTGGGGTACTCTAGTCTGCAATTACACACAGCACCTCTGGGAAAAGTGGGAACAAGCCCATTACAGTGGTAATGAGGCACAAATATACAGAATGCAAGAGTGCCAAGGCAGTTTACAACTCTGTAACTGCAGGGCCTGGGAGTCTTTTCTCTCCTTATATAATCCTCTCAAAGTTTTGCCTTGGGTACACCAGCTAAGTTGGGGTCCCAGAGTCTGCTTCTCTTTTGAGTCCATAGTTGGCTCTCTTCTTACTGCCAGGGGTCATACTCCTTGAAACCACTTTCCCTTTGAATCCATGTGTTTCTGCAATGTACATCTGGTGCTCCCTGCTGGATGTAGTACCTCCTTATTGATTAAGCAGTTCCAATTCAAGGCCATGTGACTGATTTGGGGGTACAGAAGGTGAGGAGAGAACATCCTCTCCCCCTTGCTGCCCTGTGGAATGGACCCAGGGGTCTTCTCCACAACTCCCTTCAATTTTTGTATTCTGCAGAGCTAGGAACTCAACCTTTTAATGGCTCTCAGAACTGTGGCCAGCTTTTTGCTCAATCATGTTGGCCCTACTAATAATTTTATTTACCTTATAAAGAGACCACAGAAAGTTAACACATTAAAACCTCATCAACTCTAAAATGTCTTCTGTGACTGTATTAACTATTAACTATTCCTTCCATTCTGTTGTTATTTGCCCTCTGGACACCAGCTTAGTAACAGGTAGAATTTGCCTAGTCCTCATAGACTATAACCCACCTCAAAATTCAACTCCTTCAAAACCCATGGAATATGGGGTAAGCTTTGGAAAAATTACGCTGTTTTAAAATGTAAAGTTCCTAGAAAGCAGAGACCTTTCCTGTTTAATATTATCTATGGGAGACCTACCACATGGCTAGGGACAGATGGGCTCCTAATAAGTGCTATTCAAGGATAAAGATGACAATGGTGTTTTCAAAGCAACAGCTTTAGAAAAATGCCACATTTTTTGTTTTCTCATAAGGAATTCCATTCACTAAAACAAACAAACAACCCCCCCCCCCACCCCAGAACCCATCAGTAATGCTCTCATCCCTTATTCTGATGAGTCTATGCTGTCCTGAGAAGCTGATGCCCGCCTCTATCACCATCTCTTCTCCATGTCTTCTCCCAATCCCTGTGCTAAGACAGGAAACCCCACTAGTCGCCACATGCCCCTGGGACCTTGGCTGTAAATATCCCTGTAACTGGCCCCTGCAATAATAATAGCTCCCAGCACTTGACAAATTGGTTTCCTCCCAACAACCCTGGGATGGAGGGAGGAAAGGAGGAAGGGCAGGTATCATTATTACCCCCTTGCTTCATAGATGAGGGAAAAATCTCCGAGGGGTTAGGGGATGTACCCATGGTCATATGGCTAGCACTGTCCAGCTCAGGCCTCCTGACTCTGAGTTTGGCATGCTTTCCATTTCCCCCTGATGGAAGTCCTAGCAGCCACCCCCCTGCTAAGCAGCCTAGGGAGAAGATTTCTCCTAGGAGGCTAGAGGAAGGAATGGAGACAAAAGACCAAGCGGGAGGAGAGAGGAGCCTATGACAGATTACTGGAAAGGCCTGGGTGGACAGATGGAAAAGAGCAAAGGATACTGTTCTTTTATTGGAAAACTCCTTGTGGCTCCCTGAAGCAAGACAGTGGCTCCCTAGGGGATTTGCTGGGGATTGGTCTCCTTGGTTCTCTTTGCTGGGATGAGTAATATGGACCAGGGCAGAGGGTCTATATCAATCTAGCCCAGCAGAAAAATGAATGAAAATTGAATTCCCCAAGGAGAGTGGGGGGAGCTGTTATCCAGACAGAGATAAATCAAAGGATGCCTCAGAGGCAGGGGAAGAACAGGCTTCCAACAGCAGAATAATTAAGGAAACAGTTTCAAAATGCAAATGCTGGAATGGGATGGGGAGTGGGGGTGAGTTTGACAGGTGGGGATGGAAGGATGATTAGAGCTGGGAAGGAGAAGGGATGAAAAAAAGCAGTGAAGGGGATGCCTCCCCTGGTTCAGTGATGCTGTGTGGTTTAGCTCTCCCTAGGAACTCTGAGCTCTTCCACTCCAGGAAGTTGATAGCTCCTAGAATTTATAGATCTGAACACACAAGTCTTTCCTAGATTGGGTTTCTGGAGATCTGCCCTCAGAATTCGATCTCTAGCCCTCTGGGTGCTCTGGTTGGATTCCCAGGTGGGTGATTATTTATTGAAGTCTCTAGAGAGTGTTCGGCAGGGTGCCTGGTATATAAAAGATGTGATTGCTGCACTCAATGAACTTTCTGGAGTATAAGACCAGTTCACAATGGAGGCCAGACATCAGGAAGATTTAAGCAAGAAATTTACACACATACACACCCCAATTAAGGCAACAGCCAGAAAGAGGAACAGGGCATCTCTCTTTTTTTTTTTTTCCCTTCCACACACAAAAATGCACCACAACAAAGCATAGCTCACAGAAACATTGGTTTGGCTGAAGAACTCTGCCTCAGTTTCCCTTCATTGCTGTGTACCCTTCTGATGTGTAGCTTTACATGCAATTCATCTTATCCCAAAATAATATCTAAGCAGCCTGGAGAGTGGAATTTTCCAGGATTCAACATGCAGGCACTTATTAATATTTTCAAATTTTACTTCTGAAAAACTTTTTTTTAAGAGAATGGAAACTTGAGTGATTATAATGCTTAGTCTTTCTTTGCAGAGGTGGGGAACTATGGGTGTAGAGTATTGCATATCCAGGCAAAAGTTTTCAATGTGTTTCATTAGTTTTGCTAAACTGCTCTCTCCCCCACCCCATTTCTTTTTAAGTCTTCATGAGGGATGGTTCTTTAAATAGGGTAGGAAGTAGGAGGTAGTATGGAAATGAAAACTGATATAAAAACAAAATTCTCAATTAAAAATGAGATTAAAAATAAAATAAATACATTTTACTTTGGGGGCCCTTTGTTTGGTATCTACATTTAGCATCTCCTTTGATAGGTCACTCATCAGATGCCACACCGTACACATCTCAATTCAGTTCAACTTGGATAAATGATTGCTTGCTCTGTGTGTGCTGTGCCCAGGCAGAGGTAGTACAAAGAGGAAAGGAAAGGAAGGGAAGGGGGAAGAGGAAAGGGGGAAGGGGAGGGGAAGGGGAAGAAGAAGGGGAGGGAAAGGGGAAGGGAAGGGGAAAGGGAAGGGGAAGGGGAAGGGGAAGGAAAACAGTCCTTGCCTTCAAAGGACTTACATTTTATTGAGGGAAAACAACTTGAACACAAACAAATAAATTCAAAATATACAAACTAAATACATGTATAACCTGGGGCTTTGGGTTTCACGTTCTGTGTTTATTTGAATCCCCTTCGAACTTGGAGGTGACCCTAAAATATTACTTTTATCTTGACTCCTGCCCTATAGAGGGGTTCCTTTGGGAAATTACTGAATATAGCTTACTTTTAGGATGCTACAAATCTATCCATTGATAGATTTTTTTAAGCGCTAAGGAGGCTGGATCTGAAGCTAGAGAATGTGATAAACTCATTTTTAATTTAAATAATGAGGTTTCTATTACTTCTATGACCTTAGACAAAGCATTAAACTACTTTGGGCCTCAGTTTCCTGAACTGTTAAATGAAGGGAGGGGGAATAATGAGGATTCCTAGCTTTAGTACAAGCACTGAGGTAACAATTGCACTTATTGCCTATCAAATAACCTTTATTTAACCCCACAAAGTCCAAAAGCAAATGCACAAAATAAGGCATTCACATTAGCCTATAATCATTGCCATTTTCCTCCCTTTTAAGTGGGTCCCACTTTCCCATAGGGTTCTAAAGTCCTCCATACACAGCACAACTTCATGATTTTTACTTCCTTCTGAAGGGAATTAAATTTTGGGGCCCACTAGATCCCACCATCCATTTTTGTCACTTTGCCACTCTACAGATACTCTGTGAGGCTTTGGATTCCCCAAGAAGGGAAAGATACTTTCGGTAGGCTTACACTCTCCTTCTCTTCCAAAGTGTACCCTCTGAATAACTTACTGTTAATGGCAGAATGGAAAGTCTAGGTTCCTTGCTGTTGGCTTTTGGTTCCTTATTCTGCCTAGCATTGGGAGCCACATACACAATCAGATTCTCTTGAATTAAAATATTAAGAACATTTTCTTTTTCTTGATAGAAAATCAGATCCTTGAACTCTTGCATGTGAGGTTTACTCATGAGACAATTCCCAAGACAAGAGCTGTTCAAGAAATCTTCCTTCTCTGACTAGAAGGCATGATTTGGGGATCCTGCCATTAACAGTTTCTTGGGCAGAAGAGGTGAGGAGATCAGGCTTCCTCCTCCCTTCCCTGATCATTGAAACCCCAACTCAGAAATATACTGGTTGTTCCAGGGTCCTTCATAATAATCATGGTTCAGTGGGAAAAGCATTGATTCCATAGCCAGGTGCTCAAATCTCACATTGGATGGTTACTGTGACCATAGACAAATGCCAGTTCTCACTTTTCTCATCCATAAAATGTAAAAGGTGCACCAGACATGTCTAAGATCTCTTCTAGCTCTGAGTATTATATTACTACATTAGGCAGTCAATGCCCAGTCCCCCACCCCCACCCTGAGCCCTGTTACTTTCAGACCAAATCAAGACGTCTCTATAGGTGTCCCCATGCCTGGAATTCTCTCACTCGTCACCCTTGCCTGTTGTATATATGTTATGGTAAAGCAAGTAGGTGACCCAATGGATCTGAGGTCAGGAAGACCCAAGTTCAAATTCTTAGACTCTTACCAGCTGTATGATCCTGAGCAAGTCTTTTAACCTCTTTTTGCTTCAATTTCCTCCCAGTAAAAGGGGGATAGTGATGGCACCTGTCTCCAAGGATTGTTGTGAAGATAAAGTGAGATGATGTTTTTTTTTAAAGCACTTTGCAAAAATTCGATCACTCTATAAAGGCTGGCTATTTTTATTAAAGGTGAGAACAATTGTGCCTTCCGAGTTTACTGGGGATTGTTGACTATTGCTGTAAGTCATGGGACCTAAGAGATCATTCTGATCCAACTTTCCCTCTCCCATCATTTAACAGTTGAGGAAACTGAGGCCCAAAGTAGTTCAATGCTTTGCCTAAGGTCGTAGAAATAATAGAAACCTCATTTAAATTCATATTCTCTAACTTCAGATCCAGCCTCCTCAGCACTTAAAAAAAAATCAGCTTTGTAATTTCATAGAAATACGGAATTCCTGGTGAGGATCCTCCCTCTACCCAGTCACATTGACAATAGCCAGGCAACTTAGAGTCTTATTGCCTGGGGTCCTGAGAAGTTAAGTCACTTTGTCTAGAGCTAAACAGCCTGGATGTGACAGAGGTTGGATAGGAATTTAGGTTTCCTCAGGTGGAGGCTGGGCCACTATCATCTAAACTGGAGAATTCTTAACATTTTTTGGTGTCATGGAACCCTTTGGCAGTGTGGGGACACTTCTGGACTCCATCTCAGAATCATATTTTTAAATGAGTAGAATTAAATACATAGGACTCCAAAGGAGACTAATTATATTGAAATCTTTATCAAAATATTAAAAAGAAAAAAAAATTCCTGTAGCAAACCATGTTTGGTCTTAAGAGGCTTAAGATCAAATGGGGAGGGAATAAGTATCTATTCATTACTTACTATATCAAGCACTGTGCTAAGTACTTTCTACAAATATTATCTCATTTGCTCCTTACAACAACCCTACCTAGAGGCAGGTGCTATTATAACCTCCATTTTACAGTTGAAGACACTGAGGCATGAAGAGGGTAAGTGACTTGCCCAGGGTCACACAGTAAGGGTCTGGGCTCAGATCTGAACTAAAGGTCTTCCTGACTCCCAGCCCAGAGCTCCATCCATTGAACCACCAGTTGCCTCTGGGAGATTATATTAGCAATTGTCTCAAGCTATTTCTTCCACTTATCTCATCCTTTCTTTCTTTCCCCAGCCGCTGCCAAACTTAAAAAAAACCCCAATAAACAAACAAACAAAAAACCTCTTTCCAAAAAGGATTAAAGTAATAGCTTTTGGGGGATAAACTTGAAAATTTTAGGTAATTGGGTGCTGATATTTACAATCACTCCCTGTCCTCCCTCTTCTGCCCCCACTGTTACAAGGTATCATTGCCTTATAGGGCATTGGAAAGGAAGGAGCATTGAATTTGGAGTCAGAAGAGTAAACCCAACAAAGAGACTCACTCAGCCATTGTCTTGGGCAAGTCACTGAACCTCTTTAAAATGGGAATAATAGTATCTGTACTACCTACTGCACTAGGCTGTTGTGAGGTTCAAAAGAAAGAATACATGGGAGTCATATAAATGGAAGTTTGTAAAGAAATTAATTTCTATGATTATCTGTGGAGGCTGGGTATGAACGGTCTTCTTACATTGTCCTCCAGTCCTGGATGGGTGTGGATAAATTGGGAGATCAAAATTAATAATCTAGTTCACCTGCTAAGAGAAAGGGGTCAGTGTGGAAGATGGGCTTTCCATCTCTTGAATTGTCAAACTGTCTGCAAAGCTATTGGTTCAGACATTATCCAACTTTCTATGACCCTATTTGGGGTTTTCTTGGCAAACATACTGAAGTGGTTTGCCATTTTCTTCTCCAGCCCATTTTACAGATGAGGAAACTGAGGCAAACAGGGTGAAGTGACTTGCCCAAGGTCACACAGCTAGGAAGTGCCTGAGACCAGATAGGAACTCACAAAGATGAGTCTTCCTGACTTCAGGCCTGCCTCTCTATCCACTGAACCACCTAGTTGCACATTTCTTCTCCTTGCATCATCAAAAGATGGGGATAGCAGGTGAAGAGACAGTTTCATGTAGTTGATAGGGCACTGGACCTGGAGTCCGGAACACCTGGCTTTGAATTTTGTCCTTAGACACTTAATAGCTGTGTAACCCTATTCAAGTCACTAGCCAGCCTCTGGTTCCTCATTTGATAAAGAAGGGAGTTGGACTCAGCGGCCTCTGAGGTCACTCCCAGATCTAAATCTATGGAAATTCCAACCAGAGCAAAGACTGTAACCATTATTGTAATAAAAAATGAAAATACAACTAACAATCTCTTTCTTAAAGCTAATTATACTAGCCAACCGTCAGATGCCTGAGGTCATGACACAGGCGAAGGTCAAAGAAGGGATCCTGGCCACATCAGTGGTGTACAGTTTATTTTTACGTTCAAGTTGGTCCAGGTAAAATATTTGGTGCCTCCCTCAAACTAGTTTGAAAATGATGACAGAAATAATCTGTAGGAGGCGCCTTTCCAGGGCTGTCACTCTTCATGGGAGGTCTACGGAAAGGAAGCGGTGAGCCGAGATTCTTTGGTGTTGGGGTAGGGCAAAGGGTGAGACAAGATTTGGGGTCGAGTGCGTGTGTTTGTTTACTCAGGTGAAATACCAGGTGAGGGGGCTGCCCCAGGCAAACCTCAGGCAAAATCAGAGGGTGTGGCCGCCAGCGTTGAGTTCCTTCCAGCGCTGGTGAAGATTTCGCTCAGAGAGAAGGAAATTTACCTTGGATTCCAAAGACCTTTACCCTCCCTACATCACTGCCGCCACCAAGCCTGGAGAGGGGCAAGGGCAGAAGTTCTTAACCTGGGATCCAGGGACTTGGTTTTTCTTTCTCAAAAAATTTCCAATGTAATTTGTTTCCTTTATAAATCTTTTATTTTCTGCATTCAACAAATTATTCTGAGTAGGAGTCCGTAGGCTTCACCAGACTGCCCAAAAGGTTAAGAATCTAGGGGGTGAGGATTTGAGAGTTTGGACAGAAAACGAAGTGGGAGGTCTCGCCTCCCTTTTGGAGTTGGTCATGGGCAGCCGCGTGCGGCTGGGGAAGTGGCAGAGGACTGGATCCGAGTAGGCTTTAAGGGACGTCCCGGCTTGGACTCTTTGGCCAAATGGGGTTGAAGTTCACGCGCACACAGGGATCTGGAAGAACCCGGACCCCAGCTCCCATAGTCCTAGGTGAAACCACCGTCACTCTCCAGCTAGGATCCTAGCCCTCCCTCTAGGGACAGATCGCTGACCAGAAAGAAAGAGGGCTTTAGGGAGTGTTGTGTTAGAATCAGCCCACGCCGAGTGATAGCGCATTTTACATCGATTGCAGGGCACTAGATGAAGTATCTTCGATTGTCTCGTAATGATATTAGAGTAGAATTAATTATGTCGCGTCGCATTCTATCTTATTTACTTTCCGAATCTGCCTTACGAGAAATTTGTTTTTAATGTGCTAGTATATACAAGGTAAATAAAAATAGAAATCCATGTGCTTATCAACATGGTCGTTTTTCCTTTACTTTTTTTTGGCTGTACATATTTATACGTAGATTCATGTTATGCCCAGAGGCAGAAACACACATGAAAGAACACTCATTTTTAAACCCTTCTTCGATATTCAGTTTACAAAGTAATCAGCTGCAATTCTTAGATAGAAAAGGAAAAGAAAAAGACAGGCATGTACCCGTCCGGAGAAAGGAGGGGAAACTGAGCTGGGATAGGAGAGAGTAGAGGGGAGAGGGGAGAGTGGGCGGGGGCGGGGCAGCCCAAAGCGAGTCTGGTGGCTCACGGAGAGGAAGGCGCAAAGTCCAGGCTGCTGGTGGGGGGCAGATAGCGACAGGCCCAAGACGATTTACCTCCTTTTAAATCGTGGAAAGGGTAGGAACATGAGCCTACCTACCTCATCCCAACCTGTCCCCAAGGACACTTAGTCTCGAGCTGCGATTCTCCAAGACCCGGCCGCCTTCGGCGTGATTCCAGCGTTCTGAGCCTAGCACACTCCGCTGGGTGCCTGGGCCAGCCGCAGCCAGACCCCAGACAGGGAGAAAGAAACGCGAGACGCGGGGAAGAGCTAGGTCTGGGAATGGGGAACCACTGAGAAATGAATGGACCAAGAGGAGGAAGGGTAAGAAGCGAAGAATGGACCGTATGAAATCCCCTACAAGCAGGCTCCCGCAGGGACCTTCGTCGGGATACTGGGCCAAACTGTTCTCTTTATAGAAAGGACTTCCCAGAGAAATGGAGGGAACGGTGGATTCATTACCACAGATTGGTCTACCTGGGAATATAAAAGTGGGGATCCCTTGCAACCAGACAACCCTTCCCTTCTGGCGTCCTCCAGCCACCACGACCAAAAAACTCCATCCCAATCCAATAAAATAAAAACTATCTTCCATTTCTGAAACACCTGATGCCGAAGCAGGGTGGACTGCAATATTTATAGAACAAGGCTTGGGCCGGGGACCCAGGCCGGACCCAGGGGGGCGGGGTTCCCAGGGAGCATTCCAGAGAAGCCCTCCGAGGCCCCACCCCTTCAAGCCCAGAGGCCCCGCCCTAGCCCGAGCCCCAGCCTCGGCCTGCTTTACCTGGGTCCCTTCGGACGTTCCTTCTCGGCCTCAGGTTGCCCACATGATGTAAGGGGATTGGCTGAAGGGCGGGGCCTCCCTGCGGAAATCTACGTCACGCCGGCTCCTGCAGTGTGAATGAATCAAAACTGCCTCTAGGGACCAGCAGCTGAGCTGGGAAAAGGAGGGGGGGCCGGGAGATGGAGGGAGTAGAGAAGAAGGAGGAGGGGAGAGGGAGAGAGGAAGGGGGAAGAAGGAGGAGGGAGGAAAGAAGAAGGAGGGGGAGGGAAAAAAAGAGCCAGAGCTGCAGCAACAGCGTCGCCTTAACCCGGGATACACACTAACCCGGGAGAGCAGGATCAAAGGGATTTGAAACAGTCTAAAGGGTGGAAGGGGGGGTTCGGGGGAGTGCCAGCCTACAAGTCCTCCTGGAGGGGTGAAGAGACCTGCTTTCGATTGTGACTTTGCTTATTTCGTTTGGGGTTTATCTTTTTTTTATTTTGAAATTTCTGAATCTAGTCAGAGAGAAAGAGTGAGAGAGGGGAGAGAGATTTCCATAGATAGCAATTTCCCATCTCTGCCCACGATGATGCAGAGCTCGACCGTCTCCACGGAAGGGTCTGTCAAGGGGCTCCCGGACATCCTCGGTGTACCGATGCAACGTAAGACAACCCCCTCTTTTCTCCCCTCATTGATTTAATAATAAAGAAAGCTGGCAGCCTCGGAGGCTGCATGGTGCAGGGAGGGTAACGAGCAGCCACGGCTATGAGAGGAGCTTGGGCTGGAGGGATCCGGGTGGGAGCTAAGGGTTGGGGAAGGTTGAGGCAGAATGGAGAGAGGGAGGAGTCTGGGGCTGATATTGTGGAGGGGAAGTGGCAGATGGGGGAAACTGGGGTGTAGGGTCCTTCCCTCAGGTTTTGGGAGCTAGAGGCCAAACAAGAAAGCTCTGTCCTTGGTCTGAGCTGGGGACAGGCGGTGAAATCCCAGCCAGCTCGCAGCTTTTCAGAGGCCAGTGGAGAGGGTGCTGTTTGGGGAGACCTGGGGAGGGAAAGTCAAACAAGGCCAAGGGTGGAGGGGTGAAGAATGCCTTCGCCTTGTATCTCCCCCAAAGAGTCGAGATGCGGAGCTCCCAGCACCCAGTTTGCGCAACTTCACCCCGACTGGCGAGAAGTTGGAAGAGTTCCTTCCTCTCCTCCTCCCAGCGCAAGTCCCAAGAGGTTCCCGCGGCCCTCTGGGGAGGTTGGGGGCTGACCCCGGGAAGGGTCCCAGACAAGGGGCTCGGGAGCAGAAGGCGATCTCTCTCGGGCTGTTTTGTTTCGATGCCTGCAGCCTGAGACGCTGGAGACTGCTCAGCGTTAGGGAATCTGTCAGTCACATTCCTGCCCACCAAGGAATGCGGGGGAGGGAGAGTATGAAGCATGAAGTTGCGAGTTAGGGCTTCTGCCTGTGAGCAGAGGAACGTTGGCTCTAGTTAGATCTCGTAAGATCTAGGTCTGGAAGTGACCTTAGAAACCATCTAGTCCAACCTACTCATTTTACAGATAAAGAAACTGAGGCCCAGAGAGGGGGGTGTTGTGCCCAAGGTCACACAAGTATTAAATGACCGAGCCAAAATTCTAATCTAGGTCTCCTGACTCTGTCAAGCTCTTCTTCTACTGGACCAAGCTTTGAGAGAGAGGTCGCATAGGGTTATATACATGTTTGTTCTGAGAATTAATTCGATGCAGTCCATGTTTCTTATGCGCTTATACTTATCTCTGGAGCTCTGTATTTATTTATCTGTGCCGGTACATAAGGTGATTCCTCGGGGCTGACACTCCGACGTCGAAAGTGCCTGGACGGATAATTGGGGGTCTGTAACCGTGCGCCCGGGAGAAGCTGACTTCCCTCTCCCACGTCTTGTTGATGCAGTATAAACGTTCTCTAGGTGAGGTTCACACACAGGTCGCTTAGACGTCTGTGCAGAAAGACAAATGGCTTCTCTCGCTACAGAACTGTGCTTATGCCCGCCATGATATATCAATGTCGTCTACTCTCTCGCGGTTTATTTTAGCTAAGCACCAACCCGCCAACCGACCTGTCTTCTCTACCTGCCACACAGGACATGCACCTGCCGCGTGTAACATCTTTGGGTCTATGTTTGGATCTGGTTTGGGTTTATACTCCGAGGAGAGTTAGCTTGTGGGCACACTTTGCCAATGAAAGAGGCTGCTTCTCCCCTTCCCCTGGAGTTTTTGAAGAGTAGGGGAAGAGGCTCTTAGTGTTAAAAGAAAAAGAGAAATAGAGAAAGAAGGAAGGAAGGAAAGAAAGGAAGGAAGGAAGGAAGAAAGAAAGGAAGAAAGAAAAGAAAGAAATGACTATTCCTTTACCGCTTTCAACAGTTATTGGTCTTCCTTCTAGTAGGCAACTATCTGAAAACACCTCTTCTGTCTCACCTTTAGAAGTTTGCTCTTGGCTAGAAGCGTGTACGCTGAAATTATCAGCTTGCTTTTTTTCACCCCCCCCCCTCCCATTCCCATCCCTCTGCTTCTTCCTCAGTCACTCCCCCTCTCCCCCATTGCCCATCCCTTTCACTCTCCGTCCAAGTTCAGACCCTCACGATTTCTCGGCATTTGGGTGTGTTTGGGAAGGAGATTGTCCTTGCTGACTGTGTTTTAGTGCGTGTGTTGTCCACTGGTGTGTGTGTGTGTGTGTGTGTGTGTGGTAGTGGTGCCGGTGGCGGGGAGAATAGCGGTCGTGTTGTGTGCACAAGTTGGTGTGTGCTTGAATGTGTCTGGATTTCTTGTATTTTCAGATACCCAGTAGGTTTCCTCTCTTAGTCCACCGTCCGGGAATCCTAGTTGTGGTGGAATTCTGGTCACCTAGACCTCCCGGAACTCACTGTGAGATACTAACTTCGATTCCCATGCTATTTGAAAGGAGGGAAGTCAGAGTGAGTGGATGGAGGCAGTAAGAGCCAGAGAGAAGGAGCTTCGGCCTTCACACCTTCGAGGCTCAATTGCCGGTGGGGTGGGGGGGAACTACTGGGCCAAAGAAGCGTGATCTATTTGATATCTATCTGTCCATCAGCCTGTCTGTACCGCCTTTACTGTTTTCCTTAGTGTCAGGGAGTCCTGCTTGTTATCTTTTCCCCAATTTCAGCCTCCATATAGATAAAGCTATAGCGTTTTCATCTAGTGAACTAGTCTTTCATCCCAGCTTTATAGCCCTCAGGCAGAAGGGAGTGGGTGGGGAAGGGGCAAGGGAAAGGCCAGGTAATGCCGAAATGGATCATTTAGGACTTCAAATGTCTGGATTTTTTTCTTCCCTCTGTACCGCTATCCACACATTTCCTTTCCCCTTGGTGACACCGCTAACTCATTGCGTGGATTGTAAGGTGGGAAAGGGGAGCAGGAGAATTCTGTTCTATCATTTCTGACAGTTTCCATGTAGCCTTAAAACAACTCTCCAGTATTTGAGGGTTTCGGAGGTTAAGGGAGGAGGGGGTGGGGAAAGGTGAAGGACGTTCAAACCCGGGACCCAAGGGAGACAGTTCCGTTTGCCAGGTGCAAGGGTGATGCTATTCAGGGAATGCCAGCGGTTTGAGGGGTGGGAACCAAATTGGTTCTGAACCGCCGGGGCTATTTCTTCGTGGAGAGGGTTGATTAAACCAGGTTGTTTCTGCGGGAGTCGGAAGTTCACTTGTTTCTCCTTTTGGAAAAGTTTTTTGAGTTCAAGGAATAACAATTTATCTTTCTCCGTCTTTTTCTCCACCTCTCTTATATGTTCACATCTTCCCTTTTTCTCCTGCCTGGACTGCAGAGACCCGACCAGTTCTTCAATGAAGAAAGAGACTTCACAAAAGGCCAGTTTCCTCAGCTCTCAAAGCTCGGCGACTTCACAGCGCCCTTGCAGGTTTTGCAGAGTGAAATGGTTGCAGGTTGCCCATTTCCCCACTGTCTAGCTTCCAGTCCCTCTCATACTCTTTGCCACCTTGTAGGTCCTCCGCTACCTTCCATCTAGGCTCCAGTCTGTGCTTCCTCGGCCCAGGGCAGAGCGCAAAGAGGAAGAACTGCCCTTTACGATCGTACTCAGGTGGCTGGATTCCTCCGGTTCCTGGTCTTAGCACTACGCCTGGGAGCCTCTTTTCTGGAGTGGGCTGGGTGGCTAGACCTCAGGGTCGAAACCTCCGGCTGGTAACTACTGGTCATTTGGGAAAGGTGGAGCTAAGGTTGCTCTCTCTCTGTCCTCACTATTTCCTTACCTTCCTAGAACTACTTTTTGTGCAATTCCGTAGGCAAGCGCGCTTGAATTCGTCTTGGAGAAAATCAAAGGTGCCTGTGACTCTCTCGGTCCCTGACCTGCCCTACAGTTCCCCTGCCCCGTCACACTCGGCCAAAGACCCATAGCTCGGGGGTTTTATAGAGGATGTGAAAAGTTCAGTCTCTGGACAAGCGGGTCGCTGGGGTGAGCAAGACTTCCTGTGGGGCGGAGATGAATTCCCCTTTCTCATATAAATTCCAGCTGCCTTTATGCTCACCTAACTCCAGAGCTACGCTCCGCCGAGGTCCCAGTTCAAC
Organism: Pseudochirops corinnae; assembly: GCA_028646515.1. Lineage (NCBI taxonomy): Eukaryota > Metazoa > Chordata > Mammalia > Diprotodontia > Pseudocheiridae > Pseudochirops > Pseudochirops corinnae. The sequence goes on along the minus strand of CM053586.1, from coordinate 304,843,339 downwards.
TACTTTAAACCTTTTAAATGGTGTTTTCTATGAACTAATGGAAGCAGCAAGTTACTTCCGGAGTTACTGTCTAACGCCCCTTTAAGCTCTAAATCTATGACGCTATGGTTTGGGGAACCCATGATCTGCCAGTCTCCAAAACAAAACGCTAGGTCGAAAGACAAGATACTTGTTATTCTCTCCTTTACTTGCTGCTATGTGGCGAACCCCTTTTGTAGGACTGAAGAGAAATGGGGCCTTTTAGAGAAAGGGGCTGCTCCGACCTTCCCTAGAACCCGATGTTACTCCGACTTTGAGTAACAGAGGACGAGTGAGGTTTTGCCTCTCTCTTATCAGTGTGTTGGGACATTGCAGCTTACTTTTCTTTGTGTCTGATTGTTACCCCTGTCCGTTCTCCCCTCACCCCTTATTCCCAATGAATTCTTTGTTGCTTGCTAAGAGGCATACTTGGCCATCCATTTTGGCTCTGAAGTAAGTTGTTTTAGTTCACACACCGGGTTCCTCTGGGGCTCTGACGAAAGTCTGGTCAGTGCAGGGGATGCTTTTTGGGGGGATAGAGAAGATCAGGATGTGGAACTGGCAAGCCAATCATCCTTTTCTTTCTTCACACTTGGGAAGCAGACAAGCAGAGCCTTTTCTGTATTCTTACCTCGCTGACTTCCCAGTACCTCACTAAATTCCTAAACTCTCTGGTCCCCACCAATGCATGCACATATACCACACCTGTGTATTCGATTCCTGTTTAATTCCTCCTCCCACTTGGCCCAAAAGATCTAGGGAGAATGGAAGACAGTGGGAAAAGGGAGGAGGCATGATTTATTGACTTTCCCCCATCCAGTAACACTTGGGAAATTTGGATCCCTTCTCCCCTCTTCCGGTTACACCTGGAAATAAAGAGACTTAAGAAAGCACGTCTTCTCAAGGGGACCTCTTCTTAAGGTTTCTCATTTCTGCAATTTGATATTTTGTGTGTTGTGAAGGGAAGGGGGACAGATTGGGCATCTGAGTAGGGGTGAAAGACTAGGACTGAATGGATGCTCCTTCTACCACATCTCACTTCACTTTTTTCTCTTTCGAACCCCCTCCTGGCCACCCAATCTCCTGGAAGAACCAAAGCTGTTCCAAAAATTAACATCATGTGGAAAGCATAAATTTGATTTGATTTTTAATAGGATCTAGGTTACGGGAGGAGAGGGAAAAGGATTCCTGGCCTCCTCCCTCCACCGGGAAACGACCAGGTCTTTGCGACTTGGCCCCATCTAAGGCAATCCCCCTTGTATCCCTCAAGGGCATTGTCGCTATAAATCTTTGTCTCTTCTCCACCACCCCCCCTTCCCTGAACTATTGATGAATGGACATCATTTACAATCTCCCCTGAATCATTTCTTATGTGTTTAGAGGAAAATAGTCTCTAGGGTCTGTCTTTTCTCTTTTCCTTCTTCTGGAGGTTTGGAAGATGGAGGATGGAAATAGATGCTTGAATTTCTTCCAAATTTCCTTACAGTGAAAATCAAACCTAACCCTAACCCCAAGTCAAAGAAACCCAAGGGCAGCCGCCCTGCTTGCCAACCAGTCGACAGTCACGTGTGAAGTTCTTACTAAAGCAACCTTCCCCCCCACCCCACCCCGCCTTACTCCCCCGCCAATATGAAAATAGCTTGAACCACTACCTGCGTCTGTCTGACCTGGAAAATCTAGCTGTGTTCGCGCCATCCGGGGGCAGGACTTGGATCCTAACTTTTCTGAAGTTGGGGTTGGGGTCTCTGAGGCGGAAGCTTTTCTGGAAATTTGAACCTCATGGGCTGATTCTGGACCCCAGGTCGCCGTGGCGTAGACGGAGGGGGGCTCAGGGTGGATGAGGAGGGCTGAGAGGGACCCCGGGCGCATATGGGAAGATCTGAGGGCCCTGGCTTCTGAAAATCCTAGTATGCCCAAGTAGCGCGGTGCTTCTTAACCTTTAAGCGTGAAGGCTAGAAATCCTATCCTAGTAGGTTACTGGATGGGGTTGGTTGCTTTGTGGTGTTTACTGAGGACTCAGGGTTTAGGGGAACTTTCACCAATAGTGGTCTAAAGGCACAGGTGAAGAGTTAGTCCGTAGTTTGGCCGCAGTCTGAGCCCCGACTTCAGCCCTGGGGCTTTGGGGGGGAGAATTCTGCTTAGGAGGAATTTGGCGCTCCTCTGCAACTGCTTACTGGTTGAGAAAGAGTAGTGCCCTATGGCCTCGGAGGTCAAGCCCCCTGCGACCTCCAGCTAACCCCAGGGACTATCTCTGAGCTCTAGGCGGAGACTGGGGGAGGGGGAAGGAGGCGGAGCAAGGCCGCCGTCCCGTCTGACGGGGTGACTGGACAGTTCGGGGTGAAGAGGAAGAGGTGCCACCTTTAGAGCTCTTGGTGCTCTCCTCAGTGGAACGCTTGATCTGATTCTGAGTGGATCTGCCCTTTGTGCTTCTTTTGAGGAAGGGGAGAGCTGTGGCGCGAAGAAAACTACAATCTCCTTCTTTGGCCACACTATATATTGGCACCCTCGTTTCCCCGCCGGAGACCTGGGAGCGGCAGCGAGGGTGGTGGAGTGCGTCAACAAAGTCTCGGGTTTTGTAGTTCCCCCAAAGGAACCACAGTCCTATCCTTTCACCCTCTACCCTCTCGAAAGCGCCGAAAAAAGACAGCACTTTGGAGAGACTACTTTAGTGCTGTCAAGTGGGCACGGACGGCAGGGGCACAGGTTGCAGGTGGTGGCGAGATGGGGAAAGTGTCTGTCCTGCGACCACGGCATCTCCGTCCTTCAGAGTCCACCCCCCTCAGACGGTGAGGACCTTTTACTCCAGCTCATCAATTAAGCTAGCCTCCACCCCTGCCTCTACCCCCGCCCCCCCCCCCCCGCCAACCTCCCCCGTCGCTCCCCAGATTTTAGGTCAAGCCTTACGCAAGGACAAAAAAAATCCGGGACGGGGACATTAGTGGCGCCGGCATTGCCAGACTTTTAAGCATTTATAAGTGGGTTTTTCTCCCTCCACCCCCGTCCACTCTCTGTATCCCCAAGTCTCTTCACCAGCAGACCTGAAAAGCAAGTCAGTCTGTTTCTCTACAGCCAACTGCACTCTATACTATCCTCATTGTATTAACTAACGCTCCATTAAACGGTGGTTATGCGATTATCGTAGTTATTATTCAGACGTTACCGAGAGTGCTAATAATGTGGCAGGTTTAGGACAGAATTAGACAAGGTCCCTACCCAAGGTGCTGATCATGTAAATTAGACAGGCAAGACATAAACGTGGGCAAGGGAAAGAAACGATACAATGCGGGTCGTTTTGTGCACGGAAGACGACTGTACTAACGAGATTAAGCCTAATTTGTGAACTCTATTCTGACGCAATGATCTATTGACTCTCTCCAGGACGGTAGAATTTTAAAGAGGCTGGGATAGCTGTCTTTTAAAAAGGGCTAAATGGTGAGACTCTCCAGGAAGAAGAGGAATTATTTAGCAGAGCTCAGCAGGATACACCTAGAAGCAATGAGAAGTCTATAAAGAAAAGTACATTGGAAATGATGAGGGTTACCCACCATAGATTCAAAAATCAAAGAAGATGGAATGGCAACATCAGGAAATGTAGGACTAGAGCAATACACCAGTCCTAAAGGCATTTGAATACGTCTATCTATGCTACTTCGAAAAAACATCTGATCAATTCAGTCTCTCCCCCCCTTCCCCCTTCCGCCCCCGCAACGATTCCAGTCCATACTGGAATTGTTTTGCTATCAAGAAGACAAAGCAAGGATGACTGGTTGCATTTTTGCTATTTTGAACCAACCTTATTTGAAACCATTGTTGTCAAACCTTATTTGATCCACAGGGTGTAAAGTATTAAAATACCTTTGCTGCTTTACCTATTCGTCTTAGATTCTAACACAGAGCAGCGCCCCAGCTCTATGCTAACCCTTGTCTGATGATCATTTAGCACCTATGATAGCTAGCAATCGTGAAAGCAGACCTAACCTAGGAAAATCACCGTCAGGAGAGTTCTCTTATCTACTTTCTTGCAAGGAATAGATACATGAGGAATGAGAATTCAGAATTAAATAGTTTAAAAAAAAACAATTTAAAGAAAATTTCTGGAACAGTGCTTCTGGTGAAGAATGGACAACTGAGCCATCAAAATGTATCAATCACCTTGTGAAAATTGGTAGCATGCTTTCTGGGGGGTGGGCTGGAGTGGAGCAAGGACAAGCTGTTATCTATCTCCTTCCATTGCTGAGATATTTGTCAGTATTTAGGCTGGCCGGTGACTAGGAATCAGTCTAGCTGAGAAAGATGACCTCGGTTTTGGACATTCTGTATATCTAAGATTTGAAAGCCCTCCTTTTCCCCTCCCCGGTTCAGGTTCAAGGTGCTTTGAGGATTCCAGCACCTGAGAGTGTTTTATGCTGACTGAAGTGGATAAGGAGACTGTGCTTTACTGGTTCAGAGAATTCTAGAATTTACTTGTATTAATTAGAATGAGTCATTGTTCTCATTACAATAGAAGTCCCACTCTCTTCATGCGTTCTTAGGGGGATAATCACAACCCAAAATGTGCATACTATTTCTCCCGTAGACTGGCTAAAACCCCTGGATTTAGCAAATGGAGATAAGGGCAGATTTCAATTTATGTAGCTTGAACGTCTTCAAAAAGGTCTGGTTCAGTGTATTCAAATTTGCACTTTGTCATTCTCAGTCTAGTGAAAACTCAGCTGGGAAGAAAAATTGGTTTGTCCACAAAAATTTTTTTCATTGTAATGGGATTTCATTATGGGTGACCATATGTGTTAGGATGCTTTATAGTCTTCCTAGACTATATAATATACTCTTTGGAATGTGCTTTTAGGAGCCTTGAGAAGGAGGCACAGGTGGTTAGTACTATCAGTAGCCTCCTGGAGAGAGAAACTCCTTGGAGTTTGTTGTTTTTAATACTGGGGACTAACTAAAAAGAGATTCAAATGTAAAATTGTGCTTTTCACCTCAGCACATTTATGGGTGCCCTGATCCAGATCTGGAATGCAAAATGACATTTTATGAAATGTTCTTTTAAAAGAAGGAGGGGATGGAGATGGATTGAATGGTCAATAGAGAAATTGATTACAGATTTCCTGTTGAAACTGAAAAATGTTCCTTGAGCTAACTACACTAGAAATTGGGTTCATGAAATGATTCCACTTCTCTAGTTATTTTGGTATATTTTTATTCAAATTTCTTTTTCTTGTTGCCTAGTCAGTATGGGTCCATAAAACTCAATTCACTTTAATCATGATGCAAGGGAATTGGTTCTGAAGATAACCTAATAAAGACAAAACCTACAGCCCTCTTAACTAAAAGTTTTATCTGTATGAGGTATGGATTGACAAACATGTGGAATATTACTTTAGAAATGGAGGGAAGAAAAATAGATTGGCCACCAAGTTTGGGACTATGGAAAAATAAAGAAAATTTAAAATCCTCCTTTCACTGAAGAGGTGGGAGATTTTGGGTGGAATATTGCATGTTCATATATTGGTTAGTTTGGTCAAACTACTTTTTTCCTCCTCACTTTTAAATCTTTGTTATAAGGGATGGTTTGAAGGGGGAGAAAAAAAGGAAAACAAATAATATAAAAACAAAAAATTTTAAATAAAATATCAGGAATTAACTGGAGTAATCCATTACTATATATTTACTTTACTTTACTAAGGTAAAGTAGAAATTGAGAATTAGCCCATAGCATTTGAAGAGCTACATTATGGGTTCAATTACTATGATTTTCAGTTGTTTTTTTTAACTGTTTTTTTAACTGAGAACATCTAATGTTCTACTGAAGAATATTGATACAATATTTAAAAAATCGGACCTTTAGAGAGATGCTCACACAGTGAATTTTTATGGCCAGGGAAACCCTTCTAAGCTACAACTCAACTATAATATTAAAGAAAGTTTTTTGAAGTATGTCTCTGAATTTGATATTTTCAAAAGTGTTCTTTGTATGTGTATGTTTCCCAAAGCATTTCAAACCACCCAATGGTCACATAGATCAGTATTAGAAGGAGAGATGGTAGTAAGGAGGATATGTAGTAGAAAGAGATTCCAGGGGATTGTGTTAGATGGTGGTTGATCATGGAAAGAGAAGGCTTTACACATTGTTGTTTTTTCCCTGTAGGGCAGTCATTTTTTTTAATGGGAAAAAAAAGCACAGAAATTTGGCAATAGGCTGTGTGTATAAGTATTTTAAATGTATATGTATTTATGCATGCAGTATTCTGTTCTTAAAAACAAACATATACCAATTTGGGGTTGAAATAATTTTTTTCTTCACCATTCTTTCAGGAAATGGTGTCTTGCTCTTTTTGAAACCAGACAATCAGCTTATTAAGAGCATCTTGAGAGGTTGTGTTACTGCCTCTTCAAGATAAACCAACTTAAAGGGGGGGGGGGAGGGAGGAAGAGTGTGAGGTGGGAAGGAGAGAAAACCAAATCCTAGATGTTGGAGAATAAATAATGAAATGTCTCTGATAGGGAAACGGATGTATCAACTCCTTTTAAACATGGTTCTTATATATGAAGTGAAATGGACCTTTAAAAGAGTATAGAAACTATGGGGACTCACGGCCATTACTTATCCCAGATATGCAGAAAATCTTAATTAAAAATAAGGAAGTTTGGTAGTATTAGTAAACATTATATGTGTCTTGTTAGTGATGAGGGGCTGCACTTCTGAATTTGAAAATGCAATTTTAGAAATTCCTGGTAATGGAAGTGAAAGTATATGATTTGGGACAATGGAGTGGCCAAGTTTTGTTCTGTTTTTCCCCAATTTTAAGTCATTTTATGGCCAGATGCATCCTGCTCACTTTTCATCTAGGATTATAATTCTTCAGTGTGAATGTTGAAGAATAGCTTCATTCACAGGATGATACTGTACCCAAAAATATTCTCTGGGAGATCATAGATACATTTTAGAATTCATTCCCTTCTCTATCCCCATCCCAGCACCAATCTCTGTATTTACCACCAAGAATATTTTCCTAACCTGCTTCTTGAAAACACAAATTTGATTTTCTCTATTCCTCAATGAGCCAAGACACTGATTTATTTCTTCCACTTTGTCAAACAGCCACTGAAATTTAAGAAAAAAAATAAAATTTAAGATTTTCCTTATATGCATTAAAAAAGAGTAAGGGGGAGGGAAATGAGGATTTTATTCCAATGTGTACATTTCCAAGTATACTTCAAAAGAGTCTGCGAGGTTTCTCCTTTCATTTAGCAGCAAGGTAAGAAGATCAGTCTAAGCGTTGTCTAGGCATAAGCTACCTAGATTTAACATGAGGTTGCTTGGACAGAGGAGTACTTAATAAGCATCTGTAGAATTGAATTGAAGTGAAGTTAATTAACTGGACAAACCTCTAGCTTCCTGGAAGGAAGAGGTCAATAACAGGAATGTATTACCACCACAGGTTGAGAACAATGCATCCAAGACACCTTTAAAAGGAAAGTCGGTAGGAGGGTGCTTCTCTGGTATGTGTCCAGAACCTTATAATCCAGGGACCGTTAGGTGGTAAGAAAGAACGTAGAACAAGTGAGAGGTATTTAAAGACCTGGTTGTGCCACTAACTGCCCTGATGAGCCTTGGGCAAATCACTCAACTCTGATGCCTCAGTTTTTTTCATTTGTCAAACAGGAATATTATCTGCCTCACGGGGTTGTCAAAAAAGATCAGATGAGATCGAGGAAGAGAAAAACATTTTGAAAGAGTTAAAAGTTCTAAACAGAGAGGAAGTATTATGGAATATAATGATTAGTTTCCTTTTTTTTTTTTTTTAGCAGAAAACAAAGAAAATTCAATAAAGCTCCTAGGTTTCATTGGAGGGAGAATTTTGAGGTATCCAATTGCATTGTGATGAGGGTTGATCTGAGTCTGGCAGTTAGAAGGGGACAGTTTGTCCGCCTGTTCAGGGATTAGGCACTTTGGGCAAATTGTTGGTGTAATGTTAAGACTGATTAGACACTGCTTAGATGTAGTTTTCTTAAATGGAAGATTCATATGACAAGATACTACTTTGCCCCCGCCCCCAAAGATATTCTCCTTTAATTTAACTTATCAAATGTTTGTTGAATGACTAATATGTGTAGAGCATTGTGCGAAGTATCAGAGACAGACAAGAATTAGATAAAACAAGGTCCCTGTCTTCATGGAGCTTACAGTCTACTAGGATACATCCTGCTCACAAATAACCATAGTACATAATTATACAAATAAAGGCATAAGACAAGATCAAATGAAGTTCCATCTGAGATCCAGGCAGGAAAGGTCCCTTTTAGTGATAGTTTCATTGAGGAGGTAGCATTCGATTTGTGCTTTAAAGCAATGGATGGCGGGGTTCCCTAGATGCTGAGAATAGTACAGGCAAAGGTACAGAGATGGAAGCATGCAGGGCACTTCTGGGGATGGTGAAGGGTCCAGGTTGGCTGCAGAATAGAATATACGTGGGATCTTAGCTTTCAATAAGATTAGGAAAGTAGTATGGTATCAGATTATATAGGGCTTTGAATACCAGGCAAAATAATTTGAGCTTTATTTCATAGGCAATTGGAAGCCATTAAAGAATTTTGAGCAGAAGAGTGACAAGACCAAGTCTACTTAATGGGAAACAGTCTGGCAATGGTATGCAGAAAATGTTGGAGAGAGGAGAGTGTGGAGATGGGACCACTTAGTAGGAAGCCATTACAATAGTTCAGGCTGGTGATAATAAGAGATAGAGAAAGGAAATAGGGATAGAGAAGAAGGATGTATCTAAGATATGTTGCAGATGTGGGAGGTGAGGTGGAGTCAAAGAGAACCCCAAATTTCCAAAGGGGGGGATTAGGTGAATAGGAAAGAAGGAAACAAACATTTATTGAATATTTCTTATGTGCCAAGTCACAGTACTATTTGGGGTTTCCTTTTACAGATCTAAAGTCACTTTAGGAGGTCAAGATATATTGTGTACAACCTGGTTTGCTCATAAAATCAGGTATATCTAGAGATATGAAAGTCTGGAGTAAACTGGAAAATTCAGGGGGGGAGAAATAATAAAATACACACACACATACATACATACATACATACATACATACATACATATATGTGGGCTGCTAGGTGGCAAAGTGGATAGAGCACTGGGCCTGGAGTCAGAAAGATCTGACCTTAAATCCAGCCTCAGGAAGTTACTAGCTATGTGACCCTGAGCAAGTCACTTAACCCTGTTTGTCTCAGTTTTCTCATCTGTAAAATGAGCTGGAAAAGGAAATGGAAAACCACTCCAGTAGCTTTGCCAAGAAAACTCCAAATGGGGATGTGAAGAGTCAGAAACAACTCAACAATAACATATATGCACATGTTATTATGCATATATTATATTATTATGCATGTGTATATATATATACATATATATGTGTGTATGATGTTGCTAATAATAAACCCTGAAAAAGTCCTCTGGACTTTCCCATGTTCTTTTCCTGATTTTCCCCAAAGTCCTTTCTTTCTCATGTTCTTTCTCCCAATTTCCCTGTTTCCTCCCTTGCCCCATCCCTGACTTCATCTCTTCAGGATTCCATTATATTTCCCTCTTAAATTGACTTTAATGGGCTGAATAGGACCCTACTTCATGCTGAGCACCATACTAGGCACTTTGGAGAGTACATCATGATCAGAAGGAGGGACCTTTTCCTTGAATAACTTACAATGCTAGTCCATACTGGAGAAAGCTGCTGATCAAGTTCCTTTCTGACATTTTGTTCTGTGTAACACAGAACCTTACATTCTATGCCCGGAAGGCACAATCCATAGAATCTTCAAAGGGTTTTCATCACTGCTCAGCTTTTAAAACTCACTATTAGTTTAAGTAAAATGATCGGCACCTCACATCCCAATAACTAAACAGACCATCCAAGTTCTTCACAGAGAGTCCCCACAAGACTGCCTCTGCTATCCAACCTACTCTAATCCAATATGATCCAACAAGTATGAAGAGCCTACTATGTGCAAAGTAGCTTGGCCTAGGAGAGCACCAGCCAGGAACACTATGTTCAAGCTCACACTCACACTGGCTCTGTGGACCTGGGCAAGTCACTTAATTTCTCAGCATCTCCAGGCATCTGTCTAAGGTCCTAAATTGCAGAGCCAGTGCCAAAATGTATTGGTAAGAGGGAATTTTCTCTCTGCTGGTTCCTACCACCAATGAAATTGTAACTCCAATAGAAAGCAATGGGCAAAGCACCAGAGGAAGCTAAGGGGCACCATAGATATAGCTGGGAACCATAGATAGGAGATCAGATTTCAAATCCAGCCCCCGTGTGACCCTTGATAAGTCACTTAATCCCCGCCTTAGTTCTTCAACCGCAAAGTAAAGCTAAAAATAGCACCTGCTTCGTAGGGGATTATAAGGACTAAATGAGATAATATTTGTAAAAAAAAAAAAGGCTCGGCACATAGTAGGTGCTTAGTAAGTATGTGTCTTTTATCTTCTCACTGTACTAGGGGCTGCAGATATAAAAAATGGAAAACAGTCCCTGCCCTTGCTATGGATGAGATAATATTCATAAAGAAAGTATTCAGCACAATGCCTGGTGCATGGCAGGTGCTTAATAAATGTGTTAGCTTCCCTTCTTACCACACTGGGAGCTTTGGATACAAGGACAAAAAGGAACATGCAAATCTATTCTCCTGCCGGGGTGGGGGGGGGGGAGGGCGGGGAGATACAGCATGGAAAAGGTTAGGAAAGGATAGGGCTCCCATAGGAGGGGACCCCCTAAACCAAGCCTTGAAGGAAGCTAAGGATTCCAACAGGCAGGTGGAGGCACCGAGGACTTCCCGGGTCCTGGGGAACAGTCCTGCAAAGACTCTACTGTCATCATGAGGCACCAAAGGCCAAGGGAGGCAAGAAGGGTGGTGGGAAGCCATCACCCCTCAGTGTCTCTGGCCACTCTCCAGGACTATACATTGCAGAGTGGAGGATGTTTCTAATCAAGCATTCTCTTCACCAATGAAATAACAGGTCCACTAAAAAAAATTAAAAAATAATACATGAATTACCAGCTGGAGTTTGGCAATATTCTTGTCACATAGAAATTGTATAATATTTATGGTGATGGGCCTTCACTTGAGCCCTGTCCAGATCAAGGCGGCACCATTAAAAGATAAGAAATTCATTACAGGTCTACAATTAAGGTCCGTGTTTTCTGCATTGAGAATTTAACGGATTGGGTAATACAATAAACGACCGTGTATCCAGGCTTTACATTCTGAAGTGTACAATGGCTTGAAGTCATGTCAGTTGCCTACCAGATGTACACAGAAGGAATATATGAAAGAGGCAGGAGTGGTTAGTGCACTGGTCTTAGAATCATTTAGAGCTCAGTTCCAGGGCGAGATCTAAGCCACCCAACTGGCCGTGTGACCCAGGGCAAGTCACAGCCTCTCTTGGTTTCAGTCTCTTCATCCAGAAAGTGAGGAGGTTGGTCCAATCCTCTTTAAAGTGGCTTCTAGCCCCATGGGATGGAGGAGAATGAGCAGATGGGGTTTGATTTGCTGGGCTTTCCTGAGGCAGCTTGAGTCTTTGCTCCAGTACCTAGAGAATTCTCTGCTTCAAAGCCTCGCCCTAGGAGTTTTTGAAGCCAAATATGGAAAGCAACATAACAGTAAGGGAGAGACATAAAAACAGACAAGCTGCAGCTCTGTTCAGGTGGAGAAGAGGGATGGTCCTTCCCCAGCTGGGCTTGTCCCATGGGCACTGTGACATTGCTTCCTGTACTTTGCCAAGGGGAGGGGATCGGGCACTGGACCCTTCATCTTTTTAGTTTGCAGATCACTTCAGGGAGGGTAAAAGGTCCTTTGGATCACTTAAACCATAGATGTCCAACATGGGCCACATGTGGTCTGCAACACTCCTGAGTGGCATGGGAACCAGGTCAAAATATAATTGGGAAGTATTTAACAAAAGAAATAACAATACAATAAAACTGATAATATTGCCTTTTAAAACAAAGTAATATGCAGCCTGCAAGCGTCCTCACAAATGGTTTCATGGCTCCCATTTCTATTTGCATTTGACACCCATGACTTAAACCATCTGACCTGCTTCTTGCTATGATGGAGATAGACATCATATAGGGAGTCCCCAAAAATCCTAGTGCAGAAAACATAAGACTTTGGGAGCACCTTGTATATAGGCTTTAAAGTGTTTTGCTTTTTTTGATTTGTCTTGTCGTGGGTGTTGGGCATTACTGATGAGAGGACTCCCTCCACTGATGTAGGTTGTCACCTGTCCAGCAGCTTATTGTCTCAGGGAGCTGCCTGGGGAACAGAAGAGTTGAATGAGTTGCTAAGGATCCTGAAGCTAGTCTATGTGCATCTGTGGGGATGGCGATGGCTCAAACTCAGGTCTTCTCCAAGGCCGACTCCTGAGACCCCAGACTGCCCCTCACAAGACCCCCTTTCCACAACAACATTGTGATGTCAACAATGCAAAAATCAGTATTGCCCTGATCCACTGCTATTCAACAAGTATTGAAGGTGTGCTGTGTGCTAGAGTTCTGGGGACTGAGGATAAACAATCGAAAAACATTCCCTACACTCAAGGGTTTACATTCTATATGGGTTTGGGGGTAGGGAGGTGGTGCAGTGGATAGAGGGCCAAATTCATCTTCCTGAGTTCAAATCTTGCCTCCGATACTAGTCACTTAACCCTGTTTGCCTTGGTTTCCTCATCTGTAAAAGAAGCTAGAGAAGGAAATGGTAAACCACTCCAGTGGCTTTGCCAAGAAAAACGTCACATGGGATCCTGAAGCGCCAAACACGACTGAAAAAAGACTGAACAACAACAAGGGATGGGCACAACATCTAGATCAGCAGTTCTCAGCCTGTGGGTTATGTTCAATTTAAATACATCCTGCATATCAGATATTTACATTACGATTCATAACTGTAGCAAAATTACAGTTATGAAGTAGCAACGAAAATAATTTTATGGTTGGGGGTCACCACAAATGAGGAACTGTATTAAAGGGTCATGGCTTTAGGAAGGTTGAGAACCATGATCTAGGTAGATGGATAGATAGATACAGATATAGATATATAACATGTGTGTATATATATATATATATATATGTCATCATCCAAGGAGACAGGAGAGAGCACCAACATCTAAGGAGATCAGGAAAAGCTTCCCATATGAAACTCATGACTTCCCTTTACATAATGCTCTTTTAAAATTTTGTTTCAAATATCTTTAGTGAGAAACATAGGCTCCTTCCAACTAGAGATTGTTTCAGCCTTTACCTTCGTATCCTCATAGCCTAGCGCAGTGCTTAGTGCATAGTAGGTATTTAATAAAAGCTTGTTGATAGATTGATTGATTAAAATGTGCTTTAAAAAAGCCCTCACCCAGACACACATTTGGTTTCAACTTGCATTTTGGACCATTCTAAGGACCACTTGAAGGGCTGAAGGTGAGGTCTAAAGGTTCCATTTTGAGAGCCATTGATTCTGAAAGCCCAGCCTGGGAGGGACCATCCCCCTTCTCCATCTGGACAGAGCTGCAGCTTGTCTGCTTTTGTGTCTCTCCCTTAATGTTATGTTGCTCTCCATGTACAAGCCTCTAAAAACTCCCCTGACAGGGACATTCTCTGCATACATTAGCACTAATGTATTCTCTCTTGAATACTCATCATATTAAGACTCCTGGTAGATACCTTCCTTGAAATAAATTTTATGTGCATACATCCTAGGTACTTACCCCCATGCATTTGTATATGCGAAGAGGGATATCACTAAATCTCTCCCTTGGAGAAGAAGCAAAATAGCAACAATTATATATGTATATATGCTAGATTCTAGTATTCCCTTGTCAGAAAGTTATGTTGGGAGAGTGGCCCTGTTCCCCTGGTGAACCGGGGTGAGTCATTAACTCTTCCAGGGCACCAAGGGGCCATTTAGTAAATTACCCTTCCCAGAGCACTCAGGGATGCCCCCAAAGAGTTAATTCATCTATCTGGGGGAGGGCTGTACTCGGAGGGAGAATTTTAGTTACTCCTGTCTTATCCAGAGGCTCAAGCTTATTATGGATATCAAGTCAGCATTTGTACTTATATTGCTCTAACAGATTCTATGGTCTCTAGTGTAACCCCCTGGCTGTGGGGGTTGGGTAGTGATGGCGGGAGGAGCCATGGGAGCATATACTTCTTACTGTGTTAAAGTGCTCGCAGTAGGAAAGTTGAGAAAATGTATTTCCCTCCCATCTTTGTAGAGATGGGAGACTATGGATTTGGTCTTTTGTACATACTGTTGGACACAGGCAATGTGTTGAGCAGTTTTGCTGAGCTATTTCATTTCTCTCTTTTTTATTCTTTGTTATAACGTATAGTTTGCAAGGAAGGGGGAAATGGAGGGGATGCTTGGAAATGAGGGTGATGTGAATGCAAAATATACTTTATAAAAAATGACTTCTCAGGAAAAATATACACGCATATAGGAATATATATGTACATATATACACAATATATGTGTATATATACTCACATATATGTATACATATGCATATATACATATATAGGTGTGTGTATGTATATGCACAATCGTGTGTATAATTTTGCTTATACAGGGACTTCGTGCTCTGCTTGAGATTTCAGTAGCAGAGATACTACTGGCAAATCCTGAAAGCAAACTCTGTAGGTCTAGGAGGTCATCAGATAATGAAAGTTTAAAGTTGGAAGGAGTCAGAGATCATTTAGACCAGCCCTGTCATTTTGGTTCTGCCTTTGGCCCCTGTTGGACCCCTTCAAACTTGTTCCCCACCTCCCCTCAAAACAGACTTTGTCAATTGGTCATCTTCTCATTGTGAACTTGTCTTGCTAGGAGCCTGTTGCCCACACCACCCATTTCTGCTGCTCTACCCACTCCAAACACGCCTGCCACCACCAAAACACACACGTGCGTGTGTGTGCACATACACACATGCACACGCACATGCACACACACATGCTCTTCTCAGCTCACTAGTCCCTGTTATTAGTGTCTAGCTTCCACTACTCATGCTGAACTGGGCTCCTTGCCACTCTTTACCTGATCCCTGATATCAGTACACTAACTGTATTTGGGTTTTAATCAACACAAGGATTTAAAAGAACAAAGGGAGGATTTACAAAATGATAGGGGTCTTCAAAGCTAACTTTGTTCCTTCCAGGCAAATGTACAGGCAAGGAGGCCTTCTTCTTAGCTGGCCCTCATTTGACTGACCAAACACCTTTTTCTACATCTTATCTCTATAGTTGACTAATCTAATTCTATCTGACCTTGATCCTGGATCAAACCCTCAGGGTTCCAGCTGAGTCATAGGATCAGAGGATTTAGAGTTCTGTTCTTCTAGGATCTTTTTCTGGACCATCTGTTTTTTTGAGAGGGGAAAGTGAGACAATTGGGGTTAAGAGACTTGCCCAAAGTCACATAGCTAGTAAGTGTCAAGTGTCTGAGGCTGGATTTGAACTCAGGTCCTCTTGACTCCAGGGCTGGTGCTCTATTCACTGCACTACCTAGATGCCCCTAGAATATCTTCTTGAATGTTCTTCCTGACCCTCTGTGGGAGTTCTAGTTTTATGAAAAGCACATCTCTCTGAGTCCTCCTCTGAGTTTTAAGATATAAAGACATTGAAATCATATCCTTTATTCAGTATCTTAAGGCCTCTGGGCTTATTGAGGTTCTCCTTTCCTTTACTCACATCCTAAAGTTTACATCCCCCAAAGACTAGCTCAAGTATTATGTCCTCCATTAAGCCTTTGCTTATCACTTTAGTCCACAGTCTATTCAGAGCTATAACTAGGGTTAGGTGACCAGGGCTTTGTACCAGGACATCAACATTTAGACAGTGTTGATAGCAACTTGTAGTCCTTTGGCAGTACAGAAACAACTGAGCTTAGGACTTAGTTAGCAAGAATAATGAATTAAAATAGAAAGCAGGAGTCTTCTCTCCCAGTAGCCACAACCTAGGTGAACTCCTCTCCAGTCACATTTCTGTCCTGCTCTTTCCCACTGTGACCTATCCAACAGTGTCCTTGAGGTATCCCAGGATCTATGCCACCACTTTCCCATTTTAACTGAAATTAGAACACATTTTAGCCTGCTTATTTGTTCCTCACACTCAATACTCCATCTTCCATCCCCATACCTTTGCATTCACTGTCCCCCAAGGCTAGAGCACCCTCCAATCCTTACTGCCATGTCTTGGTTTCCCTGGTTTCCTTCAAGATGCAAGTCAAGTGCCATCTTCAACAAGTCTTTCCTGGTCTCCCTAGCTGCTAGTACCTTCTTTTCTAAGGTTACCTCCCATCTGCAATGTGTGTGTCATGTATATAACTTATTAGGTACATGTGATCTCCCTCATGAGAATGTAAGAAGGCGAGGGCTGTTTTTTGCACAAAGTGGAACACCTGGTAGACAGTAAGTGTTTACTAAATGCTTGTTGAGTGATTGGCCCAACTAAGATAATGACCAGTTATAACTGAGTAGAATGTGAGGAATAGTGGATGGCCAGTCTGGGCTTGGCCCTGTGACCTTAATTCAGCCTATTTTACAGAATTCTAGAGCTAGAAGGAACTTCAGAGGCCATGTTAAACCTCCACCAAAACAAGAACCCCTCTGACACCATGTTGGGTGGTCTTCAGTCCCTTTGCTTGAAAGGCCTTGTACTACGACTGATTCTCAGAGGACAGGCCATCATCAAGACTTACCAGAGTGACAGAACATGAAATAGTTTGAGTGCCATTCAAGCATAATGTCCTCTGAGACCCCAGAACTATTGCTGTGACAGGATGTGACATCGAACTAACACTGTGGGACTGTTCTGTTGATTAGTATAATGGAGGCAATGAGGATGTGTTTCATATGTGGCTTAAGGTGAATGTTATGGCTTTCACTGACTGGTATGGTAGAGTTATGTGACATGGGCAGTCAAAATAAGTAAGGCTTTCAAATGAATTCATAGAAGGGGAGTCAAAGGCCCACAGAAGCAATTAGTTCTATTAAGACCTAGTACCCGGTAGGTGCTTAATACACACTTAGTGAATTGAATAAGGTCCTGACTGTGTCAGGCGGATATTGTCAGTTGGCAAATCTTTTACCTTTGTTGGGTTGGTGACTTTCTTTTGGGAGCACAGAAATAAAAGAGTGGAAAGTGGCAGTGATTTTTCTTCTCTTTTTTCCTCACAACCATTGAAATCTAATTCTTTTTGTATGATTCCAGCCAAATTCAGTGGCTGGTTATTCTTGAATCAAAAAGACTTCTAGACAAGCTTGCAGAAAGACAGATCTTAGATAAGGGGTAGGGGCAGAGAGAAGCATGTTGTTGTTGTCTCCGCCCAAGAGCTCCAGAGATGCCATAACCTTCTCCCAGATCTCTATCCCATAGCAAATATCCCTTGTCTTTATTGTTCATGTGACTCCTGAGGCCATGGCCCTAATCTGACTTCTGTCATTTTAGGACATGGTAGTCTATTGCGGGGGATAATTATGGCTGATAGAAATGATAGGCAAGTAAGGTGGGGCTACATATGTATGTGTGTATGTATATGTATATGTACATGTACATGTATATATGTATATGTATATGTATACGTATATGTATATGTATATGTATATTGTTTTGGGACTTCCTGAACCCACTGCCAAATGCTAACTAGGAGTTGTGAAATACAGGGCAAATTCAGTTGCACATTGTAGGTAGATAAAGACAGTCCATCTCGTAAGGAACAATCGTGCAGGCAGAGAGACAGTGAAAACCCTAGAGAGTCCAGCCTGAGACTACATGACACAATACACGATCCTTGGTCCCCAACCTTGGGGAGGAGTCAAGGGTTGGAGGGGAGAGGTGAAGAAAGTCCTAGGGAAGGGGTGCTATGCTGATAGAACCTTGGCAGGGGGAAGCACCCTGGACCTGGACAAGGGACCTAGTATAATTATTCCATATCATACAGAACCAGTGAAGGACCCTGAGATTCATAAATGCTGGATGAGAGGAACACTGCCAGAGAAAAAAGCATGTGCCCACCTCAATCCCTACTGCTCTTGTCAGTTAATCTCAGCACCTTTCCCAGTTTGCCTCTCATAGTTATGGCTCTACTCTATCAGAATGGAAATGGACAAATAGCATATAAATGATTTCCCTGTAACACAATATGGGTCATTTCCATTGCTACTTTAGTTCTCTCTCTAGAAGAGCAGAGTAGAATGGCAACCAAAGTCAAATGAGTGTTTCTGTTTGTCTGCTGAGTGGTCAATGCAAATGGTGCCATGCACAAGGCTGACACTGCTCTTTCTTCTCTCTCTCCTCTCCTCCCATCCTCTCTGCCACCTCCTGCCTCCTCAGAGATCCCTCAGTGTGCCGGCTGCAATCAGCACATCTTGGATAAGTTCATCCTCAAAGTCTTAGACAGGCATTGGCACGGCTCCTGTCTTAAGTGTGCAGACTGCCAGATGCAGCTGGCTGACAGGTGCTTCTCCAGAGCGGGGAGTGTCTACTGCAAGGAAGACTTCTTCAAGTAAGTTAAAAATGAAATAAAAAAAATCAACGTTCCTCTTTGCTCAGTGCTGAGGACTATTCACCAGTGGCTCTAGGGCAATTTGTCCAATAGTAATACATCTGTAAGAGAAACCCCTGGTGGTCGTGATAACAAAATAACTAAAATCAGGGCATAGTCACCGAGCCTCATCATCACTATCACCATCATCATCATCATCACTATTTACAGCACCATCACTGTCACCATCACCATCACTGTTTCCATCACCATCACTGTCACCATCAGCATCATCACTGTTACCATCACCATCACTGTCACCATCACCATCATCACCATTACCATTACCATCACTATCATCACTGTTACCATCATCATCACTCTCACTGTCACCATCATCACTGTTACCATCACCATCATCACTGTTACCATCATCACTCTCACTGTCACCATCATCACTGTCACCATCACCATCATCACTGTTACCATCACCATCACTATCACCATTATCATCACCATCACCATCACTGTTTCCATCACTATCAGCATCACCATCATTATCACTGTCACCATCACCGTTATCATCACCATCACTGTTTCCATCACCATCACTATCACCATCATCATCACTGTTTCTATCACCATCACTGTCACCATCACCATCACCACTGTTACCATCACCATCACCATCACCACTGTTACCATCACCATCATCACTGTTACCATCACCATCACTGTTGTGATTACCATCACTGTCACCATCACCATTGCCATCATGGGAATTGTTTTTCAGACAAAATGGATTCAGGGAATTGTCTTACTCCCTCTCGTCTACTCTTTGACTTTGGACAAATATTTGTTTCTTGTTAAAGATGGCAGGGTAGAAAAAGGATGGCATATATAGTATATGTATATACAGTCTTGGTTCAGTTTTAAGCTATCAAGACTTAGTATCCAGTAGTTGCTTAATACACATTTATTGAATTGAATAAGGTTCTGGCTGCATCAGTTAGATATTGTCAGTTGGCAAATCCTTTAGCTTTGCGTGTCTGACTTTGAGGTCAACCTAAGACTTTTTGGGACATCCTGTACAGCACCTTAAAGACTGCAAAGTGCTTTTTGACCTTCACCACAATCCTCTGAGTTAGGGAGTGCCAATATAATCCTCCTTTTACAGATGAGGAAAGGGAGGCATAAGAATGGTGGGCTATGTTTAATCAGGGAAGGCTTCCTGAAGGAGACAAATTTACCTAATACATTCAGACATGAGAATGTTCCTGGGAAGGGCGTAGACAAGACATCTGAATGACTGGTTGCATTTTTCAGGTTTCATTCAGATGTTCGGCATCATGTAGAAACATCTTCTAATCAAAATAAGCTCAGCCCAAGATAGAATGACCTGGATATGAAATGGTGGGGAGGGTAAGTGGAGGTAGAGATAGAAATTCTTTTTTAGAAGTTCTTTTCTTCCAGAACTTTTCTTTTTAAACCCAAGCATTTAGATAAGGCAAATTCTGCCGGTGACAAAGATGCTGAGGACTTGATTTTTTTTTAGAGTCTCAGGCCGATCTGGCTTTTGAGGTTATTGAAGATTTGTACGGTTATCTGCTGAGCTGCATCTACAGCATTTGTCCAGATGAAGACCAGAGGGTGGAGGATGATGCAGGATTGTGTCTGTCGTCCATTTGTCACCTAATCTGATCCCAACTGCCTCATGCTCATCTCTGTTTCCTATGAGGGAGTCTTGCCTCCCCAGATGGATCAGAGTCTTGCTTACAGTCAGAGACTATTTT
Source organism: Pseudochirops corinnae (assembly GCA_028646515.1). Taxonomy (NCBI): domain Eukaryota; kingdom Metazoa; phylum Chordata; class Mammalia; order Diprotodontia; family Pseudocheiridae; genus Pseudochirops; species Pseudochirops corinnae. The sequence continues at coordinate 304,822,996 of CM053586.1, read as the reverse complement.
CTGCTTTTGCAGAATCCCTCCTGGACCCAGGTTCAGGAGCTGTTTGTGGAGGTGAATTAGAAGACAAATTTTCAGTTTTATTCTTGCATGCTTTTTGTAGTTTTGCTGCTCCCTGTTCTTCCCATTTTCTTTTCTCTTTTCTCACCTAGGTCCCCTGGCCCTGGTTTTTCCCTTTTGCCCACATCCTTTCCCCTTACCCCAAGGCAGCAGACCCCTGCTCCATGTCAGTTCTCATGGGCTTCCTGAATGAAGCAAATCCCATCTCTTAGTTGACTACAGGTCAAATCAACAGAGGCTTAGGGAAGACAAAGTCGTGTGTGTGTGTGTGTGTGTGTGTGTGTGTGTATGAGAAAGATAGAGGGAGAGGTAGAAACAGAAAAACAGACAGAGATACACAGAGAGATGGAGAGATATAGAGACAAAGAGTGGGAAGAAGAGAGGAGGGGAAAAGAGAAGGAGAGGAAAGGAAGGAGGAAGAGGAGTGAGATCAGAAGGGAGAAAGAAAGAGATGGAGAGACAGAGAGAGAGAGAGAGAGAGGGAGGAGGGAAGAAATAAAGAGAGGGAGAGAAGGAGGGAGGGAAACAGAGAAAGAAAGATAGAAGAAGGAAAGAGATGGAGAGAGACAGAGTGAAGGAGGGGAGGAGAATGGAAGGGAGAAAGAAAGGGGGAAAGAAAAAGAAAAAAGAGGAGGAGGAGAGAGAAGACATTGGGAGCAGAAAGAGATAGAGACAGCAAGGTGGCATATTGAAATTGCTTTTTAAAAAAGGTTAAGGTGATTTGTTCCTGATGGGAGGCACCCCACTCCTCAATTTGTAACTTCTTTGTTGAATGGTTTCCAGGAGTTGGAGTAAGAGAGTAAGACCCATTTCCTTATTAACGGCAATGTGGGTAGAGAGAGTAAGCACCAAAGAAAGAGCAGCAAGAACTTTACTGAAACCCATCTTTGCTCAGAATCCCAGATACCATTCACTGTATACTCCACACCCCAGCCTAACTAGACCTCTTTTTATCCCCAGCACATACCCTTCCCAGCCTGCCTGCCTGTGACCGTTTTGAATTGTTTATTCCTGGTTGGTCGTCTATCTTCTCTTCCTGTCAATTGCCTGTCTAGCCTTTAAATCCCACCCCAAATATTGCTTTCTCCAGTAATACTATGGATTCCTTCCCCTCCACAGCTCATCATACTTTGTTTTGTAACTCTTCAATGTATGTATCAATACTGCCCTTTATGGGTTATCTATGTTTTTATCTTATGTCTCTGCTTAAACCTTTGAGGGCTGAGACCTATGTTTTATCTAAACATTGCCTCTCTTAGACCCTAATGCAGGACTCTACACAATTGGTGCTTAATAAACATTTTCTGAATGAATGACTCACTCAACAAACTAGAAATCTTAGGAGGAGGAGATGAGAATAGAGTATATGCCAGGAATGGGGATGAATGAATTCACAGGAGTATTAGAGATCATGTAGCAACCCTACTAAATTAGGTGGGGATGAGGATGGGTGGGTGGGAAACACAATACTAACAAAGGGGAAGCTAGGAAGTCAGAATAGGACAACAGAAGCCCAAAAGCTCTAGAAAAGAAATCTCCCACTTTCCCCAGCAATGAATAAGACTCAAAACCCAGTACTTGCCAGATACTCCTTTCTAGTTTCTGGCCTTAAATTGTGAGTCAGGTATCACTTCACTCAGGGTTTGGGGATTAAGGAGGTTAGATAATGAGACTGTAGTCAGGGTGGCATATTTCAGATTTAGAGAGGCAGTAAAAAGGTGTTGGAGGCAGAGAAAGGAGCTGTTTTGTAGGAATAGAACCAGTGAAAGGAGATAAAAGATTTGAAGTTTGAAGAGGAGTCACTGAGTGCCATTAGAAAGTCTACCATAATAAGGGGCACACTGATAAATGTTTAACAACCTGGCTCTTGGATTAAAAACTGTGCACATGACACACTTTTATTTAATCTTCATTATTAACATTTTCTCCATCACTGTCTTAAGTTTAAATAACCAACAAAACAATATATCAGGCCCTAATTTGCAGCACTGGTCAATTTCAGAGGTGTAAATGCTCCTACTGCACATTTAACAATCAGCTCTGGAAGTCAGTATAAGCTGGCTCCAGCACACCTGCTCCTTGTGGACAAGAACAGTAACAGTATCTCACATTTATATAACACTTTGTAATTTATGGGGGGAAATGGCAACACTAGTATCAATACACATTTTTCACAACTCCTTTTCCCGAATTATCCTAATCAGTAGGTGTGACACAGGTTCTTCCTCTGAAATGTAGTAGCATCTCTCCCTTATCTTCCATTTTATCTGCTAGCACCCTAGTTCAGTCCCATTGTGGCCTTTTAAAAATGACTTTATTTATCTATGTTTATAATTTAATTTATAATCTAATTTATCTATGTTTATAACATTTATCTATGTTTTTAATAACCATTATTTATCTATGTTTATATCATAGTCATTTATGGAATTCCTCCTTCTTCCTTCCCTCACCTCCAACTGAATCTTCTCTTGTAACCAAGAAAAGTAGTTTAAAAAAAAACACCACCAGGTACTGTGATTGTATCTGTCAGCATATGCCTTATTCCAGCAGTCCTCATTCTTTCTACTAAGAGGAGGGAGGTATGCTTCATTATCTGTTTTCCCAGACCATCACTGGTTTTTCCATCACTCAGAGCTTGACTTTCTTCTAGTGACACTTTTGCAGTTTTGTACATTTTTTTTGGTTCTGCTTTTTCCACTCAGAATCCATTCAAACCAATCTTCTCATGTTCTCTGAATTCCTCACATTCATCACAATAATCTTGCATTACATTCATATAACATAGTTTGCCCATGTACTCCCTAGTTGATGGGCTCTCCCTTAGTTCCCAATTCTCTGCTACCACAAATATTGCTGCTATAAAATATTGGTATATGCTGGATGTTGGTTTCTTTGACCTCCTTGATGAATATGTCCAGTAGTGGGACTTTTGTTACCCTTTGCCTAGACAATTGCAATAACCTCAGTTCTTTTTGTATAGAACAAGATATATCTGTACTCTTGTATCTAGATAAGAAATCTCAGGCTTTCTCAAGAAGTGAGGCAAGACACTGCTTGCTAATGGCCAAGGTGTCTTGGAACTTCATTGCTCAGAGCTGCCAGTCCGTGGCTTGGCTCACTAAGCCATGCAGGCTTTGAAGCTGGTATCTGGTCTGGGCTTACCACCAGCATGCTGCCTACTTTTGCTGATGGTAGATGAGGGAAAGGTGTGGGTTTGGCAGCAGCAGTCAGTGGAGGTGGGGGATGGGGGAGAAAAGATGTACTCATCGAACAGCCTCTGGTCTTCATCCTAATGTCAGTCAAGGGCATGAAATCTACACAAGTGCTTTAGAAGGGAATCCTGAGAACCTAGTACTTGAATTTACCCAGGGAAATCAAATTCTAGATTCTCCAAGTAAACTTGTTTAATCTTTTTTTTACTATAAAAATGTGAAATGTTATTACTATTATGGATAATAATAATAATTACACAGATGGGATCCTCGTCTTCAAAAGTCGGGGGGAGGGGTGGGAATGGGAGGATAAAATACATCCAAATACAAGTTCAAATGTGATTAGTGCACTGAAGTCAAACAGAAGAGGAGGAGGGATCAGAGGAGGAAAGGATGGATCCCTTTCAGCTGCGGAAGTTTTGGTGTAAGAGAGGATACCAGGACAGGGTTTGAAGGAGGAAGATTTCAACACAGAGGGAGCCCATTCCAGGCCACGAAGATGGTGTGCAGAGGGGGAGGAGAAGGCAGTTACCCTGTTTATTTGGAACAGAGACTGTCTGAAACGGAAAAGTATGATCAGTCTGGAAAGTTAGGTTGGAGTCAGGTAGGCCTCGAATGCCCAAACTAAGTAGTTTCTGTTTTATCCTGAAGGTGACAGGGAGTCATTGAAGGTTGAGGGGAAGCAATGAAGAGCAGTACTACTTGATTATCACAAAACTACATCAAACACCTACTGTTTTCCTCACCATCTCTCCCTGCCTATATCCAATCTATTGCCAAGACCTGCTTATTTCACCTTTGCCACATTTCTCAAATATACTCCCTTCTGTCTTCTGATACTGCCACCACTCTAATGCAGCCCCTCATCACCTCACACCTGGCCTATTACAATAGCATGATGGTGGGTCTACTTGCTTCAAGTCTCTCCCCATTCTAATCCATCCTCCATTCAGCTTCCAAAGAGATTTTCCTACAGTTCGGGTCCAATCATGTCTCCCTCATATTTAATAAACCCCAATGGCTTCCTGATGCCTCCAGGATTAAATACAAAATGCTCTGTTTGGCCTTCAAAGCCCTTCATACCTGAATCCCCTCTTGCCTTTCCAGTCTTCTTAAATCTTACTCTCTGAAATGTACTCTTTAATAGAGTGACAATGGCCTTCTGGCTGTCCCATTAACAAGACACTGCATCTCCCATGCCTGGAATGCTCTCCCTCTTCATCTCTGCCTACTGATCTTCCCAGCTTCCTTCAAGTGCCAGCTAAAACCCCACCTTCTACAGGAAGTGTTTCCTAACTCCATTAAGTTCCAGTGCCGTCCCACTTTTAATTATTCCCCATTCATCCTGTATAGAGCTCACTTTGCATGTATTTTGTGTGCATGTTGTCTTTCTCGCTGGATAGGAAGCTCCTTGAGGGCAGGGACTGCCTTTTGCATCTTTTTGTATCCTCTGCTCCTAATACAGTACCTGGTACCAAGTAGGCATTAATAAATGTTTATTGGTTGATTTTACTCACAGTGCCGTGGGAAAGATGGAAGGTTTTCGAGGGTAGGATTTCCCCAACATTGGAGAGGCGAGGTGCAGTAATTCTAACAATGGGCAGCAGAGGGTACTGTTGGTATGTGCATGGGGCAGAAAGACTTGCTAGGAGGGAGGGCATGCCTTGCTGCTGCTGCATTTTCCTTGTTGGGGGGCTGCTGAAGAGTCTTCTATCGATGGCAGGAGGGTGGTTCTCTCTCTCTTTCTTTCTCTCTCTCTCCCTCTGTCACTCTTTTCCCTTCTTTCCTTCCTTCCTCCCTCCTCTCTCTTCCTTCCTTCCTTCCTTTCTTTCTTCCTTCTTTCTTTCTTTTTTTCTTCCCTTTCTTTCTTTTCTTTCCTTCTTCCTTTCTTTTCTTTCTTTCTTTCTTTCTTGCTTCCTTTTTTCTTTCTTCCCTTCTTTTCTTTCCTTCTTTTCTTTCCTTCTTTCTTTCATTCTTTCCTTCCTTCTTTCTTTCTTCCCTTTCTTTCTTTTCTTTCCTTCTTTCTTTCTTTTCTTTCATTCTTTCCTTCTTTCTTTCTTTCTTTCTTTCCTTTCTTTCTTTCTTTCTTTCTTTCTTTCTTTCTTTCTTTCTTTCTTTCTCTCTCTTTCTTCTATACTTCCTTGGCTCTCATTTCTCAACAAGAGGTAAATAAAAGGCAGAGGACCAAAGGAATAAGCAGCTTATGTGACTAATGCAGCATAATGGGGATGTGACTTGTTCTAATAACAGCCAGTGTTTAAGCATTCTGGAGCACACTCAAAGCTCAGGGAACCTTCCAAGGCACATCCCAATTCAAATTGTAAGCTGAGAGAAAAACAAAATCTTGCAGTGAGACGGCTCCCTTTGTGGGCCAGACCCTAACAACCTCTGCCATAGCCCTGGTGTCTCTGTCCAGGACTGGTAATTCCAGCAGGGACCTAGGATGGGTGGGTGGGGGCCGGACTGAGCAACTCGTTCCTATCCCAGACATGGGGGAATCCTTGGGTGAGTCTCTCAGTGTCAGCGTCAGCCTCTGACAAATGTCCCTCTTTCTATTTCCCGTGGGGTCACTGTGCTCTTAAAGCAACAGCTATTTGTCCAGGCCTTAACCACCTGTGTTTTACGTGTCATTACAAACACAATGGATAGCACATGCTGGAAACCAATCTCCAGTGGATGCCTCTGGCAACCAGCCACCATCTGTGGCTCCCCTGCTAATCCCATGTGTCCAGGGAGGAGCGATGCAGAAGCACAGCCCTCCACACGGCCCAGCTCTCCCTTGGGAGCTAGCGTGACTGCGTCTTGTTTAAGGGTTTCTGCAGGGTAGGTCATTTAGGAGCAAGCCATTGTTGCTTGCTGAGTGGGCCTTTAACCCTGGGTAGCTTTTAACAGAGGCACCTAAGGTCAGGCCGCTGTCCATCTGCTGCTGCTGACTAGCCATGACCTTGTGCTCCAGACTGTTTGTGTTCTCAGAGCTGATTCCTATCTAGCAGCCACTGTGGCTTCTCTCACCCACCAGAAGTGTGCTAGATCTGCTTCTCCTCCCTGAGCAACCCAGTCTGGTGGCTGAGAGTCGGGGCTTCTGGGCCAATCCATACACAAACATTTATTAAGCACCAGTGTGTGTGCCAGGCACTGTGCCAGCGGCTCCTCTATCATTACTATTAGCTATTAGCATAGGATTTAGAGCTGGAGGGAGCTTTTCAGTTTAACCCTCCCCTTCATTTTACAGAGGAGGAAACTGAGCCACCAAGAAGTTGAGTGGTCTGCCCAAGGTCACAGGGAGGTAGGAAGTAGCCAAGCAGGATTCAAACTGAGGCTCCCAAGTGCAGGGCTCTTTCATTCTCTGGCTCTCCCTGCAGTCCCAGAGAGCAGGGGAAGGGGTGCGAATGGGAGCCAATGTTGAGAGAGCCTTGGAATTCTCCATAAAAGGCTCACTGGGCAACTGCACCCCAGGATGTTGGAAGGAGCCAGCTTTGGAAGCTGTGTGGTGCCAGTTGGGAATGAAGCCAGGCTTTTACCACTTTCCATCTTTCCTCCTCCAGTCAGTCAATGTTAAGGCAGCCAACACAGCCATCAGCAAAGGGCAGGTAACTGGTGTCCTTGGGAACACAGGAGATCCTGGGCAGTCTTTGTGCTGACCAGGGCTCCCAGATCTGGGCTTATTTGTTCCTTCAGAACTCAGGACATTGTGTTATTATTACTCCAGAATGTTCTGTATTCAGGCTAAGCTAGGGAACAGCCTCTCTGGCTCTGGCTGTGATCACCTACTGTCATCTTCCGAGGGAAGGAACATTTCTTCACTGGATGACTTTGGCCAAATCAATTGCTTCAACACTCAGGGTCTTGGTTTCCTCATCTGTGAAGTGGGCGTACAGATTATCAGCTTTTGTGGGAGCAAAGACAGCTTTTGGAGGGAAGGGATCAATGGAAGGGAAGTTTATACCCTCACTTGATCCCTTAGAGTAGGGGTTCTTAATAGGAGCCCAGAAATCTGTGGATAGATTCTCGAAGTACTGAGAAAAATTTATTTTTATTTTTTTTACTAACCTTTCATTAGAATCTAGCATGTTTTTCAGTTATGAATATAGGCAACAAGCCATTACTCTGAGGAGTCTAAGGCTTCACCAGACTGCCAGTGAAGTCTGTGACAAAAATAACATGAAAAACCCTTGCCTTAGAGGATCTTTTCCTTTTTTAATTTTAGTAAAGGCATTAATTAATAACACTGGATTTATTCCACTAGGACACAGGCTCCATTCATTCCACTAACACCCTTAATATTTGCCTCTGCTCTCCTGCTTTTGAACTTTGCCTTTGTCTGTTCGCAGGTACCTATAGTTATAATAATAATAATGATAGCTAACATTTATATGTCACCTACTCTGCGCTAGGCTCTGTGCTACTAACATTATTGTATCTGATCCTCACAACAGCCCTGGGAGGTCTCCTGATTGTTATCCCCATTTTACAGATGAGGAGAGGGAGGTGGACAGAAGTTAAGTGACTCGCCCAGGGTGACCTAGCTAGTAAATATCTGAAGCCACATTTGAACTCAGAACTCTAGGCCTAGTGCTCTATTCACTTCACCACATAGCTTATCAAAATTGATAGTTGAACAGAAACTAAGATTCTTTTTTTAAGTTTAATGGATGTGTTTTGATTTTACATTATAAATATTTATAGATAACTCCCACCTTGTTCAAGGTCTCATATAAAAAATTGAATAAAAGTAATAAGACTCATCTGAAAGTGAACACATTTCGCTTCTGTAGCATTTCCTACTTCTCTATTTTTAAAAAATTAATAGAAGCCTATTTTCTGTCCTTCGTGCCCCACTGGGGAAAAAATTAACAGAAGTCTATTCTCTCTCCTTCCTACCCATTGGGAAAAAAGAAAAGAAAAATTTCTTGTAACAGATATACATGATCAAGCAAAACAAATTCCGTCAGTGGCTGAATACCAATACACATGTATATATATTCTGAATACACACGCGTGTGCCTTGTTCTGCCTCCTTCTCTGTCACGGACAGCATACATCATCATGGCCCCCTTATAGATCATAGTTCTTACAGCCTTCAGAGTTGTTTTTATAGTGAATACATTGTTCTCTTGGTTCTGTTCATTTCATTCTTCCTCAGAATCATTTTTAAAGTAATGCTTCAAACTCACTTTCCCAAAGTAACCTGAGTGATATGTGCCAAGTTCATTCTGTGATGTTGCTGACCACTTACATTGCCTTGGTCCCTGGGAGCTTACAGTGCTGGCTGATGAGCCTTTGGCTGATGGCAGCCACAGTGTCATCAATCTGGAAAGCGGTTTGACAGCCAAAGTGTAAGAGGAAAGGAAGCTGTACCACAAGTTTGGCAAGATGAGAAGAGCAGGGAGGGAAATAGGACTCTAGACTAGAAGATCTTTTCCACAAGAATCCACAAGGATCCTGCAACAGGCTGACCCTTTTTGCTTCATCATTGTGACCCTGGTTGGCTTGCAGTGGGCACTGGTTGCATCTGTCTACAAGGCTACATAATGCCCATTCCAAGAAGGAAGAAACAGAGGCACAAACAGGACACTTGCCTTAGGTTGCCCAGTACATTAGTGACGGAGAAGCCCTGGATGCCAGGGTTGATGCCTTCTGAAACCAGTCCTTGTTCAGGCTTACTGGAGGTATGAAGAGCATTTTCTCCAACAACCACTTGATCAGTGTGTGAAGAGGTACTTTATGGCACTTAGAGTATGTGCCTAGTACAATGAGCTGTCTCTCCTTTAGTTTTATGGCATTAGAGCTAGAAGGATCATCTAGTCTAACCTCATTTTATAGATGAAGAAATTGATGTCAGAAAGGTTAAGTGATTTGTCTAAGGTTATACAAGCAGTAAATGGCAAAGTCAGAATTTGAACCCAGGTCATTTGGCTCCAGAGCCAGAATTCTTTTCTGCCTTCCCCAGCTGTCTTTTAAGTGGGAATGAAAAAGGGAGAAGACAAGGAGGAAAAGAGATAGAGGAAGAGAAGGAAAGAGATAAAACCAGAAGAGGGGGAGCCTGAGAAGATAATGGCTGAGTTGGTATGAATGGGAAGGAGTTTTTAAGTGAGTTATAAGTGCCTCTTGGAAGTGGGAAAGGACTTGGTGAAACCCAATTCAGTCTAGCTTTTCCAAATCAGCATTATAACCATATTAGGTGATTGAGAGGAACCCATAGATGCCACTAGTAACAGTCCCATCACTGAATGTTAGCATTGGTGAGAAAACTGACACTCAGAGAGGAAAAGAAATCTGCTTCAGGTCACACAGCTGCTTTTTTTTTCAAGTCAGCAATCATTCATTAAGCCCTACTATGTGCCAGGCACTGGCAGGATACAAAGAAAGGCAAAAACAGTCCCTGCCCTCAAGGAGCTCGCAATCTAATGAAGAAGACAACATGAAAATAATGTACAAATAAGCCGCTTAGTGGCAAAGTAAGGGAGCTTAGGTCTCCTGGTTTTTAGTTTCATATAATTTCAAATGTTACTTGCAGAACTGCTCTAGGATGGCCTGGTGCTTGCTACAAGTACAACTGACACCCTCAGCCTTCCATTTAACTTAGCTGTCAGGACCTCAACTTCATGGTGATGCTTTGGAGAAGGATAATCGACCACACTGTCCCCAGGCAGCTCCCAGGCCTGTCCTTGAGAGAGGGAAAAAGATGGACAGATAGAGGCAGAGAGGGACAGGAAGAGACAGATAGAAAGACAGAGAGATAGACAGATTATTTATTAGGCATTTAACCATGTGCTATACTGTGTTGATCATGAGAAGTACAAATACCAACAGGTAGTTCTATTCTAATGGAGGAAGACAATATATGAAAGAGAGGGGCTGGTATCTGGGCAGGGGCAATCTGGAAGAGTCCTGGCTTGGGAACAGAGTCTTGAGAAATGTGATCATGGGTGACCAGGGCTTCTTCATGAAGCTGAGTTCCAGGCAAGAACTCACCCATTAGAGGGGAGATGACGGGAGAGGAGGCATCTTCAGAATGAAACGGCTATTTGTTTAATGTGGGAAAGTCTAGACAAATCTGTTGATTGGAGTTGAGCCTACTCTTTGGGAAGGTACCAGAGGTATTTTGGTCTCTGTTCTCACTTCAAAGGAGAGAGGATGCGGGCAGGAGGTGGTGGGCTACTCTTCACCTGGTGGGGAGCTGCACAATAAATGATCATTTTAAATTACCACAGACACTGGCAAATGATGGATAGGTATACTTTAGAGTCATTCATCCATAGGCTTATAGATCTAGAGGTGGAAGGAACCTGATAGGTCATCTACCGCAATCTCCTCATCTCACAGAGGTAGAAACTAAGTCCCAGAAGAAGTTAAGGGACTTGCCCAAGGTAGTGAGTTGGATAGAACTATGGGTCTAGAGTCAAGAAGACCTGAATTCAAATCCAGTCTCAGACACTTCCTAGTTGTGTGACTCTGGCCAAGTCACTTAACCTCTTTCTGTAAAGTTTCCTCATCTGTAAAACAGGGATAGTAATACCACCTTCTTTCCAAGATTGCCGTGAGGAAATATTTGTAAAGTGTTTAGCACAGTGCCTGGCACATAGTTTGTTGTGTCCCGCACTAATCCCAACTCCATTTGGGGTTTTCTTGGCAGAGATACTGGAGTGGTTTGCCTGTTCCTTCTCCAGCTCATTTTACAGATGAGGAAATTGCGGTAAACAGGATTAAGTGACTTTCCCAGGGTCATACAGCTAATAAATATCTGAGGCTAGATCTAAACTCAGGTCTTTCTTACTCCAGGTCCAGTGCTCTATCCATTGTGCTACCTGGCTGCCCCCATGACTTCTTGGTAGTTTATATTCTAATCTCCACATTAAGAAAAAAAAAAAAGAAAGGCAATTTCACCCCTCCAACAGAGATGGTCTAAATCAGTGGTTTGCAACCTTTTAAAGTATGGGGGCTCTCCCAATTTTTTTTCAAAATAAATTTTATTGATGTATTTTGGTTTTGTGTTATAGCTACTTTTGGGCTTGGCATATTATCTCTCTGCTCTCCCTCCACTTCAGCATTGAATATCCCCTTATAACAACAACAATAACAAAACCAAGAAGTAGTTGAGACTTCTTCTGACAATGTACACAACATTCTGCATCCATGGTCCCTTGCTTCTCACTATCTCTTCCCAGCAACCAGGAGTACTTGTTACAATTACTCAAAGTTTGACTTCCTTTAGTGTTCTTTTTATTTCTGTCATTGAGTGTATTTTCAGACCCCTTTGTAATGTCCAGACATTTTATGAACCTCACATACTATTAGGATCCATTGGTTGAGTAGTTCAATACCACAAAGGGATCCAAACATCTATGGCTGCCCATCTATTCAGTAATATCTTCAAATGAATTCATCTCTTACTCATCACAATAGCATCTGTGCAATGGAATGAGAATTGGCTCTGGAGTCAGAGTTCCTGCATTCAAATGCCACCTTTGAAACTACCTGAATGACCTAGGTGATGTCGTGGATACAGTATTGAACTTGGAGTCAGGAGGACCTAAAGTTAGAAATCTGGCCTCAGACAGGTACTAGTCGTATGAGCCTAGGCAAAATCCCTTAACTTCTCTTGCTTCTTCATTTTCCTCAAAATGAGGTCAGATTTGATGGTTTCTAAGATTTCTTTCAGTTCTAAATCTGTGATCCTACCATCTATGTGACTTAACCTCCCAGTACCTCAGTTTCCCTATTTATAAAATGAGAGGGTTTGACTACTGGCATCTTCTAAGTCACACAGTAGTCAACTCTCTTATCTGCCATTCTTTGAAAGATAGTAACACATGTATTGTGAGATTTATTATCAGTTCAGTCTATAGAAAGTATACTTGCTTAGTTATCTATTTGCATATGGACTGGCAATCCTTTGGGAAAACTCCCAGTATCCTAGACTCCCAGGTGGGGAGCTACTGATTTATATAGTTTTAGTACTATAAGACTTGTGTGAATGTATGTCTGTGCCCTTCACCTCCCAAGTTAGAAAATGAAGGTACGGAAGACAAGAATAAGAAACTCAGCTTATTTAATAATGCAAGACTTGTAATGTTCAGCATGTGTGTGGAATGCAAATAGATTTTCATTTACCACGCCTATAAACAAGGCAGAAGCTATTACTTGTGTGGTCACACATGGGAATAAAGTTAAACATAAGAAAGTTAAATACAATTAGTGCATTTGTAAATCATTCTCTCTTTAAGTACCGGAGAGTATTCATGTTACTGCTGATCTCCATATTGGCTAAAGTCTTTTGGGACCAGTGGTTCTGGATGAACGTTTTCTGTTGTTTATGTAATATGAATCTCATTGGCGTTTCTGGCTTTGGTTATATATGATTTAGAAGTGGTTAATGGGGTAACTAGGTGGTGCAGTGGGTAGAGCACTGGGCCTGGAATCAGGAAGACCTAAGTTCTAATCTGGACTCAGACACTTATTAGCTGTGTGACCTTGGGCAAGTCACTTAATCTTGCTTGTCTCAGTTTCCTCATCTGTAAAATGACCTGAAGAAGGAAATGGGAAACCACTCCAGTATCTTTGCCAAGAGAACCCCAAATGGAGTCATGAAGAGTCAGCCACCACTGAAATGACTGAACAACAATAAAACAAGTTGGAATGAGATGTGAGCTAAAAGACAAATGGTTGTTGTACAAGGGAGGGTTTAGGTTTCATTGTTCTCTTTTTGACTTAAAGAGAACAAAGCACTGAAGGCCCTCCCTTGTTTCTGTTAATGGCAGGAAATTTAGGGATCATCTTTAACTTCCTCTCCCCCACCTCCCACAGCCAGTGAAAAGTACACTCTATTCACCCAATGCCTCTTGCGTTCATCCTTTCTTCCCTTCCATTCCACTCTGTGATGCTCAGAGCAGGCAAGTGGCACTGTCCCTGGAGTCAGAAAGATCTATGTTCTAAGTGGGTCTTACTTCCTAGCTGTGTGACCCTGTGTCAGTCATCTAACTACTATCTCCCTCAGTTTCCTTGACTGTCAAATGGGAATAATAATAGCACCTACTTCTCCTGGTTGTTGTGAGGGTCACATGAGATCTTTGTAGAGCATTTAGCCCAACACCTGGCACATAGTAAGCACTTCATAAATGCTTTTTTTCCCCCTTTCTGTCCCAGTGGTCATCATCTCCATTTGGGCCACTGGTTGCCTCTCCATTTGTGTTTATTTCTTTAGTTGTAATTGTCTCCTAACTGGTTTCCTGCCTCCAAGCTATTTCTTCTCTAATTTACTGCACACATGCCTACAAGATTAATCTGCACCCAAACCTAATTCTGATCATTTCATGCTATTGCTCAAAAATTTTCAGGGGCTCCTCATCCCCTCCTAAATAAAGCAAAGCCTTCTTGATCTGGCGTTCAAGGCCCTCCATGATTGAATCATAACCTGTGTCTTCAGGCTTATCTCATATTCCTCCCCTTCAGGAATGCCACGCTCTGGTCAAACTGAAATATTACTGGTACTCGTACACTGCTGTAATTTATTGCCTCTGCGACTTTGTTTATGCCCTTCCCCCACTCTCTCATTTCCACTTGTCAAAATCCTGCTGATGGTCCAAGGACCAAGTCAAGATGCCACCACCTCCATGAAGCGTTTCCTGATTCCTGCCCCATCCCCACCCCTTGAAGTCCATAGTGCTCATTCTTCTACATTCCCAGAAGACTTTGGATCTCCCTTAGACAAGTGTTTCCTTCTGCCTGGTTGTCCTGTCCTTTGTGTTGCCTTGTCTCCCCTGCTAGATTAAGGGAAGGAATCATACCATTTATTCTGGTATTCTCTACAGCTCCTATTGCAGGGGTAGCTGCTTAATAGATCTTTGTTAAAGGAAACTAGGGAGGGTGGGGAGGAAAAGGAAGAGATAAAGGGAAAGGAAATGAAGAAGAAAGAAAGGAAAAAAGGAGGGACTGAATAAGAAAGAGGAGGAGAGGGGAAGGAAGGGAGGGAGGGAGGGTTTCCATCCACATGCAGGTGAAAAAATCACCTAGTAACTGTTCCTCAGCCACTTTCAGAATCAGCAGCTCATTCCTGTTTCCATGACTATCAATAGAAAATCACCTACATAGTCAGATCATTGGGGGTCAAATCATAGCAACTTGCATTTATATAGTGCTTTCCTGTTGCGATGCACTCTTACTCATTTGGTCCTCACAGCCCCATGTGAGCTTGGTAGTGCAGAGTTATTGTCCCCATTTTATAGACGAAGAAACTGAGGCTCAGATAAGTTGTGCCTTGCTCAAGATGGCACGGCTGGTAAATGATCAGAGCTGGGATTTGAACCTCAGTCTTCCATATTCACTTCCAGTGAGGGTAAAGATGGAAGATAACAAGAGTGGGAAGAAGGGAAATGGAAGGTGAGTTCAGAGAGGACCAAAGACAAGACTGGGCTTTTCCATGGGGCTAGGAAAAATGGCACTCATGTAAAGTGAGGGTCCTGGACAGGATGATCTCTAAAGTCCCCATTTGTTCTGAATGCTATGACAGTGCTGGAGTGGCCCACCACACATTCTTTTGACCCCTAAGTGTTTACCCTTCGCCTGTGTCCTGCCTTTTTCTCGATGGGAGAAGGCAGACTTTTGTCAGAGAATGGTTTACACTGCTCTGACGTTACTGTGGACAAACTTAACTCATTAAACTGCTTTTGAGCCAGAGATGATATATGGAGGAAGTATTGGTACATACAGTAACAGTAAATATCAGCAACTTATCTGTCAAGTGTGGTGATAGATAAAAGAAATACATGGAGAGAAGTGTCAGCTGAGAAAAAATATATAGCTTGCAGTAAATCACCACCAAGCAATTAAAACATAAAATCAAGTTAAGCAGTATTTTGTTTCCAAAGGATGGGAGAGCAGTGACAAGAGAGATGTGGTGCAGGAAAGCTTGAAGGCTTGAGCTCTAGTAAAAACTGTATTCCCATTGGCCCAGAAGGGTTCTATCTTCCATCAATGGTGAGATTCCTCCCCTCAGAATCTTGGGATTAGTCCCATAGTTCAGGAAGGGAGTTAGTATCTTTCTCTCAGCTGATAAGGGACTCTGTCTATTAAATCCAGATTCCCTCCTGAAGGTCTTCCCCAGCTAGTCTTCCCATTCCAACTCCAAGTGATCCAAAACTATTTAACCCTGTTTATTAAAGCAAAGAAATTAAACCAGGCATGAGAAAAGGTTGGAAAGAATGCACCGTCTTGCTCCTCAATGGACCAGGCAATATTTGTTAAAAGCCCACTATGTACAAGGCACTGTGCTATTCTATTCACTGTGGGAATACAAAGAATGACATAGCCCCCATCTTCATGCAGTTTATAGTCTTCTAAAGGACCTAAAAGGTACATACAAAAAAATGTAATACAAGGCATGATCTATCAAAAGAAGCACAAAGTACTATGTTAGTTCAGAGGCAGAAGACAGCATTTCTTGTTGGGGGATATGGATTGGGGGAGGCTAAAGGGAAGAGGTGGCTTCTGAGCTGGATCACGAATATGGGTAAGAATTGAATAAGTGAAGCCAGTGAGTAAGAGGGGAAGACTCAGAAGAAAGAACATGAGCAAAAAAACCATGGGCATGGGAAATTGTGGGGCATAGCCAGGGAACAAGGAATAGTCCAGTTCTTGCTAGTTCAGAAGCGGGAGAGATGATTCAGTTTGTGGCTAGAACATAGGATATATGAAATAACAGTGGCAAATAAGATGAGGGAGGTAGTCTGGAGATCTATTTCAGAGGTTCTTCAATGAGAGAAGAAAGCCCCACCTAATCAATCAAGCTACCAGCAAGCATTTATTAAGTTCCTCCTCTATTCTAGGCTCTGGGGATGCAAAGACAATAATTCAACAGTCCTTGCCCTCGAGGAATTTACATTCTCTTTGGGGAGACAACACATACATATGTAAGGATGCAGAAAAGAAGCTAAACAAATGCCGGGTAGCTTTATGTCCTAGTATCTGGAGGAACAGGTAAGGCTTCATTTGTAGACAGTGGTGCTTGTAAGGGGAGAGGGTGAGGAGAGTGCATTCCAAGGATGGGGGCAGGTACAGCAAAAGTCTACAGACAGGAGACAGAATATCATGTCTTAGGAACAAGAAGGCTAGTTTGACTAGACTAGAGAATGCATGACGGAGTGCACTTCCTATGTAATAAAGCCAAAAAGGTAGTTTGGAGACATTTTGTGAAGAGCTTTAGATGCCAAAGAAGTTTATATTTGACCCTTGAGACAATAGGAACCACTGGAGTTTACTGAGTAAGGGAGTGACATGCTCAGATCTGCTTTAAAGAAAAATCCCCTTGTCAGCTTGCGTAGAGGATAGAGTGGAGAAGGGGAGAGACTTGAGACAGGGAGCTCAGGCAGGAGGCTACTGTAAGAGTTGAGATGAGAGACAATGAAGGTCTGCACTAAGGGGTAGCTGCATGAGGAGTGAGGAGGTACCAGGTGTGAGAGGGATTGTGGAGGTAATAACAGTGAGACTTAGCAACCAACTGGGTATATGGCACTTGGTGGAGTGAGGAGTCGAGGACCAGCAGAGGCTGTGAAGCTGGGGGCCCGGAAGGGCTGTTTCGCTTGTGGAGGGGGGGAGGGAATAGAGTGAGTTACGTTTTGTGCATGGTGACTTTCAGATGCCTCTGGTCAGTCAGTTAACAAACATTTTAAATATTTAGTATAAGCCAAGCACTGTGCAAAGTGCTGGGGAAACAAAGAAAGTGTCTGCTCTTATGATCTGAAGGGAGAAACATGAAAACTATGCACAAACAACATATGCAAAGGATGAGCTGGACATGATCAGTAGAGGGAAAGACTTCCTGTAGAAAGAAAGAGCAGGTGAGAATTACAGGAAGCCAGGGAAGCTAGGGAAGCCAGGTGACAGATGTGAGGAGGGAGAACGCTCCAGGGGACAGGGCCATCCAGTGAAGATGCCCAGCACTGGAAAATGAAGCATCTTGCTGGAGGACCAGTGTCACTGGATCACGGATTAGTGGGCAGGGGGTGTCCCATATAAGAAGGCTAGAAAGGTATAGGGACAAGAGGTGATGAAGGGCTTGGAATACCAAACGGAGGATTTTATATAGAGTGGAGATAGAGGGGTGTGATAGAGACCATTGTAGTTTACTGAGTAGTTGGGGTGGGAATGGGGTTGTGACATGTTGAAGATTGATTTGCCCACTGAGTGGAAGACAGACCAGAAGGGAGACTTCCAGTTTGAAGGCAGTAGGTAATGTGGAACCCGAGCTTAGGGGAGAGACTGGATATAAAGATCTGGGAATTATCTGCATAGAAATGAAAATTAACGCGATGGGAGCTGGGAGGTAATTGAGAGAATAGGGAAAGAGCAAGAAGAAAAAAGGGCCCAGGGGCCTTGGGGTACACACCCAGCTAGGGAATGTGATAGATGAACCAGAGACTGAGAAGTGGTCAGACAGGTAGGAGGAGACCAGGAGAGAGCACTGGAATCTATCCTATTTACTGCCCCCACCATAAGCCCTTTCCAGAAGTTGTCCAGGCCCTTCCTACATTCCAGGAGTCATAGCTTCCCTTAAATACCTTGTGAATGGAATGTGGTAAGATGGGGTGAGCATTCAGAGTTATTGTATAGTATTGTGTGTGTGTGTGCGTGTGTGCTTGTGTGTGTGTGCGTATGTGTGTGCGTGTGTATGTGTATGCGCACACACATGCGCTGCGTCCCTTACCTTGGCGGCCTATAAGCTCTGCGAGAATAGCAACTGACCTAGTTATCTTTATATTTTCCATTTTTGTCTAGAACAATGTACTGCAACATGTTTAAAATTGGATGAATGAATAGATGAAAGAATGAATGTTATTTCAAGAAGCTTGTGCCTGACTATCATGCAACCAGTTCTTAGGATTCCCTGGAGATACCACAGAACCCTATGATGGCCTCCTCATAGAACCCAAGATAAACTGCACAGACCTGGGGGCCGCATACTCCCCAGGGATGAAAAACAGCGTATGGAGGATATCGGTTCTCTAGGACCTAGACTTCCAGTTCTATGGTAGTGAGTGTCAAGGTGGATAATACCAGTCAGGGCTCATTCTAAGACCTCATTTCAGCAAGTTATTCTGACTTCCTTCCAACAGAGATAATTTTTTTTGGTAAAGATGTCTTTCATCTAAAAAAAAAAAATCTACTGACCCCTTTTGCTTTTATTTCAGAGTTATTTAACAGGAAATCTTCCCTTGCAAAAAAAGAAAAAGAAAAAAAATAGTTGAGATGAGAAAGAATGGTCACATAAAACCAGCTAAAGCAGTGATCACATCTTTACTAAGATGGGGATCTTAATTATGTCTAACCTATAGGTTATAGGATTATTGTAAGGAACAAATAAGATGCATGTAAAGTGCTTAGTAAAACTTTAAAGAGCTTCAAAAAACTTTAGCTATTTTCTCCCTTATTGGTGAAATGCACATGTGTGCATGTGTGTGGAGTTTTGAGAAGCACCTTAATGAAGAGAAATGTTCCTGTAACCGAGGGCATTTGGGGGATTTTTTTTTTTGGCTCTGATTGGTTTCTATAAGTTGAGTACTTTGGGTCTTGGTTAGGGAATGGTGCCAGTGCTGATGAAGCAACGGCTTCTATCCCCATTTAGGTCAATCGATCAATTGATCACCACACATTTATTAAATGACTGCTCTGCGTTAGGCCGTGTGCTAGGTGCTGCGGATACAAACATAAAAATAGAAACGGTCCCTGCCCTTAGTAAGTTTGCATTCTGAGGGCACATGGGGAGGCAACATGTACATGATGCAAAATAAACACGGGGTAGTCAGCACTGTCCTAACTCATAGGCTCATGGCGCCTGGGGCTACGGGTGCTTCTTTAATCCCTTTGGGCCTCAGCTTTCCTGATCGAGTTCTTGTGAGGACTCTGATCTTCAGTGCCAACCTCTTACCATCACTGGAGAAAACAACTCAAAATGCACATCTGATAAGTGTGTCATTAGCTTCATCTTCTCAGTGTTCTATAATCCTTAAAACACTATGCACATGTCAGTTAGTATTATTAATTATTATTATTAATAGTATGATCACACAAAGGCCAGCATAGCATCTACCCCCTAGCTTCCACCCAAGGAGGGGGGATATACTCCAAAACTGGGCAGCTGAGCTCTGTGTGCAGACGCCCTCGGGATGAGCTTTCGACAGCAGCTGGACCCCAGCTTAGAGCTGGGTGCCCTGTGTTACCCGGAAGAAAGGTAATATGGAAAGACTTTCACTTATCAACCAAAGGTCCACATTCCACAATCAGGAAAATTGCTTCAATTGCTAAAAAACGTTCGTGGGGAAGTCCATTTATTTTTCATTTTTCTTGTGCACTTGCCACCCCTGTGCATGAATCACTGTCGGAATGTGGATTAAATTTATGCCCCCCCATTATCTTTCATGGCTCCTGTGCTTATGGGGCAGTCGGGCTTCCTGCGACTGGAATTCAGAGTCTCCTCTTTTTTTTCATGAGTAAGGGAGATAATTCAATGGCTCTTGTCCTTTTGTGGTCATCAGCAAAGGCAGCAAAAGGAGGCCATTTCTCTGCTGAAGAGAGTATCTTTCTTCTTTCTCTCTGTTCTTCCTTTTGTTTTTGCCTTTACTGTACAGTAGTGACTCAAAACGGATTACATTCATGTAGCCCTACTCTAGTACCTGAGCTCCCACAGCCCAAGTTTAGAAACACAGAGGATCAGTTTCTTGGGTATTTGTGTGTGTGTGTGCGCGCGTGCGCGAGTGCAGGTTTCTGTGTGGGGTGGGGAGGTGTGCATGTGTTAGGTGAAAGAATTGTTTGATTTCTAGTGAACATTTTACTTAATTTGTATTAAAAACAAAACACTTAGATGTGCATGTGTAAAAACAGGCCCACAGCATACCTTTCTGTTCTGATCCTTCTTTCTCTCCTGCTCACGTTCGAGAACTCCCCCCCAGGAGACCCCCTATTTTTCCTATTTCATCAGAGGTTAGATGTACTCCATCCAATAGCTATCTCCATAGGGCAGCTACTCTCCAGAATTATCTACTTAGCAGGAACATAACGACTAGCAGCTAGCTTTCATCTGCACTAGAGAGCCCCAGTTTCTTCTTACAGATCCACGGACACGGCTCTTCTCCTAGAGATGTACACAATCCCACAGCCACCTTTTTAACATCTTTATTTTTATTGATCTACTTTGATTTGACATCACCTTAATTTCCAAATAGATCCCTTCCCTTCCCAGAAAGACTTCCCTGGAAAGAAAGAATAAACAGGAAAGAGAACAAAGAAAGGCCTGTCTGCACTAAGCATCCCAGGGACTGAACCTGACGAGGTATTCAGTGTTCCACACCTGTAGTGTCCCACCTCCACTTCTGTAAGCCGACAGCATTAAGGTTTCATTTTTCTTTAACCCTTTCCATTGACATAGTTGAAGTCATTGCATATATTGCTTTCTTGCTCCTCCTTACTTCTCTCTGTCTTCATTCATATAAGACTTCCTCTGCTTATCTGTATGCTTTGAATTCATTGTTTCTTACTGTTCAATAATATTTTATTACATTCAGGTATCACAATTTCTTTAGCCATTCCCCATGATGGGCATCTGTCTTTTTCTAATTCTTTGTTACTACAAAAAGTGCTACTATAAATAAATTTGGTATAATCCATGACCTTTCTTCCTACCTTTGACCTCACTGGGGTGGGTGCCTAGCAGTGGGATTTCTGGGTCTAAGGATAGAGACCTTTCAGTCACTTTCTTAATATAATTACAAATTGCTTTCCAGAATGGTTAGACCAATTCACAGCTCTATCAACAGTGTACATGTGCCTGCCTTTTCACAATCCCTCCAACATCAACTACGCCTGTTTTTTGTCATCTTTTCTAATTTGCGGCATGTAAGGTAAATGCTCAGAGTTGTTCTGATCTGCACTTTCTCATGTGACACTGACTACCCTGGTCCTCCCTTTGTCAATGGCCAGGCATGTTAGATTCTATCTCTCCCTTGGGGTTTACTTTAATCTTAAATGGATGGGGAGCAGAGACTTGGGCTTTCTGTGAATGGCTCCAGCCCCTACCAAGAGTGTTCTTCCAAGTATGGGATATGGTCTCCCGTGTCCCGATTTAATCATTAACAATTGGATGAGCTTTTATAAAGAAACCTTTACCTTGAAAAGTATAATAACAAATATACAAACACATCCAGTGTGTTGGAAACATAATCTTCCTCTTCCTCCCCCACTTTTATGCCCTCAATTTCTGGGAAGGGGAGGGGTACAGGTTCATAGTTTAGCTCAGTGTCTATAGAGCACATAGTCCCAGTTCCAAGTTCAAACCCCCCATGCACTTGGGCTTGAGTCCTACTCACCTTGGTTTCTCTGGGGAAAGCTTCTCTGCTGGATTAGCCAGCTATACCATCCAGCCTGGAATCCCAGTTCCAATGTGGCCATGGCTCAGATCCCCTTTGGGGATTGCCACATCAGTGCCCAAATCTGAGAAATAAAACAGAACTGAAACCAACACTGCCATGCCCATTTCTCTGAGCCTGGGAAAAGATACGGAGAGCAGGGGAAGGAAGGCCTCATCTCATGGATCCAGTTCCTGGTGACTGTGGCAGGTGGATGGTGCTCTTCACCTTCTGGATGGAGCAGGAAAGAGTGCCATACAGAGAGAGAGCCATTGTCTAGGTTGGGAGAGTCTGTTCCCCTTAGGCAGTCAATCAAAGGAGGCTACCCTCACCTCACCCACATGGAAGGGGACTCAGGGTGCCTCCAACTTAGGAGAGTCCAATACTTTTTCTTTCCCACATCTTCCCTCAGAACCTCCCAAACATCGATTGTGTGACATAGGAGACACTGGCACAGGACAGTTCAGCATGGTGTGCCCTCATCAGGAAAGGGGCTGTGATCTATGAGCAAAGCAGAACTAAAGCAGCTCAAAAGAAATTCAAGATGCATAGATTTAGAGAATCCACTCCAAATGTTAACTTGGACTATATATACCCAACCTCTGGTTGAGCATTCTGAGCTTATATTGTCTGATCAGCCAGAGTTGGACACATTGCAACAACACAGTGGTGGCATTTTGGTTCTCTTAGAGAATAAAGGACAACAACCAACCAACTTAGGAGATCTGGGGGATTCCCATAGAAGCTTCCTTAGGGGTTCCTCTATAGTAAGTGATCTGGGATCCGAAGGCAAACCTTGTTATACTTATTGTCAGTGTAGAGTGTGCCTTATGGTTATGAGTTTGAAATTCTTCTCCTAAGAACTTTATTCATGTCTCCTGATCACTTACCTATTTGGTCTTGGTCTTCTGTATTCCCACAGACATCTTATAAAAAAGGCACTGAGATAGCATAGTAGACCTGGAGTCAGGGAGACCACAGATACTGTGCGACCCTGGACAAGTCACTTAACCTCTGTTTGTCTCAGGGTTCTCATCTGTTAAAAGGGGATACTAATAGCATTTACTTCCCAGGGTTGTTGTAAGGATAAAGTGAGATGATGTTTGTAAAGTGCTACATAAATGCTGGTTATTAAAAAGGCCCATTTAAAAATATATACAGGCAAGTTTGAAGCCTCTTAGGAGAAAAACCCAAACCCAAACCCAGACCAGGAGACATTCTAGTAGCCTGGCAGCTTGAGATCCCCAAGTTAAAAGTAATGTCTATTTCCTAGACACTTCTACTGTGCAGAGAATAAGAGAAAGAAGAATGGTTCATTCTCTCTTCTCTTTCAGTGTGAGCCATGCACCGCCCCCACTCCCCCCCCTTCTTTGGGTGTTGGCTGGTAAGGAAATTGTCAGACCCTGGATGCCAGGACCCACCTAGATAAGTAACTTCCATACCCCACACCCTGGCCATCATCCCTCCAGGTACTAACGAGATAACATGCCACCAGACCCCTTTCAGCCCCTTCAGCAGGTATCATTATAGCATGAGTCCTATCATTCTGAGTTAATGTGGGATTCATCATGATAGCTGTGACCATAATTAATTTATTTGGTATTAATGTGGATGAAATATGTACTGTCCTTTCAGGGGAAATCATACTGCCTATAAGCATTAGTTAAAAGGACCATTAAAATCAAACCTTCCTCAGATCCATTAGGCGAAGTCTTTCATCTTGAAGAAGATAAAGTTCTGTCGTGTGAAATGTCATGAATAATTAGGTTGATTGCTGTTTTCAACTCTGCCCCTGCCTCCCCTACCCCTCCCATTTCCTCCTATCTCCTCTTGGAAGCTGGAAAGGCTCACCTGATGCTGTTCAGTAATCTCCCCTGGTGCTGACTAGGTCTGTACTTGGCCAATTAGCCACTTCTGGGTGCCCCAAGTCACTTGCCTGGCTGTTTTCTATCTAGTCAAAATGGGTTGATCTCTGCTTTCTCCTCGAGACCCTTCATTCTGAGCCTGAATAGTTTGGAACAATGCCCCTGGCCTAACATTTCCACCACCACCCAAGCAGGAACAAGACCAATTCTCGTGCCCAGATGACAAGGTCATGAAAATATTTCTTGGGGGTGGGGAATAGGTAGTCCAATGGATATTTATTTCCCTCTTACACAGACCCACCTAAGTGACTCTAAAGCACCATAGGGCCAAAGAGATAGGGCTGGAAGGGACCTTAGATGTACTTTTAGACCAGGGGCTCTTCGTTTTTTGTGTGTGGTAGACTCCTTCGCAGTCTGATAAAACCTATGGAAGCCCTCCTCAGAAGAATGCTTTTAAATACATAAAATACATAGATTACAAACGAAATCAATTATGTTGAAATAAAGTTAACAAGATTTTTTTAAAAACCTAAGGTCATGGAATCTAGGTTAAGAACTCCTAAACTAATCCAAGTCCCTCATTTTACAGATGAGGAAACTGAAGACAGACATTGTGCCTTCCTAAAACCACATAGTAAACAGCAGAATAGAGATTATTTTTTATTCAAGGGATTTGGAAGTGCCTTAGAAATGTCCTCAAATGCCCACATCAACAAGACACAACCTGGTGGTATTAAATGGGTGTTTTCCTACTTTGTTTATGTCAACATGATTTGTTTTGGCTGCTCTGGCTTGGGCCAGAGGACCAGATCTATGAGTGGTTGGCTCCAGGGTAGCCCTGGATCAGTGGCATTGCTTCTCCTTGAGGCCAAATGAGATAATATTTGTAAAAAGATTGTGAACAGTGCTGACACACAGTAAATACTGTGTAACTGCTTATTCCCTTTCCTTCCCCTTCCCTGCTTATGGAGAGACCCTTCTGAGGGTGCTGGTATGGCAGGCATAGACCCATCCACTACTGTAACACTTCTCTCTCTGGTTCTCCCACAGGCGCTTTGGGACAAAATGCACGGCTTGCCAACAGGGCATCCCCCCCACCCAGGTGGTACGGAAGGCCCAAGACTTCGTTTATCACCTCCATTGCTTTGCCTGCATCATATGCAACCGCCAGCTGGCCACAGGGGATGAGTTCTACCTCATGGAGGATGGGCGGCTGGTGTGTAAAGAGGATTACGAGACAGCCAAGCAGAATGGTAGGGTTCTCTGGTCTCTAGGCTGGAGAGTAGGATTCCTGGCCATAGACAAGGACTGACACTAACTCACTTGCTCATGACTTGAGCACTCCATTCAGGGATACTACATTAACCATACCTCCCCTCCCCAAATAACAACAACAATCCAGTGACAATAGGATGTATGAGTAAGAGGACTCTCAGCTTGTAGGTTAGAATCCTGGCCAGGCCAGTCTAATACCAGATGGCTGGCAGTCTCACCTCCATCCCATCTGCAGAAGACTAGCCCCACAGGACTCTCCTCATCTTACCCCCTGCATCAGGCTGAATCACACAAACATGTCAGAGTTTTTGAGGAGTCTCTCTTCCTTCTCCTTTCATCATGGCCTGTGTTTCTTTGCTTTCATCATTGCCGCAGTATCTAAGCCACTGGCCCATTACACTGGCTAAGCCCTTTCTTTCACTCTGCACTATTAACCCAACTTCATGAGACACTAGATAGAGGGACACAGGGGACTCTAGCTCACTTTAGGTATATAGCCATTTCTGGAGGAGGTGCTTGGCTGCCACAGACAGTCCAGGAAAGGAAGGAGAATTCTGGAATCATTGCAGAAGGGGAGTTAGGTAACTGGGGAGAAACTTTCTACATACCCCTACCCCTAATATGGATTTAGGATTGGGCCAAGCTTGTACCCTTAACTTGTATGAAAAGCTCTAGGGTGTGGTTTCTGAAGTGCCAAAGATGGGGTTAGATTTGGCATTTCATTTTTTAATTTAAATTTTCTTTCTTGTTATTGTGAACTGAATAATTAACAAGCACAGGCATTTCAATATACAAGGAAGAACAAGAATGGATGAATGGATGTGCTAATAAGCACATTTCATAATATACTGAGAAGGAGGCTAGTATAAGAAACTGTGAACTGTATAGTATAGACATCAATGTAAATACACACCCATCTATACCATGTTCCAGTTATGTAAATGCACATACACACACATATACATGACTTGAGTTCTATATGTAATAACACTGATGACAGCTAAAACCTCTATTGTGCCTATGTGCCCGGCCCTATGCTAAGAGCTTCACAAATATTATCTCATTTGGTCCTCACAACAATCCTACGAGGCAGGGGCTGTTATTATCCATATTTCGCAGATAAGGAAACTGAGGCAGACAGAGGTTAAGTTATTTGCCCAGGGCCACACAGCTAGCAAGTGTCTGAGTTGGAATTTGTACTCAGGTCTTCCAAGTCCAGTGTTCTGTGCACTGTGGCGCACCTAGTGCCAGCTAGCTGCATATATACACGAACTGAACAAAGTAGTAAAAAAAACCCAAACAACCTAACCAAACAAACCTGCTCTATATGTGTCCCCTTCTGTGGTTTTCTTTTACTTCTGTGCGTTTTAAGAAATATCTTACTTATGCTACTTTCTCTTTTATTTTTTTGCATAGCTATCATATGCTATGTGGAGTACTGTGTCATCTGAGGGTCCCTTTTCATAATAGATTCATGAGACAGAATTCCCCCTTAATCCCAGAGCAGGATTTCCTTCTCTCTTCCCCCGCTCCCCCGCCTCCATGCCCCTTCATGGTTTCTGCTCAAACCCTCCCCAAAGCCACTACAGCTTCTGGGGAAGACTCTTCTAGTGACAAGAGCATTTCCAGGTCAACAAAGACCTTTTCTGTTTTAATCTGTTCTCACTTATGGCCCCACCTGAAAGCACCCTTCTATGTTGTTCTCCTGGAAGTGATTATGACATCACAGGAGATTAGACCCTTCTGTGGGGGATAAATTATTATAGCCAATGATCTCCAAGGAGAAAAATCAACAACCCTTTGATACATTGATACCCTTCACTGTAGTTAGTGGGGGGAGGGGGAAATAGGACAAAGAGGAATCAGCATTTTTATTTCAATGTATCAGAATACAGGGCAATTTTCCCAAAAAGGTTATTTGGGTAAATTTTGTATATGCATATATGTGGATATGCAGACACAGAGCCTGAAGTGAAGAAAACAGAAGGAAAGTATTACTTAAATCTGGGAAATGAGAGAGTTTAATTATGGATATGTTTCTTTTTGGAAGATCTTCTGAAAGGGTGGTTTTCTTGGAAAGAAGTGGGCTGGCTTACCGGCTGATGTTTCTTTGGAAAATCCGAGGGCCCACATTAATTCTGTTTGGTTCATACATGACCACAGACTCTATTTACATTTACCAAGGTCACTTTTGTTCTTCCTGAGCCTCCTGATCTCCTTTTTCTTCTTCCTGACTCCCATACGCGCTTGACTAGGGGGAAGATAATAGATACAGACACATCTATAGACAGAGAGAAGAATATATGTACACGTACACTTAGGTGTACATATCTACATCTGTCTATGTTTGTGTGTACATATATCCATTTCCATCTCCTTATAGCAATTTTACAGGGGAAAGAGAACTTTGGTTCTAGAGTCAGAGAAGAGAGTTCAAATCTCTCTGATGCTTTCTGTGTGACCTTGGCCAAGTCACTTAACTCATTCTGTCAAATGATGGCCTCTGCAGTTCCTTCCAGCTCCAGAGCTAGTCTGAAGTGATAATGCTGAGTAAAGGAATGTTGGTCCAGACGTGCAGCCCATCCATCCTCTCTGCAACCACTTATTGTTATTCCACTGTGTGGAAAGGCCCTGTACTAGGAGCTGGGGACACCTCTTCTCAAGAGAGCTAAGTCTTGGGCTCAGTCTTAAAGGAACTGATGCATGAGCATGAATTAATGGTGAGGAGCAGTCTGGGCTGGCAGAACAGCAAGAGAAAAGCCACAGAGGGGGAATCAAAGACGAAGTAAGACTTTCACCTTCCTCCTGAGTCTCCTTAGTTCCACTCTGAAGCACTTTCAAGCTCTGGGGTCATGGCCTCAGTTTGTATTTCTGAAATATTTCTTTTGTTCTGGCTTTCAGAGGAGAAAGATATAATGCTATTAATGGTTCTAATCAGGATGGGCCTTAGGCAGAACTGTGAAGTAAGGATATCAGTCTTCCTGGCACCTCTGCTCCCCTCCTGGAGCCCTCTGCCCTCCCATCCAAACCCCAACCTCAACTAGGGTGCTTATGACTACCTTGCTTTTCCTGCCCCTTTTGTTTTTGGCAAAGGTCCTGATGTTGCCCATTTATACCTTAATTTAAATGAATTTGTAGATGTATTTTCATTTTAAATTATTTCCAATTAAGGAAGGAAATACTTCGGCTTTTCTAAAAGGAATTCAAGTGACCAGCTAATAGGTGGTATGTGTGTGTGTTTTTATGTCAGGGAAGCAACTTTCCAGATAATCAGTCTATGTACAAGGTTACACTATGTGGTGCGTTCCTTTTTAAGGCATGTAAGGCTGCCTTTGATCCTTAATGTCATTTTTGGTTTTTCTATTGCTTTAGATTAAGGACCCAGAGGGAGTGGTCTGTAATAAGAAGGCAAGGGAGAATACTGAGATTCCAGATTCAGAAGCAGAAGGGACATCATAAGGCCACCTTGCAGGATCCCCTCATTTTACAGATGAGAGAACTAAGGCCCAGAAAATAAAGAGACTTGTCCAAAGTCCCCTAGGGCTGGTAAATGGCAGACTTGGGATTCAAATCCAGCACAGGCCAAAGAGAATAGAGAGGAATGAGGGTGTCAGGGACATGGGGACTTCAGCACAGTGCCTTGCGTGTTGCAGGCATGTAGTAAGTATTTGTTCAAATAAATTGCCCTAAATAAGATTGCCCACAAATGATGTTTTTGATGAAATATTACTCATGATTGAGTCACCAAGGCATTGTGTCTGGACTAGAATATCTAGCCAGTTGTCAAAAATTTGCGGAAATTACAGATATGGATCATTTTGGCCCCAAATTACTTCCCGTACCCCTCAAACAAAAACACAGAAAAGTCATAGTTCACTTTAGTCAGCTTAATCTCCTCTCTCTGTCTCCTCCTCTCTCTCTTCCTCCCTCTCCCTCCACCCTTTCTTAAAATGGAGTTGTTATTAAGTAACTAGAAAGGAAAAGGCCTGATATGTCGGGAAGCAGAGAAAAGGTGCATTTGATCCAGGAGCCAGGAGGCACTGGCATCTTCCTTCATAGGTGACTTTGAGCAAGTCCTCTGTCCTCTCTGGAACTCAGTTTTCTCATCTGAAAAAAATGAGGGTTTTGGCCCATTTGAGTTTTCCTCCTCCTTCCCTTGTCTATCTCTTCAGTGACAATGCAAATGAGCAAACAGCCAGTGGGACCAGAAAGCAGCAGCAAGGAAATAGATTAATTAATAAACTGGAAAATCAAGCCCTATATGATTGATCACTGACTGTAAATGAGATGGACCCTGCCCTCTGAGAAACTTCCATGCTGAAGACACCAGACAAAGTTCTCCTGTTCCTCTAAAACATCACTGGCTTACAAAAACAGTAGTGGTTTGTCTGCCTCAGTTAGGGACAGGTTCACAACTCCCAAGGCTTATTTCTTCTTCTTCTTTTCTCTCTTTTTTTTCTGGCTGGGTGAGGATGATCTATGATAGCCTTCAGGAAGCTGGGGAGTGAATGAAGGGAAGAGATGGCTTGGTGGTTAAGAGACAGAAAGGACAAGGGTAGAAATGGAAAGAGGGAACATGGATGAAGGAACAGAAAACTTTTTTTTTTTTTTTTACTAGAAAGAAGGCAGAAGAGAGAGGTGAAGCAGGAAGGGGCAGACAGGTCTGAGATATCTGGTCATGTGTGGTACGAGGAGAAAAGACAGAAGAGGTAGGGCCAGAAACACCAGATGCAGAGAAAGACATACACGAATCACAGAGAGAGAGAGATGGGAGGATCTTAGAAGCCTTTGAACCCAACCCTCTTCAACTTAGACTTTTACATTATCATTCTGAACTTAACGAACACTGAATAGAAGAGGCATTTGTACAGACATAGAACAGAAATGAGGTTCGCACATGAAATTGCTGATCATCATGTGCAGCTCACTTTTCTTTTTAAGTAAATAGTAATACCAACTAGTAGCTTTCAGAACTATCCTACTTGCCTGACCTTCTCCCTGTTCTTTTTTTAAAAAGATGTCTCAATGACCCTCTCCCCTCATTTTTACAGTTGAAGAAACTGAGGCAGAGGGAGGTTGTCTAAGGTTAGAGATGCAGTAACACAGGTAATAATTGGCACAAGGTGGTATTTGAATGTTGGCCCACTGATTCTCCTACACCAGGATGCTTGCTAATGTCAAGAACCATGTTCTAATTTTGCATCCCGGTAATAGTTGACATTTATTTAGTACTTTAAAGATTGCAAAGTGCTTTATGTATTTTAGGATCCCATTTGATCCTAAAAGGAGACATTGAGGTGGTTTACTGGATAGAGTGCTGTGCCTGGAGTCAGGAAGACCTGAGTTCAAATGTGACTTCAGATATCTACTAGCTGGATGACCCTGGGCAAGTCACTTCACCTGTTTGCCTCTGTTTGCTCATCTGAAAAATGAGAATAAAAATAGTACCTATCTCCCAAGTTTGTTGTGGGGACCAAATGAATGAATAATTTGAGAGCACTTAGCACAGTGCCTAACGCAGAGTAGGCACTATGTAAATGTTATCTATCATATAGACAAGGCTATAGTAAGGTAAAAGACCAGCTTCTAGACAGGCTATGCTGCTCAATCGTGTCTGACTCTTAATGACCCCTTTTGGGGTTTTCTTGGCAAAGATACTGGAGTGATTTGCCATTTCCTTCTCCAGCTCATTTGACAGATGAGGAAATTGAGGCAAACGGGGGTTAAGTGATTTGCCTAGGGTCACACAGTTAGTAAGGGAGGCCAGATCTGGACTCAGAAAGAGGAGTCCTCCTGACTTTTGGGCCAGTACTCTATCCACCACACCACCTAGCTGCCGGAACATTATTCATAGAGCCTTCTATTCAGGTCAAGGATTTTTTTTTTTCAATTGCAGATGACTCAGAAGCTGGAGCTAAGCGGCCTCGGACCACCATCACAGCCAAACAGCTGGAAACTCTAAAGAACGCCTACAAGAATTCCCCCAAACCCGCCCGGCACGTGAGGGAGCAGCTGTCTTCCGAGACAGGGCTGGACATGAGGGTTGTGCAGGTGAGGCTGGCGTTCTTCTAATCACTTCCCTCTAACAGCAGCTCAATCGAGATCAGGCTTCACTTTCCAATGGCCAGAGGCCCCAGGGCAGGCAAGAAGGTTGTCTGGAATCTGTCACACTGCAGGCAAAGATGAGGGTACTCAGGGAAAAAAAACCCAACAAACTTTTGCTTCTTTCTCACTTTCACTAACAGCCTGATTTTTAGGGAGACCCAGGGAATAAGAAATGGAAGGGTCTTGAGCACAGGCCTGATAAACTCCAGGGGACAACTAGCCTGGAGGCTGGTGCTGCAGTCTGTATTGAATCTCTTAGGAAGTCAAGGAACTCCCCTCTACAGAGCCCTTGGCTAGTGCTCATTCATTTTTGGCTTGAAGATTTCCAATGAGGGAAATGCAGAGCTTCCTAGAGCAGCTGCTCAATCTGTTTGGGGACAGTTATAATTGTGAGCAAGTTTTTCTGTACATCAAGCTAAAAACTGTCCTTCCTTCAACTCTGAAGTCAACAAACAAGTCTAATCCTGTTTCACAAGACAGACTTTTAAATGTCTGAAGATGTCAATCATGTTTTTGTAAATCATCTATTCTCTTGAGCAAGAATTCACCAAGTATGGTGTGGGGACCCTTGGGGGTTCCTGAGGCCCTTTCGGGGGTCTATGATATTAAAATTATTTCTATAATCATACTAAGATGATTAATTTCTAATATGGTAAAAACATCAATAGACATAAGCCACATTAAAAAAAAGGTTCTATGAGGTCTTCAATAATTTTTGTGGAATCAAATCTGCTGATTTGTCATTGTTCTTGAGAAGGGTATGTCAATCAGCTCTCCTACAGATCCACTCATTATCCCTACAACTTTCTAGCTTTCCAAACCAAAATATCCCTCCCTAGTCACTGATTTCCTATATGCATTGTCTTCCCCTCTTAGAATGTAAGTTTCTTGAAGGCAGGGACTAATTTTGTTTTTTATACTTGTATTCCTAGCACTTTATTACATTGCTTGGAGTATAGTTAATGGTTAATACAATTTTTTCATTCATTTATTAATTCATTCATCTGTACCTTCATCCAAATCATTGATAAAAATGCTGGGAAAAAATAGGCCAAGATAAAAGCCTGATGGCTCTCTACTAGAGATGTTACATGTTAATCACCACTCATTAGGTTGGGATGGTCATGCAACTCCAAATTCATCTAAGTGTGCTAACACCTAGTATATGTTTCCTCATCTTGTCCAAAGAGATATTCCTAGAGTTCAGTTCTTGGCTGATATACTGGTACCTGATATTTGTGCCACTATCTTCATCTATCAGTCTAGTAGGGTTAGGGAGGGGTTAGATAGGAACTAGACCTGTGATTTCATTGCTATAGGGAACTCTCAGGCAAGGGAAAATCCCTCTACCCACTTAGGTTGGCACCTTCTCTGTAACTAGTAGTTTTAGAGAATTGCTTAGAGCACTGAGAAGTTAAATAATTTTCCCAGAGTCACAAAACCAACATGTGTCAGAGACAGG
Organism: Pseudochirops corinnae; assembly: GCA_028646515.1. NCBI lineage: Eukaryota > Metazoa > Chordata > Mammalia > Diprotodontia > Pseudocheiridae > Pseudochirops > Pseudochirops corinnae. The sequence goes on along the minus strand of CM053586.1, from coordinate 304,790,622 downwards.
ACTTGAACATAAGTCTTCATGGCTCCAAGACTGTCCCACCATCCTCTCTACACCTCCTCTCCATCATTTGAGGAACTGTCAAATACATGATGCATTCTAAATGTTTACAAATCATCCACTGATGATGCATTCCAGAATTTTGCTAGGAACTAATTTCAAGCTCACTGATTTCTGGTTTGAAGACTCTTCTTCTTTTCTTCTTTTAACAAAAGGTTGTTGCTCTATCTCCAGACTTATGGCACCTCTCTTGTTCTCCACGATTTCTTAAAGATGCTCAACAATGGTTCAGCAATCACACACTTTCAGTACCCTAGTATGTAGCTGGTCTATGTCAGATAAATAGACTTCAATGAGGATGGCTGGATGAACTCTTACTAGTGTTTTACTTATCTTGGGTCTTTTCATTCCTCTGCCCTTCTATTCTTCCCAGTTTGAAGATCATTCTCTGTGATGGGGAAAATAGAACCAAAAAGTTGAGTTTTCCAGTCCAATCCCTGCCATTTCTTAGCACTCATCTTTCCATATACTTCACCATAGTCTTTTCTGATTCCTTCTCTTTTTTAAAAAAAAAAAAACTTATTTATTTTTGCTTTTAAGTTTTGGAGGGAAGAAGGCAGGGCAATTGGGGTTAAGTGACTTGCCCAAGGTCACACAGCTAATAAGTGTTAAGTGTTTGAGGGCAGATTTGAACTTAGGTCCTCCTGACTCCAGGGCCGGTGCTCTATTCACTGTGCCACGTAGTCACTCCTCTGATTCCTTCTCTTGTAGACCACATAACTCATCAATGTGGGTATCCTATCCAGTGGTGAAGATCATAGATAATAATCCATGCCTTCATTTCCTGTGGTTCTTGTCCATGTCCTCCCATAAGTCTAAAAAGCATTTGTTCAATAAGCTAAGTGGTTTTTCATAGGTCTTTTCACACTCTTTGGTTACCAGTGCAGCATTTGTCCATCCTTTTTCTCACCAGCCCACCTCTAATTTGCAGGATAGGGAATCAGGAAAACCTGAATTCAAATCCCATCTCAGGTACCTAATAGCTGTGTGACCCTGGGCAAGTCTCCTAGCCTCTGTCTTAGTTTCCCCATTGATAAACAGGGATAATAATAGCACCTACCTTCTAGAAGATATTGAGAAGATCAAAGGAGATAATGTAGCATCTCTTCTGAATTCACTCTCAGACACCTCACTTCTTCCTTCTAAGTACATCTTTTTAAAATGTGACTTTGTTGATGTGCACGTATTGCTCCTTTCCTCCCCAGGATCATTTTTATCTGTATTGCCAGAATTTTATCCTTGACAGCCCTCCTATCCCTACTGAGCTGACTTCTTTGGTAGAACTATAGGCCATTGGGTTCTACCAATCTTTTCTCTGAAATCTTTGAAATCAATTCTCTTAAAGTTCAGGATGCTTCCATCAGCCTCTGCCCACCGAGACATCATGCCCTCCATCGAATATGGTACGATCTCTTCCTCTCAAGGTCTCTGCTGTTTTAACTTTGTTAAATTTCTTATTATGGCTCAGCATCAGGTCAATGGTAGTAGTGCCCTCGATACATTCTTCGGCTTTATGACAGATGAAAGTCAGTGTATGTCAAGACTTTGTCAGCTGTTGCAGCATGTGTCAGAGTAGGTGAGCCCCTCACCTTTGGAGTCTGGGAGAGGACAGAGAGATGAGTCCTTTACTAAGCACTCACTATGTATCAGGCAGTGTGCAGGGATTCATTATCCCCTTTTTCCTCATGGTTTGTTAGTCTGTGTGTTTTCCCATCATAACATTGCTTCTGTTTTTCCCTCCTTTGATCTTTACCCCTCAGTTCATACTCTTCCTGAAGGGGGAGAAATGAAATTAATATAAGCCCTAAAGTGAAAACCGTCTCACCCCCCTTTAGCCTCTGCCCTCCATCAAATACAGGGTCACTAATCCTCAGGGCAGTCAAGGTCTGCATTAAGTACTGCCATGAGGTGATTTGCCAAGGGGCTTTACTGGGCTTGTACAATGGAAGAGAGGTGACTGGGCAAGAAACTGTGCATCATACCAGGCAGGCTCTTAGGTACTTTCAAATCTTACTCTGCTTTATTCTCTTAAAAATTTGTTTTTATTGCCATCTTGTTTTATAGCACCTAGATTTCTCTATATATCCTGTTCCTTCCCTCACCCAGAGATCCTTCTTATAACAAGGACTTAGAAGAAAAAAGAGGGAGAGGAAAAAAATCAGTAAAACCAATCAATACAGTGAAGCTTTATATGCAATGTTCCATACCTATGAATCCCGACCTCCATAATGGGTAGGGGCAGGTGTCTTCTTAGGAACCAAGCTTGTTCTTTATAATCTTCTCTTGCCTTGCAATTTCCTCTAAGTCAACAAGTAATCTTTGTGTCCTCTGACCCTGCATTCTAGGTCTGGTTCCAGAACCGGAGGGCCAAAGAGAAACGGTTGAAGAAAGATGCTGGACGCCACCGCTGGGGCCAATTCTACAAGAGTGTCAAGAGGAACCGGGGAGGCAGTAAGCATGAGAAAGAGAGCTCTGCAGAAGACTGTGGGGTTAGTGACAGTGAGCTGAGTTTCCGAGGTGAGCAGGACCACAATGGCAAGGTCCATGGGGTTAGGGAGGCTTCCTGGTGTAATAGGAGAAACCACACTGGCCTGGGAGTCAGGAGACCTGAGTTCTAGTCTTAGTTCTGTCCATATCTAGCTGTGAAGTTAAGAAAGTCATTCAGTCACTCAGCTTGGGGGGCAGGGGACTTAGTTATTTAGTAATGAAGGGGTATAATTCCAGCCCTAGCTATCTCACAGGGTTGTGGTCAGGATCCAGTAAGACACCAAATGTGAATTTGCTTTGAAACTGTTCAAAGCATCATGCACATGGGTAGATATGTCTCCTGTGGTGGCAAAGTCCTTGCTTCCAGGTTGGGTACAGGCCAAACTGAGGGTCACACAGAATAAAACAATACTTGATTCATTCTCTGCAGAGATGAGGCTGCAGATTCTGGCTTCCTTTTAAGAAGCATGCATTCACTGTTTATCTAGGCAGGGGAGTAGGTGTGGTCAGAAGATGAATCTTGAGGGAAGGGAGGACAGTTTATGGATGGTGTCTTGCATATTCAGGAATGATGGAAGAAGGGATGAAGGGGGGAGTGGATATGATCACATGGCCTTGCAGTTGGATGGGAAATGTAGCTTAGGTGTAGTGCTAGTGGTGGGTAGGAGTGCTGGGAGTCCATGTTCACCCCACCTCCCCCCTCCATCCCAGGTCTCTCAGGGACTTAGGGAAAGTCACTCGTTCACCAGTATGAATCTAGACTGCTAATGTACTTGAAAACAAACTCCAAGAACAAGAGATTTGATGACTTTGCTTTGTGACTCATCTCTTTACAATGAATGAGGGACCCCTAGACGGAGGCATTGATGTACCTTCTGGGGGAATAGTTCACCCTCGTAAGGAACCTCAGCTTTGTTTTTCATTGGCCTGATCCCAAGATGAGGTAGCCTACTCTCTGGGATTAAAACTGTTAGCTCCAATGAGATGAATGACATTTTACAGGGAATGAGGCTGCCCCTTAACTTCCCTAGAAGAAGTCACTTAAGGAACAAGAGGATAACTTTCCTTACTCAAGTTTATGCTTTATTCCCAGAAAGTAGCTTATTTTCCCCAAGGACAAAACCCGTGTCAACAGAAGGAGGTTCCTCTCAGATCTCAGTAATGCTACTGTTTTCTCTCTGAAATGTCTTGGTGACCTTTTTTATTCTCTTATTGTCATGTTTATACAGACCGATCTATCTATCCAGCCCCAGTCTCCCTCCTGAGTTCCCATTCAGTATCACCAAGTGCCTATAGGACATTTTGAACTAGATGTCCCAGAGGCACCTCGAACTCAACATGTTCAAAGCAGAACTCATTCTCTTTTTGCTAGAACTCATCCCTCTTCCTAACTTCCTTATTGTTGTTGTTGTTGTTGTTGTTGAGGATACCACCATCTTTCCAGTCAGGCAGGTTCACAATTGCAGAGTTATCCTCAACTCCTCATTTCTTCTCCACTCTCTCCTCCCTCATTTCTAGTCAGTTGCTAAATCTTTTTGACTCTATCTCTGCATCTCTCACATCCACCTCCTCTTTTCTCATATGGCCATCATCCCAGCTCAGGCCCTTAGCACTTCTCACCTGGACTATTATAATAGCATCTCTATCCAGTTTACTGTTTCAAATCCTTTGTCCATACTGCTCCCAAAGTGATATTCCTAAAATACACTTCACTTCCCTGCTTAATAAACTAGAGTGATTCCCAGTTGCCTCTAGGATCAAATACAAACAACTCTACTTGGCATTTAAAAACCTTCACAACCTGGTTTCCACTGATCTTTGCAACCTTATTACACACTACTTTCTATCACTCACCCTTTGGTCCAGCCAAATTGACCTTCTTGATTTTTTTTCCCACATATAAGTTTCCATCTCCTATCTCTGTGCCTTTGCACCGGCCATCTCCCATGCCAGGAATGCCCTCCCTCTTCACCTCTGCCTCTTAGAATTCCTAATTTCTGTCAAAATTCAGCAGAGGGGTCACCTCATGAGGCCTTTTCCAACCCCCATCCCCACCCCTCTAATTACCTTGTATTTATCATGTGTATATTTTGTATTTACTTATATGTACCTGTTGTCTATGTAGAATGTACGCTCTTGAGAGCAGACACTGCTTCATTTATGTTTTTTTATCCCGAGTGCCTGGAACTGTGTCTGGCAGACAGCAGGCACTTAATAAATGCTTGTTGATTGAGATCTAACAATGGTCCTGGACTGCTTTTACTATTTGCACCTGAATGGTGTTTTCTCCCCTTTGCCTAACCAACCAAAGCCAGGAAATCAAAACACTTCCTTACCCTGGAAGAAATGTAATAAAATGTCAGTAGATCCAGCACTAAGGGCAGGCAAGGTAGGCTTTGTGTGGAAAGGGTGGACAACAATAGGGATACTTTCAAATGTTGTGGTTTACAAAAGCGCCAGGAAATTCCACTCTCAATGACCCCTGGGTATTTATTTTGTAATAACATGCTTAATGAAAATGAAAAGTCCATTTGTATGTGAGACAATAAAGGCTCCAAACTGAGTGTGAAGGGTAAGACTGAGCTGAGGTCCCTGCAGGTTTAGGGGGCTGCCTCCTGGTATCAGAACTTGGGATATTCTCCCAGTAAATTATGTCAGCTTCCAACTCAATTCAACAAACATTTATTAAGTGCTTGTTATGTGTAAGGCTGTCAGGCCTGGGCAAACAGAAACAATATGGACATTTCCTGCCCTCAAGAAACTGTTGGGAGATCCAGTCGTAGAACATAAACCACTTTCAGCTGTTATCTGACTAGGACACCCTCTCCCACTCCAGTCCTAGGCTAGCTCTTCAGAGGCCTTAGGGACATTCGTCACAGAGGACAAACACGGCCCCGCTGGGTACAGTCCTTTTGTTGTCTGGAGCCTCCTGTGCGATGGGCACATAGTAAATGCTGTGAATGGGTGAGAATCAGATTGGTTTGTTCTGGCCTCTGGGATAAGTCTCATGTAGGTATTTTAGTTTTCTCCCCCTGAATTAAGTCTGTTGTAGGATGGTGGACCATTGCCAATGACTGCTGGCTGGTGTTTGGCTGTGTGGCAGCAGTGTGGCAGCTGGAGTCCTTCCTGTAGTGTGCTCTCTTGTCTTGTGAAGAGCCGGGAGCTACAGGGTGACTGGCAACCATCATTAAATCTTCGTTCTTTTGTCCACAGAAGATCAGATTCTCTCAGATCTCGGCCACACCAATAGAATTTATGGCAACGTGGGGGACGTTGCAGGCGGACAGTTAATGAATGGGAGCTTCTCCATGGATGGGACAGGACAATCCTATCAGGACTTGAGAGATGGGAGTCCTTACGGAATTCCCCAGTCTCCATCTTCTGTATCATCCCTGCCATCCCACACTCCGTTACTCAATGGGCTGGATTACACGATGGACAGTCATTTGGGAATCATTGCACATGGAGGGCAGGGAGTGACCCAGACACTGAGAGTGATGGCTGGGGGGCCTACCTCGGATATCTCTACAGGAAGCAGTGTTGGCTACCCAGACTTCCCAACCAGCCCAGCTTCCTGGCTGGATGAAATGGATCATCCTCCTTTTTAAATGACTCTGCTCCCTACCCTGCTTATTCTTCTGGCCTGAGAGTCCATTCAAGTATCAAGAGACAAACATACTTTTCATGGATAACAGATGCACCAATATGAATTTCCATTATTTTCAATGGAAGTCCTCCACTGATTCCTGGATGTTTGTAACGTATAATTATGTAGGGTATTGTTCTGTGGGGGAATTGGTGGGAGCAGAGGAGTCCTTCTGGAAGAGCATGGGGAATGGATACCATATGGCTCGATGACTAGGGCCATAAGGAATGCTGACTTGTTGGTTCTTCCTCTCATGCCCCATGCTTACAGGCTTTGGCTGTTCATTACTCTGGAAGCACGTGTGACTGTGACTGCTTTGGGAACTCCATTTCAGCTGGTGTGTTTTCACTGAATGCTCCCCAAATCGTTGCCTTTACCAGGAAATGACCTTCTTGCAGCAGAAGTAGCAGACTCAGAGTGCTCCCTTGAATTAAAAATGCTTTTTGGGCCAACATCACCAAAACCTAAGTTTGGAAGTACAGTCATCGGTTCCCAAAGTCACTAGAAACAATGACTTCTATTGTTTGATGGCAAAAACACTTCTCATATTTTTGGTGTGAAAAGATTACTTCTCCCCTCTACTTGATTATGTCCTTTGGACAAGTCTACTGATCCTGCTGATTGACATCTGGAAATTTCTTGGTCCCTGATAGTGATAATTTTATTCACTAACATTACTCCCTCTATAATCAGGCTGCAAGTTAAAAAGATGATGAAATGCTCAACTATGGAATAAACAATGTAGAAAGACAATCAGAGAAAATAAATGTTGGTGAAGATACAGCTTCTGAACATGTAGTCAATTCAGCCCTATTGACTAGCATCAGGTTTGCTTGGAGGGATAGTAATGCCAAGTGGCAGAGACAGTGCTATGTTTAGACTACATTCTGAGTTGAGCTTTTAGGGTATCCTTGTGGGGAACCCCCTTTAAAACAAGAGCCTTTTGCAACACTAATGAGCCTCCTGGACCTTTTACACAGATGTACATTTGTTCAATGTTTTACAATTAGATTGACACCCTAAAAGTGACAGAATGTGAATTATCTGCTAAATCTCACATTTTTTGGGGACAGGGGTTGGGGTAGAAATCATACATGCAACTATAACTAAAAGACCCAAAGAAATCTAGCTTGTCATTGCACCCATTTCTTTTGGGGTCCCTGGCCTGTTATGCTAATGCAGTACATAATTAGGATTATACCTGGGCCCATCCTAGGTAAAGATGTTCATCTACCAGGTATAGAAGTGAAAGCATCTCTAGGATTACCTGGTCTTGCAACAGCACAGCATAGATTAAGAGAAAAGGGGAAGTTCAAATTCTGGTTTACAAGAACCTAGCCTATAGCAGACACCTCTACAGGGTAAGGGCAGCCTCTTGACTTGGTTGTTGATGATAAAGCTCTTCATGTACAAGCTGAAATTCTTCCAGATGGTTTTCTACCTGTTGCCATTGGAAGCAAGGGACAGTTCTGTCCTTGTCTTCCTGTTATGTGGATGTTTCTTTCTGCTTCATACCTGCTATATACTCCAGACAGAAGAAACCAATAAGGTATGGTTTGCCAAATATTAACCTAGGGATTAGGGATGCTAAGAGCTCTTTCTTCTCTAAACAGCTATTCTGCTTTCACTGTCTAGGACAGATTACCCATTGAGGACTTTGGGAAGCAATGTAGTATTGTGGAAAGTGTACTTAATGTGGAGTCCCAGGACCTAAGTTTGAATCCTGACCCTGCCTCTTGCTACCTATTTGACCTTGGGCAAACCACTTAACCTCTCTGGACTTCAGTTTCTTCAACTGTAAAATGAGTGGGCTGGAATAAATGACCTTTTTTGTGTCATGGGCCCCTTTGGTAGCTTGGTGAAGCCTATGGAACCCTCCTCGAATAAAATAAAATACATAGTGTAATAAGGGTAAACAATTATATTGAATTAAAGTTATCAAAATACCAAAAAAAAAATACAACCCAATTTCATGGACCTCATGTTAAGAATCCCTGGTCTAAAAGGGAGAAATAAGCAGGTTTATCCTTTACTGCAGTGTTCTTTAACAAATTCCTCTTACCAGGGCCCTTGTGACTGCTGAAAGCAGGTCTTACCCATGACCCATGGCCAGCTGGTTCATTACTATGTATTAATACTTCTTCTCCAAGGTCAGGGGCTAAATGTGCTATTGTCTCAAAAAAATTTTTTTGGGGGGACAAGTCAGGCAATACAGGAGGCTGCAAATGAAGACTTTATTTCTTAGATTCCATGTACACTGATGATGTGTGTTACACTGGGGATGTGTTACACAAGCAATGTGGACACCTAGTTTTTGTTTTTTCTCCTTTTTATAAAACAGAACTTTGCCTACTATCTTTTGAGAATAGAGCAAAAAGGGAAACCCTGAATGCCCTGCACAGTCCTAAGGAGGTTGTAAAGGTTGTATAGGCTGAAAACAAAGCCCTCCGGACCCAGGTTTCTTCAGCATTGACATCAGGGATTTCCTTTTAAGCTCCGAGGATCAATGTTTTCCCCAGAACTAATTAGCACAACTTGGAAAATCAACTGGAGAATTTTTACTTTCTTTTGGTAGCAAGCCCACAGCAGCACCAAACTCAGTGGTTGAAGACGGCTGGCTTTGTTGGTTCTTCACACGTGCCCAGCTCATCCTCCCTTAAGACCTACAGGAACATCATAAGGAGATAGTGCAAGTTAAGGGGGCAACGCAGGGCAGCCTGCTGCTGTCTTGATTTGTGGCACTTCCTGGAAGAGTAATATGTTCATCATGGTTCTTCCTTCTTTTGCTCAGAAATTCTCATGAAGTAGCAGGGAAAATGAATAAGCTGATACCGTTTTCTTTATTCAGGCTGCCTGGTGAAGTCATCCTATCTTTCAAGCAATCTTCAAAGCACATGTTGGTGGCCCATCAAAAAAGCACACCCATGGCTGCTCTTGTGTTTTAAAATAGATCGGCTTTTTGGTGAGCTACCTTTGCAAAGAGATCGGGAGGTGTCGCCTGACATCCATCCAAATGTCCTCATCTCCCCTTCTCAGTCATTCTAGGATAGGGGCTCTTAATTTTCTCTGTGTCATGGATTCTTTCAGCAGTCTGATGACTTTGGATCCCTTCTCACAAGGATGTTTTTGAATGCATAAAATAAAATACAGTGGATTACAAAGGAAATCAATTATGATAAAGTAGTTATCAAAATATATTTTTTTAAGTTCATAGATTCCGGGTTAAGAATCCCTGTGCTTAAGGAGAAAAGCTGGGGGAAGAGCTAGTAATAAGAGAAGAAGCAACATAGACAGAAGAACTCTATGGCTTGGCAGCTTGCTCTTTCTAAGATGTTGCACTGTTGCAATTTCCCCTTTTGCTTACACAACAGAACTGATTTTAAAAAAATGAAAGGGATGCCATCCAAAAATACTGACAGTATTTGGCTCTGCTCTTCACTCCAAGGGAGCAATTAACCAGTGCCCATCATCTTCAGTGCTTGGCTAATGGTCTAATAGGTAGAAAGCTTGGACCAAGCTGATTAAAACTCCAGTACCTGGTTTCCAATGGTAGATGTTATTTTAAAAAAGGGAGAGGGACAAACCAAGGGACAGGGAAATTATCTAGGTCTATTTGCCAAAATTAAATCAAACCATAAGGGAAGAAAATAATCTAAGGGATAACCTGGCCCAGGGGTTCACTGTGGATGACTAAGGAATATGTAGGAAAGAAAATGATATCCCCTCTCAGACTCAAACTTCTACATGTATCTGCTGCCTTGTTAGCAATGGGAGATTTCACATTCTTAGCAAAAGCTGTAAATGTCCTCTCTTGGGCTGATATTCGGTCTCTGCAATTCCTTGTTCAGGAATTTTGAAATGCATTTGATTACGTGTCTTGCCTGACACCTCAATTCTCACTATGGATATTGCCATCACCCCCAAGTCAGCCAGCACAGTTTGGAAGAGCTGTGGAGACTCATTTTGAAACATTGCACTTTAAAAGTTGGAATCTCTGAGATGAAGACGAATTCAATTAAGCGGAAATGAGTTTTGTTTTACTGCCTGCTGCTGAAGGGCTCTGGGCATGCTGAAAGCTAAATAAAAAGCACATCACTGGCACATGCTTACTCTCTCTCTCAGACTGGTCAATTGGCTCTTTTTCCCCCCGGTCGTTGTTCCATTGGCATTGACACAGAAACTGAGACCAAAGAGAGAGAGAGAGAGAGAGAGAGAGAGAGCTCAGCAAAGCCACCCCATCCACACCCACCCTGCTTGGTAGGACCAAATTGAAAGCACATAGCTCGTTTCATGATCCTAGTACTGGTGAAGGAGACAGCTGGCAGTTAGCCAAGGCATCAATCACTCATTCACTCAGCTAAGCTGGGCAGGCTTCAGAGTGCAGGCTATTTGCTGTGTCCCAGGTGGACGAGAAAGATACCCCCATGCTTCCGCAATTGCCCACAGGGACAGAGATCCTATCACGACTTCCCATTTGAGCACAGCATCCAGCTGAGCAAAGGTAGGTTCAGGCTGCAGGACGCCAGATGCCAGATTGCTCTGAGCTTGCCTCCCAAGCTCCCCTATCCCCAAGCTCTTGACCATCACCCTTACCTTTCACAGTGTAAATTTTGTACAGTTAAAAAGAAATAAAGTCTTGTTTCCTGGGGGAAAATAAAAGAACGAAAGGAAAAAAAAAGATCCTGCCTACCCTTATTTATTTATTCTCATGTGTCTTTGGATAACAGAAGCCAGTGAGCTTATTTGTATCTGCCTCCTGTGCGTTGGCATGAGATGTGTATGGTTACACTCTATGTAAAATAAAAATGGAAAGTTCTTAAGAACCTGATTTGTCTGGCTTTTTATTCACTATTGAAATAAAGAGACTAAGACATCAGAGTTGAAAACACCCTTTTGTCACCAGAAAAAGAAAAACCACCACATACTCATATTTCAAGGTAAATCATAAACATCAGGAGTGCTTAGTAATACTAATAATGTTTTATATCCACAGTGACCTGTGATATACAAAGCACTTTCTTTCCAAAACCTCTGTGACATAGACATTTTAAGTATGCTCATTCCTATTAAAGGCAGCAAGATGGAAGAGTGGATATAGCACTGGGCTTGGCATCAGGAAGAAATAAAATTCAAGTCTAATCTCAAGACACCAGCTATGTGGACCTGGGCAAACCACTTAACCTTTTCCTCAGTTTCCTCAGCTGTAAAATGGAGATAACAGCCCTTACTTCACAGAATTGTTACAAGGATCAAACAGTATTTGTAAAGCTCTTATCACAGAGCCCAACACACAGCAGGTACTATGTGGATGCTCATTTCCTTCCTCATTTCACAGAGGAAGAAACAAGCTCAGGGAGACCAAAGATCTTACTCACAGTCAAAATTACTATGTGGCAGAGCTGGGATTTGAGCTAAGATCTTCCTGCCTCCTAGCCTGGTCCAGGGGGCTTTCTATTCTATCATACTGCCTATCATTGCTAGGCTGGTAGGCCTTGAGTTCTGTCTTGTGTCAAGCTGAAGGGCTGTCTCTCTGCCAGAGCTGTGCTCTCTCCCAGGACACTAAGAGTGGTCAGAGAAACTTGATAAATCACATGGACTTTAGCAACTGGTTCTCAGTTGAATATTTAAAGTTCTTTAAACTTAAAAATTTCTTCCTTTTAGGGAAAAGAGTATGTTTGGGTGGGGGCAGAAGAGGATATAGGAAGACCTCATCCAAGTCCAAAGGGCTCTTCAAGAGGCTGTCTGGCAAGTGAGCTCCCCCTTCTCATCTATTCTCTTAGATAAGCTTTCCTAGAAGCCTCTGGGGCTGAGGTTTCCTCCTCTAAGGAGGCTTTATTAGTATGCAGGACTTGAAGTTTAGCTGGAAATAAGAGCAGCAGAGACACTTTCATCAATAAAATCTTTTTTGATTAAAGTCAGAGTATTTCTCTAGAGTTGGGCTCCAGTCTGAGAAAAATCAGTGGGTGCTTTTTCCTCTTTTAATTGCAATTTTGTCGGGGTACGAGACAGGGTCCAGAGAGAAAGGTGATTACATCGTGTCCACCAAGAGGGCAGCCCTCAGCATCTGGCTAAGTAGTTAGTGCCCTTCAAAAGGAGAGAGCTTCAATGCCTAAGAGGTGGTTGGACTCATGATGCTAAACAAGAGACAGAAATGTAGAGCCATACACTTCTAATTCCTCTGCTACTGGATTATTGTTCGACTTTGAGCAGGGCTCCTTTGTACTTTCCATTCCTCCTAATCCTTTAGAAAAGGAAGAACAATGCCTCTTACTCTGCCAAGCAGGGCCAGCTTCCAACGAAGGGGGCTGGGGACTGACTACTTATTGAACTTTTGGGAGAGGGTGCTTATGATGTCCTTTGATTTCACTTCTATAGGGACAGGATTATAAGTCCTTTGACAAATATTCAGTTTGTATCTGCAGCACCTCATCTAGCACAATGCTTGGCACACAGGAGACAGTTATGAAAAAAAATATTGGTTGAACTGAACTGAATCTTTAATGAAAACCTATGTACCAGACACTGTGCTAGGTACTGGGGATACAAAGGTAAAAATGAAAGTTCCTGCCCTTAAGGCTCTTATATTCTATATTCCACTGGAGGCGAAATAAACAAGTAAGTAAATATATCCATGCACACACAGAAGAAAGAAAACACATACAAGTGTCTCCAGAAGGAGAGCACAGCTCCGTATGAAGAGGATGGTCAGGGACACAGAAGGAACGGGGAAGGACGGGGACAGGGCTGGGAGTGCTCCTGTCTAGGCAACGTGACTCGTAATCCCATGGGTTTTTTGGTCCTGGATTCATAGACTCATGAGTTGTAGGGATTCTGAGTGAGCCACTGGCAGCGCGGATTATCAAAATCTTTATAGTAACAATGAAAATGTTGGTTTGATCCTGAACAAAAGGTGGAAGAAGGGAGTAGAGGATGCACACAAGAAGCTATAGGATAGATGACAAGTTCCTGGTCCAAAATCCTTCATCTCAGAGAATTTTTTGACAACAGATCAGCAGACAGTACTGTTGGGGCTAAGGGGAGTGCCAAACTAAGTGGGGAGGGGAAGGAAAATCAAGGAGATATTTGCAGCAATTTGATGGCTAGAGCTAACCCTGCTCCTAGGGCAGTGATGAAGAAGATCAAATAAAAATTTTATTATAAAGTGTGGTAAAAATTGGAACTGCTGATGATACTGGTGTTAATTTTAGTTTCCTGATCTTAAGACTGAAGATTGTCAGATGAATCTACTGTAAGGTTTCTCCTTCAGGTAACATAGGGTCTTTGGTTCATGCACATCTGTAACTAAAGCACTGTCACACTAGACTGCCTATCTAATCTTTGCTGGCTGTTCCCAATGCATGGAATGCTCTCCTTCCTCCTTTGGCATCCTTAAAGTATCAGATGAGATCTCACCTTCTCCAAGAAGCCTTTCCTAATGCTTCTTGATGGCAGTGCCTTCCTTCTATAATCTTAGAGGGATTTATCCTGAATATGTCTCACTTGTACATTGCTGTTTGCATGTTGTCTCTCTCACATTAGACTGTGAGCTCCTTGAGGGCAGGATGGGTTGTTTTTTTTTTTCTGGTGGCTGGGAAGGTGCCTTCCTTTATGTGCTCAAAATTTAGTACAGTGCTTTGGCACATAGCAGAGCTCAATACATGCTTGAGAATGACATAACACCTGATCCACTGCTCCAAGGACTAACAGCCTGCTGAATAGCAACCTAGAGTGTGCAGCTTCCACATCTGGACATGACATTTACTCCAGGAACTTCTTGTCTGGGGTTTTGTGTCCTCAGCTAACAGACAGAAGGTGATCTGGTAGGAGAGGTTGAATGGTGCAACACAAAGTGTGCTGTTATTCGAGTTGGGAGGCCCGTGATTCCATCTTGACTTTGCCACTTATTAGCTATGTGACTGACAAATCACTTAAACTCTCTGATCACCAATTTCTTTACCTGCAAATAATACTGGAATTATTCTGTGCAATTACCTTTTTTTTCTTTGTCTATTAAAGACTTGTTCTTGAGTGGTTTGATTTTCAAGCTGAAAGCAACCCAAAAAGACAGTTACTAGAGAAGGGAAGAAAAGAAATAACTGGATGGAGAAAATTACATGAGCTTGGGGCCTCAGAACCCAGCAGGACTGAGATAGAGGGCTCCTAAGTCAGCTTTCCCATTTCTCTTCATTTCTGTCTCAGTATTTTACCCAGCCAAAAGCTTAGAACAGTAGATAAAAGGACAGCCTTGGTGTCATGGAGACCTGGGTTCAAGTGCTACTCTGGATACATACCAACTCAATTACTAAGAGCACATTCCTTGAATTCTGTAACTAAGACTATAGTTTCCAAACCTGAAGTTCTTTAGACCAAGAAATCTAGAGAGCATTGGTGGGTGGGGAATCAAGCCCTAAGGCAGACCAGAGGCAAATTAAAGGAACTGGAGGGTCCTCTTGCCATGTTCTCCCCCACTTTTTTGTGGTAGTGGTGATTTCTACTTTAAAATGGGGATTATTCTTGTTCTAATAGCTGTCTAGCATAGCATCTGGCACATGGTAGGGGCTTAAAATGACTGGAGGATAGAACTGTCACAATGATTGGCACAGGGAGGTCAATTTTAAACTAGCAGTTCCCCACCAGTGGAGATTTTCAAGGAGAAAGTTAAATGTTGCAAATGTTATAGCTCAAGTTGGGGTTGGTTTAGACCTCTGAGGTCCTTTTAAACTCTGAGACTGTTTTTCATGAGCTTCTTCCTTTGGACTGGAATAAAAATGATTAGGATAAAAATATTTACTGCTTTCAGTGAGTTCAGTTTTGAACCTATTTTAAAAACCTGCCCCACCATTCTTTAGGTTCTAAATATTATAACTTTAATTCCCCCTCTCTTTGAAAAATGTCATTTTCATTCCATTTTAGCATTCAAAATTCATCACCCACCCCTCTCCCCCCAAGTCCCATAAGACTGGCAGAAAGAGTGAATAACTAAATTCAGCTTTGGGCATTTCTTCTACTACTGAACATGAACTTGAAAAGTAAACATCAAGTTGCCATTTTGCCCTTTTTGCAGCAGAAATAAATATGATGGGTGAGAGAGGAGGAAGGAAAAATCAATGCTTATAAAATGGGACCAAAATCATTAAGAAGAGGGAAATTTTTATCATCATGCTTCTAAGAGGGGTAATAAAAACACACCACTAGCACTATTAAATAAAGGTCTTTTAAATGATCAGCTCTTGCCCTAAAAAGAGTATATCACATGCTTATAGGAAAACCAGGTCTGGCTGATTTTGTGCTTTCTCTTTCCCAGATCTCTTAAAATAAGGAATTTCCTAGGATTTTTTACATTTGGTGTCTTTCCTGCTTGCTCCCTGGACCTTAATGCAAAGAGGAATCAGACCTCAGTATTTATACCATGAACAATTCCAGGGTGATTTCTGACAGGAAGGACATATCTACTCCATCCCTAAGCCCCAGGCCAACTTTCCTGTTCTTCTTCTCTGGGATCTCCTCATGTGTCTCGGGACTTTCTCTACCATGCCCCTGGAGCCTTCTTGTCCTGAGGTTCACTCTACCTCTGTAACCACTTTGTTGTGGCTGGTTTTTCCCAGAATCTCAATTTTAATGAAAGTGATCAGGGTAACCCTCTCCATTCCTGATGCTCCAGCCTTTCTATACTGTGCTCCTGTGTGGTATCTTTCCCCTCCACCCTTTGCATTGAGGGTTTTTATGTGTGGTCTCCCTCCTTTTGAATTCAAGCTCCTCAAGGGCAGGGGCTTTCTTCTGGCTGATGTTTGTATTTCCACAGCTTAGCACAGTACATGGCACGTGGAAAACACTTGATGAAAGTTTGTTGTTATCAAGTGTAACGCTACTTTACTGAGACCCGGCTGGAAAAATTCCTAGCATACTAGGTTGGAATCTAGGATTGAATAAAGCTGAATGACAAAAGAAGATATGTTTGCTATATCAATACATGCAATTAAGCCAGACATAAGCCCACTGAACTTTCTGAAACAGTCAACAAAGGGAATGTTTTCAACTCATTCCTCACCTGTTGTCCATATCTGTAATAGCAGTTTTCTATTGGAAACTGAGCACATTATTTACTAATATAAAACATGACCCCAAATGGGTTTTGGCAGATGTCTTTGCATACAGAAATGGAAAGTACAGGCGATGATCTGGGGGTTAAATCTGTCACACATTTAGGACACCTGGGACTCGACTTTCATTTCAGAAAGCCAGGCATTTATGATGGTGATGACACCCTCCCTTGTTGCCCCATTTGCACATACTCTAATTCTCCTAAACACAGTGTGATCTCAGAAAGCTGCTCTGAAGCATTCCTTCTTGCTGTGTCTGCTTACTGTCCAGCTGGACCGTCCAGTAGTCTGCAGACAGTGACCTAGGAAGACAGTCTTGCTTTGTAGCAGATACCTGCAAATGGTTAGGGCTCATCCAAGTTGGAGGGAACACTATAAAAAGGAACCATATTACGGGTGAACCAGGGCTCTCTATACTCAGCGTGCGCTGGCTTTCTATTTTTTAATCATTTTAACATTTAATGCTTCTCAATTAAAGTGATTTCCTAGAGTGGATGCCAAGCTTCATTTAGAATGCACATTAACCACTTTAGGTATCGGTGGTTAAAGGCACTGAGGGATTTAAACAGCAATCCACAAGTCTGTTCAGTAAAGGTTTGGTGGAATAAAGCAGATTATAAACAATAATATATGTCTCTCTTTTCTTTTTTTTGGAAGGGCTCCAAACTCACAAACAGGGCTAAAGTGCTATAAACATATCCAGGACTAAGCTTTGAGCTCCACAAATGTACTTCATGAAAGCTGTGGGCACTGGTCAGGCCACTTTTCATCCACATGTGGGTGTGTATTTTAAAAGAATGTTTTATTACGCAAAATGTCCATCAACTGAACTTACCTTCCAAATATTAAAATGCAAACCAGGATTGCCGCGTAAGTGAGAGAAATAAATCCTGGTCCCGATGCAAGGGATGAATGTGTTGTTGCTGCTCATATTCTGCATGAAGGTCACCTCCCTTCCCGACATCCTGCAAGTTCACAGCCACTGTACAGTTTTTTTTTAGATGTTATGTTACTTCCTCACATCAAAATAGGGACAGCAAAGGGGATTCAGTCTGGGGAGATTTCAGCTCTCCTGGGTGCCTGTATGACACCATTTCTGAGTGGGTAGCTTATAGTGTTGTCTTCATCTTAGTCCAGAGATTCTAAACCATCTTTTAACTTCGCTGTTTTCTTAGTGGCCCCAGAAATTAGGAGCTATCTGTAACTATTACCCCTTTGGGGACAATTGGGAAGGTAGGTAGCACAGTGTAGGAAAGTGGCCCAGATGGGAATTAGAGTCGTGGGTTTGCCACTGATCTTGGCAAGTTACTTATTTTTCTGAGCAGCAAGTTGGTGTGGAAAATGTGTTGGAATTAGGAGAGATTTGGGTTTGATTATTGTCTGACAATAAATACTACTTGAGTGACCTTGAACAAGTCATTTTTGCTCACTTTCCTCACCTGGGAAAAAAAAATGGATCGCAATATTGACCTCAAAGGGTTGTTATGAAGAAAGTACCTGGCCAACTCTAACGTGCTTTTATCAATGACCTGTGAAATCATGGTTCTACTTGTTACTAATTGTGTGAGACTGGAAGTATGGTATGGTGAATAATAGAGAACTGACTAGTTAGGAGGACCTGGGCTCATATCCCCCTCCTGATGCTATGGGTGATCTTGGGCAAAGTATTTAACTTTCCTGGGTGTCAGTTTCCTCATTTGTAAAATGAGTGTGAAAGGGTCAAAGATAGCCTTTGAGGTCAGTCACAACTACTGTGTGTCTGTTTCCTCTTCTATAAATTGGGGATACTGGTATTACATCTCAATTTTGTTGTGAAGCTCAAATAAAATAATGTATGTGAAGACATTTACATGTAAAATACTATACAAAGATACAGTGTTTTTTGTTTAGGAAGAATATAAGTTTGGTGAGAAGCAATATTAGCAGTAAGAAAGATTCAGCACTGGCCATGAAATATACATCTAAATCACATGAGCCAGCACACAACTTGGAGACAACCATACCTGTATTTCTTGTTACTTTATCCTAAGGTAGCCTTTTAGTTGCAGAAGGCCTTGTTAGCTGTCTTCAGAAATGACTAATTTTTGATTAAAGATGGTGCATTTAGACAGCTTTTAAATCATGGAATTTATTTGAAAAAAGTAACATAAAATAGTGAAAACAAAATCCTGACATTCACTTGAGTAATGAGATAAAATTACAAATAGGAAAATTTTAAGGTATGATGACCAAGAACCAGGTCTGATTTCTCTTTGCCCAATGGTGATTAATAGATTGTTTTAAGATTCCTCATTTTTTGTGTATATTAAACCACAGACAAGGATTACAACTAGTATCAGGTATTCTTGAGATTTTTATTCTAGAAAGGGGCTGTTTCTCTTCATTTAAAACCTATGCTTGAATATCACTTCCAGGGCTGTATCTCAAAGAAATCATACAAATAGGAAAAGGACCCATACATATAAAAATATTTCTAGCAGCTCTTTTTGTGGTGGCAAAGAATTGGAAATTGAGGAGATGCCCATCAATTGAGAAATAGCTGAACAAGTTGTGGTATATGAATGTAATGGAATATTGTGCTATAAGAAATGATGAGCAGACGGACTTCAGAAAAACCTGGAAAGACTTAGATGAACTGATGTTGAATGAGGGGAGAAGAACCAGGAGAACACTGCACACAGTTACAGCCACATTATGTGATGACTGACTTTGATAGTCTTTGTTCTTCTCAGCAATGCAAAGTGCTTAGACAACTCCAAAAGGTTCATGATGGAAAATGCTGTCCACATTCAGAGAAAGAACTATGGAGTCGGAATGAAGATCAAAGCATACATTTGCTTTCTCTCTTTTTTGTTTTGTTTCTTCTTTTTTTTTTGTGGTTCATTACATTGGTTATAATTCTTCTTTACAACATAATTAATGTGAAAATATGTTTAACATGAATGTGTATGTAGAGCCTATATCAGATTGCACGCTGTCTTGGGGGAGAGAATTTAAAACTCAAAAGCTTGCAGAACTGAATGCTATAAACTAAAAATAAACAAATAAACACACAAATAAATAAAAATACCTATGTTTGATAATTACTTTCTCAGTCAGTTCTCAATATGTTAACTGCCCTTTAACATTATAGATGAAAACCTATAGTTCAACCATTATGAAATGGTACTGAAACTACTAAAAGATAACTGAGTCAATGCTTCAAATAATCATGAATCATTTTATTACCACCACAATATTGTATAAATGTTTCTCTGAGCAGATCAAATTCTAAATTGACTAAATCTTCTAATTCTCATTTAAAAAAATATTAAAAGCTCATTATAATGGAAAAATAACTGAGGAAAGGATGCCAGCTCTGAAGAGGCTACACTATGAAGAAAGCAGCACTTTCTTGTATGTCACTTTGTACCTGGGAACATGATCTCATTCACAGCATGACAGCATTCATGCAACAGCAAGGTATTTTATAATGGGAATTTACCACAAGGAAAAACAACGCCAAGTGTAGCCTACTTTAAAGTACTTAGTGAAGGTTTTAGGGCATACTTTTGCTACATAAAATCTAAGTCAGTTTAAAAACCAGGCAAAGGCTTTTCTGGTGAGCAAGGGACAAAGAAGCTGGAAAATGATGAGACAAGTATCTAATTCCTTTTATTTTGATCAATATTTTAACAATTCAAATAACAAATCACCATAGGAAAATGTACTGGCATGTCACTAGAGAGTGTGCTATTTCCCACATTCTTCTATGAAGAACATACTCATTTACTGAGGGGACTTCGAAAGCTTGAAACTTCACATAGATGCTGGGCAAATAAGATGTCACATTTCAGTTCAAAAAAAGAAGCACCTAAAAACCTCTATGTACAATTGAAACAGCTATTTAATGAGGTCTATTACTTAACCCTCCACCAAACAAAGCTCAGCTATGCTGCTATCCTAAACCTGGTACATTAATCCTCAAAGATGTTGCAGTGTCCAGGACATGGAACAATAAGCCACAGCCAAGTAGTTAAAGCTGGCAGGAAGCAAAGAGATACCTATTTAATAAAAAGGTTCACTGGATAATAGCAACCTTTTAGTTAGAAAATGCTGAAACATTAAAAAAAAACACAGATGATTCCAGATCTCTGCTTCTGCTGCTATACTTTTGGCTAAAGAGATTCAGACAGAATTATGTGATGTTTCTTATAAAATATGTGGAAAATGGTCAATAATTTTCACATCTTCATTAGAGACATGGCTATATTATGAGCTTAACTCTGAATTATGTTCAGATATTCATGTATTGTGGAAAGACTGTTTTTGAGAGACCTTATGAAATATTCTGAGACAAAATTATGGAACCAAACCTCAACTATCTATGGTATTGGTGGAATGAGTGGTGGTGGAGTATTCAAACAGTTCTTACTCTGTATCCTCTAGCTCAGTGGTTCTCAACCTTCCTAATGCCATGTATGTAGGCATATCTGCATGTGGGCGGACCTGCCTGGAGCCGGAGAGAGAAGGGTCTCGGTTCCTGAGACCATTAGAAATGTGTGATTTTGGCTGGTCTTAGGCAACCCCTGTGACCCCTGTAAAAGGGATGTTCAACCTCCAAAGGGGTCATGACCCACAGATTGAGAACCGCTGCTCTAGCTGGAGTGTCCTTCTTCCCTTTCTTTAATACTCATAAGTCCTAGGCATCCTTTAAAGCTCAACTAAATGTGATTGCCTTCTTGAAATCTTTCTCAATCTCCCTTAATAACTTTTCCGCCTTGTTTGTAATTGTGATGTACTTATCTTTTATTATTATATATTACAGCTATGTCTAGGGAAGTTAGGTGGCATAGTACACAGAGCACTGGGCATGGAGTCAGGAAGACCTGAGTTCAAATCTAGCCTCAGAAATTTACTAGTTGTGTTATCCTGGGCAAGTCACTTAACCCTGCTTGCCTCAGTTTCTTCATCTGCAAAATGAGCTGGAGAAGGAAACAGCAAATCGCTCTGGTATTTTTGCCAAGAAAACCCCAAATGTGATGACAAAGCATTGGACATTACTGAAATGGCTGCATAAAACAGCTATGTCTAGTGATTTCTTAATCTACACCAAGATGATATACTCCATGAGGACAAGGGACTTTGTCTAATTCAAATTTTATATTTCCACCAGCAACTTGCATATGGTCTGAATACAGTGCGTACTTAATTTTTATTGCACGTATTGTGTTTTTGAGTTAGAGTGGACCCCGGTGACCCATCTAGTCTAATCTAAAACTGTAAGGAACCCCCACTATAACATTCGACAAGTGGTCATCTACTCTCCACTTGAAGACTTCCAACGTGGGGGAAAGAAACACCTTCTAAGGCTGCTCATTGCATTTTGGGGCAGTTTTGATTGTCTGCAAGTTTCCCCCTGAAATCAAGCCTAGATTTGCTTCTTTTCAACTTCTACTCATTGATCCTGGTTCTGCCCTCAGGCCAAACAAAGCTCCTCGATTCTTCCTTTCACAGGACAGCCGTCTAAATACCTGAACGTTGTTAACATGTCTCCCTTTGAATCTTCTCTTTCCAGGCCAAACATTTCTTGCTGAATTAATCAATCTTTATATATGACATGGATTCAAGGCTATTTGGCTGCCTTCCTCTAGACTTAGCCAGTTTATCAACATTCTTAAACTGTACCACCAAGAACTGAACACAGTGCTAAAGAAGTGGTCTGACTAGGGCAGAGTAGAGAAGGATTTCCTTATTCCCATAAATTATGTCTAATTCGGGCCAAGATTTCACTAGTTTTTTTTTTGGCTGCCATACCAGTGCTACCTTATATTGAGTTTATATCCATGAAAATCCCCAGATCTTTTTCATATAAACTGCTGTTTACCATGCTTCCACCCTCCCACACTTAGGATGTTGATTTATATAGTAGGTGCTTAAGAAATGCCTGTTGGATGTATTAGCCTAATGAAGCCTTGCACTGGATAATTCAATGGGCGGAGGTGAGAGGGCTGGGTGTTCAGAGATCTCAGTTCTAGTCTGGAGCAGCCTAACATCAGGGCTAGAACTCGGGGCTGGTACCACAAAACCATAAGGGCCTCTAATCATTAAGGAGTCATTATTGATGCTGCCATTTGCCATGCCAAATGAGGTGTTGGGGATTATCAAACTAAAAAAGACGAAGATGGGCATCTGTCCCTCTTTGTCATTATGTCAACCTGGTCCCAGCAGTGGGGCTGTCTAGCTGGTTGGGTTACTTTGGGTAAGCCAGTGAATCTCTATACATCCCTAGTTTCCTCATCAGTTAAACGGGATAACAGCACCTGTCCCACTACTTCACAGGACTATTGTGAAGAAAAAAAATGCAGTCATGCATGGTAAAGCACTTTGAAAAGTTACAACAGGTATTATTATTTAAATGATAGCTAATCTGTGTGTGGCTTTCTTTTCCGCCATGCCATGATTTTAGAGAGATTAAAGTGGTAAAGGACTCAGAAGTTCACTCCACGAATTCAAAGGGTTTGGCCCTAACCTTTGAAAGGTTTCTCTAAGATTTTTAAAAGGATTGTAGGATTTACAGTTGTAGGGGACCTCAGAGATGATCCAGTTCTACCTCTTCACTTAAAAGTGATACTTATGCTATAAAGACTCCCTTGATCTCCCTGATGCGGGTGTTCCCTCCAGGGGTGCAGCTCACAACCCATCTAAATCTTTTCAATGAGGTCCTAGAGTAAAATTCTGCAGAGTGGCTTCACACTAGTACTAGGAGAAGCTGCTATCCAAAGTGCCAAACAAAAGATATACATTTGTTATCCCCCCCTCTTGCTACATGGCCAGCCCATTAATATATCTATTTGGTCATGTCTTTTATCAATCTTTTTGCTTCTAATTCTTGGTTGGCAGTGTGCTACAATCATTGATATCAGTCCTACAAAGCATCTCCATTCCTTGCATGACCTGCAGCTCTGATTCTTTATATTCCATAACTCACAGCCTTAGAGTGCTGGTGTTAAAACACTGTGTGCTTGTTTGTTTTTGTTGCTGCCTTTATTCAGTGCATTTACCTGAAGAGGTCTTGAGCGCTACACATGCTCTGGGAGGTAGCTTTAGCTGCTTTATCTATGAAACAACAGGATGGGACCAGATAGCTTTGCATCTCTAATAGTTTGTGGTTTTATGATTCTAGATCCAGGGGTTAGAAGGCTGATGTTGGTGAGAAACCAAACACATTCTACATACATACTGAGTATGTATTTTCCTTGACAAGCCATTTGGAGTGCGACTCTAAAAACTATTAAAAGTATCACAAGTCCACAAAAAGTTTCCGACTCTTGAAATAGTGGGAAGGGCAAAGAAATAAGCCTCAGTAAAGAGTTTGGGTGATAACCCGAGATATTTTGTTCTGTCCCCATTTGATACTTTATATGATCTCTTTCAATTCCTTATATTTAGAGGCTTACAGAATTAGAAGAAACCTTAAAGATGATCTTAAAGGGAAGTAATTTCTCTCTCTCTGTCCCTCCCTCCCTCATTTTCCTGATGAGTCAACTGAGACTGAATTAAGTTAAGTATCATGCCCAAAGCCACACAGCAAGTAAGTAGAAGACCTAGGATTTGAACCCAGGGCCTTTATTGAAAATCCAGAACTTAAAGAGAAAGTAAAACTTTGTGAGGCTGCAGAAGTAAAGTTTTAGGATAGGAGTAAAAACCTTCTTGAGAGCTGTCAATCTGAATAATGTACTGGCCACGTGACTAGTTGAGAAGAACAGTGAAAGTTTGGATAATAAAGCTTTGACTGAATTTCTTTTAGAGTATAATTCAGTTTTAAAAAATGGAGACCAAAAGAGTTAGAAGATTTCTACCCTTCAGAGCTAGTAGTAATACTTAGCAAAAATTAGGCAAAATATTTTGGGTTATTAGACAGAAAGGTTTATTACATATGTGTATTAGAGTAAAAAAAATCAACAGTGATATTTTGATGATGTATCTTCAGTGAGAAGGGAAATCCTATTAAGTACCTTTGTTGGGAAATGGAAAAAGATGGTCAGCTATGCTTTTATGTGTAGACACTGGCACTAGGGCACTTAGGACAACATTTTAAAGTAGAGTACTGAACTGAGAATTATATCAGAATGAAAAAAGTTAAAAGTGATAAAGGCCAAAGAGTAAGGATATACAGGATAACCTCAAAAAAGATTTGAGAACTTTTTAGTTACATCACTTACAGATGATTTATTCTTCTAACCCAAAGACTGCTCTAACCCCACAGAAACTGATGACTAAAGTACAAATCTTACACTGCTCTGTTGCATTAGAAATATCAAACAAGAAAGATCTGTAATCGGATATCTGAGTCAATAAATACTCAAACTATTCCTCTCTTCCCCCAAATAACAGTGGTATCTGAAAAGTTATTTTTAACATTTTTTTTCATTCTTATAGTAGAACCAGAAATAACTGCTTCAAAGTACTTCGCATTATATTTTTGAATATGGGTTCATTTGAACTGTTATTAACATAACCCAGAATTCACAGCTGAACCCACACTAAAACATTTCCTCTTTCAAATAAGTTTGTTCAGAAGGTTTAGAGCTCAAAAGGGCATGGACAATCACCTAATCCAATCCCCTCATTTTATATAAGAAACTGAGGCCTGGAGAGGTAAAGAGACTTGCTCTAAGTCACAAACGTTATTAGGGCCAGAATCTGAACCTACATTTCCTGACTTCAGGTACAGTAATCTCTAGGCCAAACTCCTGGAAAATCAAATTAAGTAGTATGGAAACATTAGCTCATCATGTATTCACCATGAGAAGGTTCTTGGATGACTAGTTGAGTTTCTGCCTCAAAATGTATTCTTTGCTTAGGTTTAGCTCCCCTACTTTTGGCAAGGAAACTCAAGGAATCCTAATCTAAAATGCTCAAGGTAGGAACATAAGTTATTTCTATAATAACTCAAGAAGAGTTAAAGGGGAAGCAAAACCAGGTTTCCACTGTTGTAATGGATAATGCCAACACAACCCTTATGCTACAAAGAGATACAAGGCTGCTATGTATAATAACAGTATTAACTGCTTCTGGAAAACAGTTTCTTGAATTCAAATCTCGGTAACTGAATGAAAGAGTTAAATATTCTGAAGCTGGCTTTATAATGCACTTGATAGTCCTATGGTGATGGTTATATTCAATTAATGACCTAAAATTATAAGAGAACTCAAAAAAGCTTAAAGTGAAATAAAAAAAAATCACTATCTCACACTTAAATCCCATTGACTTTGCTTTGATGTGAGAGAACAGGAAACTAAAAGCTTGGCTAATATATATCAAGATGGAATTGCCAAATGTTGACAGAAAACAACAGTGTTTTGCACAGAGGAGATACTTACTAAATGACTGCAGAATCAGGTGAAAGAGAGGTCAATGGGCCAAGCTGCTGCCCTTTAAGCCTGCATAGAACAAAAACTTTACTAAATTTGTTCTGTTACTAATATGCACAAAATAACATTACTTTTAAAAGGGCATGCAACAAATTTTACATTTTGGCTGCAACTAGGTGAGGAGGATTCTTATACACACAAGGATACACAGTAGAATAAAGCCAAAGTGAGCTGTGATGTAGCTTAAATGTTGTGAAAGGAGCTCCAAGGTAATGGCAAAGTTCTTGAGGAATGCCAGTGAAACTTCAGGACGCTCTAACATGCATGCCAGATTTTTAAACAATTAAAAAACTGAATACTGGTGAAAGATGCTGGTCAATATTCTAGAAGATCTAAGTCTTCAAGTAAGCTTGAGAGCAACCCAACAGGAGAGGCACTAATCAACACACCTGACTTCTGCCATGGAATCACTCCCTAGGGGTATAAGCTGATGGAAAGCTTAAACACCCCTCCAAGTTCTAAGGCACTGCCTATTACCATTTTGATGATATCGATAACAAACCTCAAACTAACTTCCTACTGAATGAGCTACTTAATCTGTACAATAGCTTCCAAAAGAACTTCCTCGATTAGGTTGAGCCAGGCTAAAAAAGGGCAAACTTAGACCCTGGGATGGACACTGACATACTGCTTAAAAAGCATCCACATGCTTTTATAACAACAGAGGTCACCTTGGTGTCCACTCCAGCCTCAAAAGCACTAGGTAAGCGTGCATCATTTCACACTAGACCTTAAAAGACTCTCATTTAACATAATGCTGAAATCCCTCTGACATGAGTATTATAACTGGAGGGAGACGGTTCGGTACCGAGAAAATCCCTCTCTCTTTTCCCCCCAAGTTGGTTAGGAGAAGAAAACTGGCTTAACTGGTTCTTTGTCCATCATCAACATCTCTTCCTCTGAGAGAATTTATTGAATCCTATTCTAAAACATGCAAGGTCTGGAGGTTTTCATAAAACAGTTGATTTTCCTTATACTTTCCACATTCCTCAAAGAATGCAAACAAACGTTTTCCATACTGTTTTTGACCATCACCTCCTCTTTCCTTCTCCAAACTGTCTGTCAAATGAGGAGTGTACCTGGAATGTCTACTTAGTCCAGTTGTGTTGGTGCCACTGACCATTTGGTTACCACCAAATAAGGTATTTCATGAACAGATGCCCTCATTTTCTGTATGAAACGGTCATTTTTTTGCTTGTATATCTATATTTTAAAGAGCGGCCACATTTAATATTGTGAAAGATGATCTGCTTCCTTTCCCCACCCTCTTGAGCAGTGATGAGTATGAGAGCATGCTCAAAAGAACTAGATCATGTTATGCACCACACAGAAGTCCATCTATTCTCCCCAATGTATGTGGATAGAGTGAACTGCCGAGGCTCTGAGCCACCAGCCAGCGCCTCTGAGTGCTCTCTTCCCCATTAGCCAATGCACACCAAACAAGAGCGGCAGAGAAGGGTTATTGTCGCAGTTTTCTTTCATTATTGAAGCCCTGGCTAGTCAAGGCTGCAGCTTCCCGGCTGTGTGCTGCTGCAGTACTAAAGAGATGGCTTTACAGCCTGTCACCTCCTCAGGCAGACAGCCCTCCTGGTCTCGTAGGGTGGGGTCAGCTCCACACTTCAGCAGCAGTTCCACAATGTCTAAGAACTCACAGGCAGAAGCTAAAGAAAAAAAAAGATTAGTATGCTATGAATGGAAAACACAATACCTCATTAGCAGTGATAATTCAAAAACCATAATATATTACAAATGTTTACTATTTACAATGCTGAAAGATTATAGTGTCATAGTTCTGATAGTACATTTGAATACTCAAGAGTTACAAAAATTTAGTTTGTTCATTGCCTTGAGAGGGATATATAAATATCTGGCACATTTCAGAAAATTACAGACACTCAGTTATAAGGAACCTTAGAAGTAATTTATCCTGACCTATATCCAAACAGGAATGAGAAAGATATTTAATTGTAAACATGTGGATTTTAACTTAGTGGTTAAATATATGTAATAACTTTACTTTGGGGGTCCACTCTGTGGCACCCATGCCACGGACTGCCTATGACTTCTCTAGAAAGTTTCATGTTGTTTGTTCTGTGTCTAAATAGCTCAGATTTGCTAACAAATTCTGATTTATCTGTTTCATCATAATGTCCATCTGGGTTAAAACAGTATTTTGGGTAGATTCTTTCCATGCAGGGAAAATGAGTCTGGAAAGACCATGTGGAATATGGAAATTTCCCAACTGTGCCCTTCAGAAGATGCATTTATGAAGATGAACAAAAAAACCTTAACAGGCACAAACTATTAACAACAGTTATTAAACCTGTTATATTTTTTGGCTACAGCTTGTATTTATCAACTCTGGACTCTTGGCATATATGGTAGGATTTTTATTTTAAATGATTTTGAAATGACATTCCCTTTTCTTTCTCTGTTGGTGCATTACTTTAAGTAAGGTGCAAAATGATTTCCTTGACCATTCAGAGTTCTCCCCAAAGGTGCTGGAATCTTCAACTTCGTTCTGGTTATATGTTCTGGTAGCTACTTTTTGGGGGACCTGACTTTCAAAGTCACACTTTAGGGGTATCTTCCACCTGCACATACTTCCCTCCTCCCCCAGTCAGTTTTGATGATTCTTCAAATGGTAGAGAAAGAAGAAGAGGCTCAGGGAAAGCCTAGAGGTGTTTGTCTGTCTGTCTCTCCAGTCCACCACAGCCATGTATAGATGCTGCCCTCAAGAAGCTCTCATTGGAACAGGGAAGACAACATGCAAAAAGCTGTAGCCATACAAGGCATATGCAGAGAAAATGCAAGGTAATCTCAGCATGAAGGCACTAGCAATGATGTGGTAATAGGAAAATGGCATTAGGTGGAGGCCCAAACAAAAGATAGTCACTTGGCATGCAAAAGAATAATGTTAAAGATACACTGCCGGATAGTCACTGTGAGAAGGAAAAAATGGTTAATCTATTCTTCGTATAAATAATCATGTGAATCTATATTATGAGCAATAATCATCTGGCCTTCCTATTGTTACCAGAATGAAAGTGTTTCTGGTTGTCAGTCTCTACTTACTTTGGTGAAACATTTGTATATGCTTCGATAAAATCAGGTCCTTTCACCAACAGTGAAGGAAGACTGTGCCTACCATATTAATCTGTAATCCCAAATAGTAATAACCAAGACATTTCAGATCAGATTTAGCTCAATCCTACTCTGAGACTAGACATGATCTGCTACTGCGATTTGATAAATATCTGTTACTGATGAAGATAAAACCCATTTAGCTTCCCAAGGATCAGGAGCATAATTATGATGAAACTACATTATGGGAGGAGTGACATGATCTTTCCACACTTACATATGTATGGAACTTGAACTTCTATATACTATGCCTATTGACAGGAAAGAATAAAATTTAAGATAAAATCTATCAAATCTAATTTAAATTAAACATTTCAATATAGAATTTTAAGGCATGGATAAACATTATAGCATATCATCAGTCAGAGACACAGTATAATCACAGGGAATGCCTATTATGTGACAACTTTACTAAAATGTTTTCTGTGTTTAAAGAAAGAGGAAAAGCAGTGAATTACAGAGATAAGGAAAGGAAATGAACAGAAGACAAGATTCTTTAGCCTAGTACTTTGAAACAAAATAAAGAACCCACATATGGGAATACTCTACTAGAAGATGGTGAAGTGGTGCATGAAGGAAGCATTTGAAAGGTAACTCCTACAATCTCTGACAAAGAATCATTCGATTGGCTTCTAGTATATATTGCTTTTCGCTGTTACATAATTTTTCATCTGTTTGTGTCTTATTTTTCTATTTAGATTATAAGACCCTTGAGGGCAGAGGTCATGTCTCATGGCTTTTTGTATCCTCCACAACACTTAGCATAGTCTTGGGCATTTAGCAGGTGATCATGAAATACTGATTGACTAGTATCTGCATTTTCAGGGAACAAACTATTTTTAGACATGATTTAACAACTTCCCACTCTTTCAAAACAGACACAAAAAAAGGCAAGGAGAAGATAGGAGAAGTGTGCTAAGAGGGAAAATGGGTTGAATTCTGTATGAAATTAATGAGGAAATGTGTTGGTGTTCACACTGTAATGGGAAATCCAAAAATAGTCATCAGCCCATCTCGGAAAAGCTTGAAAAAGTCTCTAGGGATTTGAACAGCTGCTGAATTTATGGTACCCTGGGAACCTCTATTTGTCAAGTGCCAGAGAGGCAGCCCCGACACTGGCACAGGTGAAGATGAATTTTCATTCAGCACAGTTCGCCTTCTGACTCCATTAATCCTCAGGGTTTTGATGATGAATTTCTTTCTTTCTTTTTTTAAAATTTTTATTTATTTTCACTCTAATGTCTCCTCCCACTGCCCTGCAACAGCATGGAAGGAGTAGAACAGATGGTGCTTTACAGGGAAGATAGAGAGCCCATGAGGATACAAAGCCAGCCCACTCTGAAATCACATGACTACATGTGCAAGGAAAAGCCTTGATTTCCTCTGGGAGACATAGAAGCAATGATGTTAGTATTCCCGGTGGAGAGAGGGGAGGGGGGAAAGACTAACAGGCCATTTATGACGAAGACCACATTCATACTGATCAACTCTTCAACCAGAACCATATTTAATCATAAAATAACAGAAGCACCAATTCCTGAAGGTCAGTGAATACTAAAGTACAATGGAGGCAAACAGGTGCTGTAGTATGTTGCTACCCAATGTCCATGTGGTATGAACTGGTAAGGAAATATGACAGTAGAATACTGGCCTCTATTTAACCCTTCTATTGGCTCTGACCCCAGCTTTAATCGGAAGGGGCCAGTATTTACAACCCATCTAAGGATGGAGTTTGACACCTGCTGTAATCACAAAAACTGTCATCACAAGGACAGCTGTCAGGCCAAACTGTAATTAATAAAAAAAGAATGGTTAGATCCTAGAGAAATCCCCAACATCTCACTGTTCTCACTACTCCCTGGACTGAACCATATTTATAGTGATAATGAAGTTCCTAAGATAGTTAAGTATAGTGAAATAAAATTAAATCAAATCAGTAAACATATATTGAACAGCTTGATGTTAACCTAGTAAATTAAAGGAGATTTTGTTTTAGTTTAACTTAACGGAAAAATGAATTACTTTAAAAGTAGTCATTATATAATTTATGTAATTTCATTTTATGAGGCATTTTAAAAATGAATACTTTCACTTTTTAAAAAGTTCACTTTATTTTAAAATATTTGTTATGTTACCATTCAACAAATTATACTGTTTTAAATGTCTATCTATCTTAATTATTAGTGTTATCACATTTGTTTTCTTTATAATGATTAATAAAACTACTTTGAAAGACAAGAACAGAGGCTGTATCTATCAATGAATCATTTGGGGTGTAAGATTACCAAAATGGAATAATTTTTTACAATGACAACACATTCATTGCATAGGAAAACAGAAAGCAAATAAGTATATGAGTGTGAAGAAATAGGTCTCTTTCTCTCACACAGACAGACAGACACACACACCACTTATCAATAGGCTTGAAAAATGGCCATTACTTGGCCAAGGTGATCAATAAGTAGCAAAGAATTTGGGTTTGCATTTTACTACTGTACCTACGTACCACCCAGGGAGAGAATCTAATGTTTAAAAATTGGTGGGATGGTTGAGTTTTTTTGTATTACTTATAAGATTATCTACCGTGGGGATTATCTATGGCAAATATTTAATCCTGAGCTGACTTCCCCTCACAACCCAGCAGGCTCCAGAGTTGCTTTCTCTCATTGTCCAGCTGGTGTATGCCCAGGGAATTCAAACTAATTTTAATATCCATCCAAACAAAATATAATTAAGAAGGCAGGTCATATGTGTAAAAATCGTATAATACATTTCAAAGTCAAACAGAAATGACATTTGAATCATCCATTGTTTTGAATTATCCCTACCACTGCCCCCTTCCATTAATATAGGCTTTATAGATATTGGTTAAATTGTAGGACCCAGCCCTAAATTATGATTTTTTTTTTGGGAAAGGAAAATACAAAACACATAGGCATGCACTGAAAAATTCCACAAAAATGACCATACAACATAACTGAGAATGTATTTACATTTCTTTCATTTCAAATAAAGATTCTTTATTCATTCTTATCCACATATTTTTTATGTCATTATTGTTACTTTCTTCTTAAGAGTGGCTAGCATTGATATGCTTTTTAAGCATTTATAAGCTTTTAAGTTTGCAAAGTATTTTACATATATTTATCTTAATTAATCTTCACAAACCCCTATCAGGTAGGTTATATTATTATCTCCATTTTACAGATAAGCACACTGAGGCTGTGAGGGTGACTTGGTCAGATTCACACAGCTTAAGTAAGAATGAGGCAGGATATGAACTCAGGCCTTTCTGACTCCCAAGTCCAACATTCAATATACATTTGGCACTAGACAAATAAAACTTTTGTATGAGCCAGAGTTAGTGAGAAAAGTACAGCCTGTATTCAGACATGCTACATGATCCCATATTCCTGTCTTAAATATGGTGACTTATCTCTAGAGCTGCAACACCGTCTATTTTCTCACAAGGCCCATGCCATATGGGCAGGAAGTCGGGGCATAAGGATGTTCTCGCTTGGAGCAGTGAATGTAGGGACATATCTAAGGCATGTCCAAAAAAGGAGCCTCTTCCTCTAGACTTCCCTGTTTCTGATGAGGATACCACCTGGGGTCATTTTTGACTCCTTTTTATTCCCCTTCATATTCAATCAGTTGCCAAGTTTCATTGAGACTACCAGTATACACCAACATGGCCACCCACCTTAGATGAGGTCTTCATTAACCTTTATAATAATAATAATAAATAATAATAATAGCAATAGTTAAGCACTTATGTAGTACCTCCTATGTACTAGGTACTTAAGCACTTTGCAAATACCTCATCTGGGCCTCACAACAACTCTAGAAAGGAGGTGCTATACACTTAGAATCTGCCCAAGGTCACAGAGCTAGTAAGTGTATGGGGCTGGATTCGAGCTGTCTTCCTGACTCCAAATCCGGCATTCTATCCATTGTACCATCTAGCTGCCTGAATTTGTCTGAACTATTTTTAAAAACCTTCTAATTAGCTTCCCTCTTTATAATTTTTGTTCCCTCCAATTCATCCTCCATTCATCTGCCAAAGGAATTTTCCTCAAGTATGCATCTGTCCATGTCACCTTACAGTTCAAAAAACTTCAGTGGTTCTCTCTCACGTACAGGATCAAATTCAAAGTCCTCTGCTTTACATTTAAAGCCTGACCCTTGTTCATCTTCCTAGTATTCTTATACCTTACTCCCTTCTGTGCACTCTGGGGATCTAGTGACCCTGGCATTCTTGCTGTTCCCCCTTCTATTCAAAGCTTTTCCCCATTGCTCAGCTCAGCTGCTATACCCTTTCCTCTGAGATTACCTTCCACCTATCCCATCTTTATCTTGCCCTTACCTATTTAAATATTATTCTCCTCATTAAAATGGAAGCACCTTGAGGGAAAGGAATGTTTTTCCCTTTATAAGCCTCAAGCTTAGCACACGCTCTGGCATGTAATAAGTGCTTTAAAAAGGCTTGTTAACTGACTATAAACTGTCAAAATAATGTTCCTAAGGAAAGTATGACTGACCATCACGGTACTCCCCTACCCAAAACTTTTTATTGTGCTTCTACTAGATAGAATGCAAACTCCTGAGGCTAGACATTCACAGGCTTCCCCAATCTGGCTCCCATCTCCCTTTCCAGCTTTATATCCCCTACATTCCAGCCAAACTGAGCCATGAGCTTGTTCTTGAACTTGGCACGTCAGCTTCTGCCTTCACTCACTGCTCCCAGAGTGTCCTCTGTGTCTAGAAGGTGCTCTCTTTCTTTCTCTCTCCTCCTTCCTTCTTTCTCTCTCTCCCTCCCTTCAAGGATCAGTTTAAGTGCTAGCTCCTCAGTGAAACTTTCACAGATCCCCTTCCATCTCCTCAAATCATTTTATATTTACTTATCTGTATGCCTATTGTATGCTCAGTGGAGTATCTACTCCTTGAAGGTAAGGGTTATCTCATTTTTGTCTCTGTGTCTCCAGGCCTGGCGCGAAGTGCTTAATCAATGCTTTTCTTGTTTTGTTTTGTTATGCTTTATTTTATTTATTAAAAAATAATTTATTTTTAGTTTTCAACATTCACTTCCATAAGATTTTGAGTTTTAAAATTTCTCCCCCTCTTTTTCCTCCCCTTCCTGAAGATGGCATGCAATCTGGTATAGGTTCTACATACACATTCATATTAAACATATTTTCACATTAGTCATGATTAATCAATGCTTTTTTTTTTTAGAAATCACTTAAGAAACATCTGAGATGCTGAAGAAATATCTGAATTGAACTGGCAGGGGTCTTTTCCCCCTGGAAGTGCTTTCTTGTATTCCCTGGGTGAAAACCAGAGATGACTTCTTAGGATCTGGTAGCAAGCAAAAGCACCCACTGCCTCTGGCAGGTGAAACTCTTTAAAGAACCACAATGATAAAATATGTATCCCTCATTTTAGGATCTGGAGGCATCCTAACCCTGAAGAAGAGATTCTCTTTTTCACCCTTTCTGATTCTTTGAAGTTATTAGAATTATATCCTATTAACCTGAAAAACGCCTGGCACTCATCACCACTGGAAACCAATGATGTTCATCTATTCCTTCCAGCAATAATCTGGGCAGTTAAGATTTCTCCCCTCAGGTACTCTTTTCTTCCCAGGGCTCTATTTAGCCTGTGATCCTTTTCCTTTTCTGTATCTCTGCTATATGGCTGTTGGGGTTGGTTGGTAGGATTCCATGTATGAGTGAAAGGCAGGTTAGAAGTTTTCAAAATCCTCTGGATTTTGTTGGCTGGCTCCAGGTTCAGGCACTATCAGACAGAACATAAAATGTCTGAACTTCAGAATCTGGATATAAATGACAGAATGAAATCCAGCCTAATGGGAAGAAAGGGTGCAAAAAGAATGCAATGGGAAGTCTGTGCCAATGGAATGTGATGACTTTCTTTTCTAAACTATGAGTTTTGGTGAAATAGTGTGGTTATGTTATATTAAAACTAGCTGTCATTTGGAATTTTTATCCTAATATATGTCTTACTTAATAGTGACAGAAGGAAGTTAATACTAGTGCCTTTCCTCAGAGATTATTTTCCTGTCTTTCTTATTTTTATACTGTTTTTTTTAATGCTGTCTCCCCTATTAGATGGCAAGCTCTTTGAGGGCTCTTGAGGGCAGGGACTATTTTGTCTTTCTTTGTATCTATCCCCAGTGCTTGGCACAGTCCCTGGCACATAGGAGGGGCTTAATAACTGTTTTCTGACTTGGCAATAGGGTAGGTGACCTTTTTTTGTGCATGCTCAGAAGTCAGGTTAGAGTAGACAATAGCCAGAAGCAGGGTGTCTTCAGGAATTGCTTAAGCAGAAATGTCATACCCACATGCTTCCCTGCTGGCCCTCCTTCTCTTCCCCCTAGAGGCTGCACACACTCTGCACTTGAGTAAACACTTTGGGATGTATATACAGGCAGGACAGTTGGTTCCAACAATACGTTTTCCTCCACTAAAATCTTACCCCAGTGCCTCATGGCTTTGCAGTAACCCAGGTTTTCAAAAACAAAGTCCTTCCAAGATGGATAGGCTTTATGTATGATCTGGGGAGACTCCATATGTCTGTCATCTGAGGACCAGTCCAACTAAATTCAGACAGCTTCATCGCCAGAAAGGATGACACTAAGTGGTCAATCTGTTGGCTTTATCTATTCACAAAGATCATTTCCTATGGCATGAGGGAGTTATGATCTACATTGTTGGAGGGAATAATCACCCTGATGAAATCAAGGATCCTTACAATAATGAAATATATTATAATCTGTACATGCTGGTTCATCTCTCAGAAGTTTGAGGAGCATTTAAGTGACATTTAAGTTTGGTTTTTCATATCATGCACTGGGTGAAGTACACAGATGGGATAAGTCAGAGCAGTGGACAAAGGATGGATACTTGAGGACTTTGTGATGGTGGCAGATGAATGGCAATACAGCTCGGGCATGCTTATCGTGGCATCTGGGAGTCTCTTATCCTAGACTTTGTCATTTTTAGTTCAGAGGCTTTAATATTGGTGGTCATGCATCTTTCCTTGTCATACCTACATGGAATTTTCTAATGGCAGCACACAGAGCTAAAATACAAAAACCATGCTATAGAAACATCCTTTCCATGTGTTCTCTAACTATAAAGGTGAAGGAGGGCTTTAGGAGCCCCTACACCTACTGCTTAGAGTTCTGAGCTTTACTGGAGTATCTAGGGAACCCTTGATGTCATTCCTGCTATTTATTTATGAAGATTCCAGTATCTAAGGATTTATTGGGAAGTCCAGAAACTCCTGTAAAGACAGTATTTTCCCACTCCATCTCCATACTTTCTAAGCTCTATAGTTTAGGTATAAGAACTGGATATATCGTTATTTTTCCCTGGTTCAGCATTGGATTTCCTGTGGTCCACTCTAGTAGACTAGTGCACTTTGGGTCAAAATCTCCTGTCCAGCATCTTCTGGGATGTAGGAATTTTTCTGCTAAATACTAACTCTAGTGGTTATTTTAAACTACTTTAGATTGAAGTGTTCTTATTCTTTCCCAATGAGGCGTACAAATTGTTGGTTTCAATTTATCTCTATATAAACTGAGGAAAAATACTAACCAACTTGAGGGAGTTAAAAATGATATATGTGAAATCCTCTGAAGGTAAAAATGCTATGGTAGCATTACTATATCACTATTATTGATTTATTTTAATTCTTCAGTATTTTGCCAAAAATTTTAAAAGTGAGTCCAATTAAGTAGGAGAGATGATCACTGCTGCTGTCAAATCAGTTAGTTGTTTTAGTTTTAAAGGCATGAAATCTAAAAATCTAATAGTTATATTTTATCATATAAAGTATGGAAATATAATAAGGCAGTTTAGAGAAATCTGTAGTCATGTTTATTTACTTCAGAGGAATATCTAAAATTCAAATGACATAAGTAAACTAACTTCATGGTGACTGATTAAATATGAAATTAGATTTAAGAAGAAAGGCAGTGTGGTATCGTAGGAAGAAGTTCAGTTTTGGAATCAGGAAGACCTGGGTTCATCTGCCTCTAGAACCTATTAGCTATGTAAAAGTTGGGACACGTCAATTAACCTGTCAGTTTCCCAGGCAAATCTCTAACGAGACTATAATTTATTAATTTACATTGGTGGAAGCTTTTTTATATCAGAGTTATTTGCAGGGATGAAATCACAAACATGGATCCTTGACTCTATTTCCCACTCCCAGAAGGTATGAGAAGTTACCTAAGATGAATAGGAACCTTGTTGCTGTCGCTCCCAGAGAAAGACCATGCTTTCTTATATATCTGACATTTTCTGTTCTTTCCCACTTTCCCCTCTAAGATTTGAAAAATGTATCCATTAATGTGACCATGAAAATATCTCTTTTCTAGCCTAGGTCTAATTCCACCGTCAGTGGAGAGAAGATTCAGCACAGGGGCTAGACTTGTGATTTCACTGGTACAGGGGATCCCTGAGTAAGGGAATTGCCCGCACCTTTTTGGCAACTCATAATCTTGGGCAGTCCCCTTGAGCCCTGAGGGCTAAGTAATTTGTTCACAATGCCAGCTAGCACACGTAAGCAACAGGACTAGAGCCTAAACCTTCCTAGCTCCAAGGCCAGCTCTGTGGTCACTATGCTATGCCTTCTCTCCGAAGATACAGAACAGTATAAATTACAATTCTATAACGTCTATCAATAGCTTACCGTAATGTAGGGCTGTCTGGCCTTCATTATCCTGCAAAGAAAGGAGAAACTCATTTCAGAATTCCAAGAAAGTGATCTGTTGTTCAGTCATTTTAGTCGCGTCTGACTCTGTGACCCCATCTGGGGTTTTCTTGACAGAGACACTGGAGTGGTTTGTCATTCCTTCTCCAGCTCACTTTAGAGATGAGTAAACTGAGATAACAGGGTTATGTGATTCGCCCAGGGTCACACAGCTAGTAAGTGTCTGAGGTCAGATTTGAACTCAGGAAAATGAGTAAAATGTTAAAAAAAAAATTCTCACAGCAAGCTCAGTAATAGGGAAATAGCATTTCAATCAATGCCTCCCCTCCCCCCCCACTGCTGTTTGGTTAAGATGGCATACAAAGTCTTGCTTATTAGCAAAAATGTCTATTCCCAGAGTTTTAGCAGCGTGGTGGGGTGACAAGAAGTTCCAGGATGTATGCTGGTGTCCTGTTGTGCTCCCCTATCAAGCAAGACAAGATGGGAGCAGGGAATATTCATTACAATGATAGAATGGCAAAATGCTGAAGAAGCAGACTGTCAGATAAATAATTTCAAACACTTTCATAGCATGTGCTTGCTTGTTATACAGACCTCCAAGCTTAAGACTCCTACCCTTGCTTCCCATTTCCATCCTAGCCCTTGGATTTGGCAGTTTCTGAGAAATGCTGATTCATGATCCAGCATGACCTGTGATTTATGTTTGCATTTTAGATTGTACCCCTTTTTCTCTAGGATGGGTCTTGCCTTCAGATCCAATTATATCTCTAACCATGGAAAATTCAACCTATTGTGGAAAGAAAGGCTAACAAATGGGCCCTTTTACTGTTTTAAGCTGTTAGTGAATTGGCTATATATAACATGTGGGTAAGAAACTACAAATACCAAGTATATATGTTCCAAAATTCACAAACATATAGCATCACTGGAAGAACAATGGCATTAAAAAGTTGGATTTTTCTGTTAGGGAGTCATGCTAAAAAAAAAAAAAAAAGATGGGCCTTTGTAAAATTCAGGGAGAAATTTAGGGTCATTAGAAACATTGAAGGAGAGCTATGATTCTGTGAGTCTGAGCTTTTAGATTAAATAGAAGTCAATATGTATAGCAACTATGAAACCCTGACAAAGTCACAAAACCACAGAATTTTAGAACTGGAAAGAGCTCAGTAGTCATCAACCCATACTCTGAAAGAGAACCTTATAACAAATTGGGGAAATCCCCACCTAAAAAATGGTATCCAGACTCTACTAAAAGACATACAAAGAGGGTAGCTCACTTAATACGCTCAAAGGAAGCCTATTTAACTTTTGGACAGTTCCAATTTTTTCCCCCCTTTTGACAAAGTCTAAATTTTTACTATATTGGCAAAGGAATATCTTATGAGGTAGGAAAAAAAGCAATAAAATTTATATGGAGAAACAAAAGATTAAGAATCTTAAAGGTAATAATGAAAAAAAGTGGGAAGGAAGTGAAGAATCTCTCTACCAGATCTCAAACTATACTACAAAGCAGCAAAAACATTAAAACAATTTGGAACTGCTTAAAAAGGTAAGAAGTTGATCAGTGGTATAGATCAGGCATACAACACAGAAAGAAACACAGCAGCACAGTTTTTGATAAATCTACTCACTATCTGACAAAAACTGCTAGGAAAACAGGACAGGAGTTGAGATTAGACCAATATTTCATAACCATTTACTAACAACAACAATAAACACAATAATAATACCTAGCACTTGATACAGCACAGTAAGGTTTGCAAATCACTTTACAAATACTATCTCATTTTATTGTGACAACAACTTGGGGAGGTAGGTGCTATTATTACCTCCATTTTTACAGATAAGGAACTGAGGCAAATAAGGTTAAATGACTTGCCCAAGGTCATACAGTTAGTGTCTGAGGCTGGATATGAACTCAGGTCTTCCTGACTCTAAGTCCAGCACTATATCCACTGTACTATCTAGTTTTCACCAAGATAATTTCCAAATGGATAGATGAAACCTAGATTTAAAAAGTTCACATCATAAAGAAATTAGAGAAGCAGTCTAAAAAAGTCTACCTTTTAGACCTATCAATATGGAGTTAATGAAGAAACAAGTGAGAGAGAGGATCACCAAAGATTAAATTTAAAAATTTTATCATATAAAATTTAAAAGTACTTTTACAAACATCTTAAAATAAGAAGGTAAACAGGTAAATAGGAGAAAAATCTTTGCAGAAAGTTTTCCTAATGAAAGTCTCATATCCCAGATATATAAGGAAGTGATTCATGGCTATAAAAGTATGAGCCATTCTACAACAGATACACTGTTAATGGGTATGAGCAGGTAATTCTGAAAGGAAGAAAATCTAAGTTACCAACAAAGCATATGAACTAATGCTCCAAATCAACAATAATTAGAGAAATTCAAATTAAGGCAATTTTAAAGTTCTAACCCCAGACCCATCAGACTGGCAGAGGTTCCAAAAAAGGAAGATGCCAGATGCTGGAGGGGCTGCAGGAAAATAGGTATGCACTTGTGACTGCTGGTGGGAATGTGAACTGGCACTGCCACTCTGGAAAGCAATTTGGAACTATGTCCCAAAACTTACTAAACTGTGTCTATACCTTTTGACCCAGCTACACCACTATTAGGCTGTTAGGCCAAAGAGATCAAAGGAAGAGGAAAAGTACCTCTGTGAATAGAAATATTTACAGCAGCTCTTTTCATATTAACCCCAAATTGGAAACTGAGGGACTGTCCTCCTCTTGGGGAATGGCTAAAAAAAGTCATGGTGTATGAATGTAATGGAATACTATCGTGCCATAAGAAATGAGATTCTGAGAAATCTGGAAAAACTTGTTTGAAATGATACAGAGTCAAGTGAGAAAAATGAGAACAATCTATAACATGAAAATAGTACTATACAAAAAACCACCCCACAAATTTAAATTTTAGAACTCATCAGTGGAAAGATAAACCATGAGCCTGAAGGACTAAAAATGAAATATGTCACTCACTTCCTTTCAGAAAGATGATGAACTTAAAATGGGGGATGGGGGGGAGAGCGAGAGAGCAAGAGCGAGAGAGAGAGACACACACACACACGTTTTTAGGAGTGATCAGCACGGGAACTGATTTTGCTGGACTAACCATGTTCATGATTAGAGATTTGTCTATCTGCCTATTTTTGTTCAATAGAGAAGTGACAGAAAGGGCAGATTACAAAATGCACGTAAAAATAAATAAATTTTTAAAATATTTAAATGTTTCGGCAACATCCACTAATCGTTCCTGATTTTGCCTTGGGCCAAACAGGACAAGTTTAATCCCTTTCCACATGACAGTCCTTCAAACACTTGGAAAGTTTGCCTCTCTCTAGTCCTTTCCCCCTCCCTGTCACTTTCTTTTCTCCAGCTGAAAACTAAACATTCTTTGGTTCCTTTATATGATACTCATAAGACTAAGGCCTGCCTGCATTCTGACTGCCTTCTCCTGGGCACTCTCCAGATTATTAATGTGCTTCTTAAATGCTATCCCTCAGAACTGAATACAATACTTCAAATGTAGTCTGAACAGCTCTTTCTTTCTTTCTTTTTTTGCTTTTTGGAGGGGGGCAATTGGGGTTAAGTGACTTGCCCAAGGTCACACAGCTAGTAAGTGTTAAATGTCTGAGGTCGAATTTGAACTCAGGTCTTCCTGACTCTTGGGCTCATGCTCTGTTCACTATAGAGCCACCTAACCACCCCAGGACAAGTCTTTCAATGCTGCGCAGCTGAAGACCATATTAACTTTTCTGGCTGCCATATCACAATGAATGAAGGAATGAAAAACATTTATTAAATGATTATTATACGCCAAACACTGCGCTAAATGTTGGGGATATAAAAAGAAAAGCAAGACAGTATCTGCTCTATATTTGAAGGGGGAGAAAACCACACATGCTAAGTTTCAGGCATAATCAAACGGGAAGGCCCTTAGTTCTTAGGGTGCCTCGGCAGAAGAGATGGTAACACTTCTCTTATGTCATTTTCATCAATTAAGCAATTATCTATTTATGACACCATTTGACAGTGCCAAGAATTTTGGTAGTGAGAGTGTTCACTTCCACTTCCTTAGCAGCTGTTGTTGGAGTTTGTCCTCTGTTCTCAAAGAGGACCATGGCTTCAGAAAGGTGATGCCATGATGTGCAAGAGAACTGGCTGTTAAATGAGGTAGGGCTGTGCAAGGTCACCAAGACTCACTCTCTCCTCTGGAGTCATCTGGGTCCAGGGGCCAGATAGAGATCGTCTATAGATAGATCTTCTCAGCACCTATGGGTCCATCAAATGTAGTGGTCCATGACTAAGATTGAGTTTGCGTACATAGTAAGCACTAGATCTCCTAGATCTTTTTTAGACAAATGGTTACTGCTGTGTAACACGTCTCCTCCATCCTGTGCTTGTGAAGTTGACTTTTTAAATCCATGCATAAAATCTTACCTTTATCCCTACTGAATTTCATCTTTCAAATGCTCATCATGCATCACCTCCTGAGCTCTTGCGATAGTTTTTCCTACCTCAAGTCTTTCTTCTAAAGCACAAGTCTAACCATAACTCTTCTATTTGGCAATTAAAGCCTTTTATCACCTGACTCTCTACCTTTCCAGTCTTATTCCACTTCATACGCTTTTTAGTCTGACAAAACTGTACTTCTCGCTGTTCCTCTGACACAACATCCCGTCTCCTACCTACATGCCTTTGGACAGGCTATCCCACATTCTCTTCTAACTCTTTCCTCTTAGAATCCCTAGTTTCCCTTCAAAGATCAGTTCATATTATCTCCTACATGAGTCCTTTCCTCACACCTGCAGCTGTTGGTGCCTCCCTGTCACCATTATCTTTATTTCTTTGCATATATTTTGCAAATATATTTTGTGTTGTTTCCCAGAGAGAATGTAAGCTCCTCAATGCGGAAAAGTTTCATTTTTGTCTCTGTATCCGAAATATATGGCACAATGCTCGGCACACAGTAGGTGCCTAATAAATACTATTTGATGGATTGATCGTATATATGGCCAGCTCAGCATTCTAGGCTGTGAAGATCTATCTGGATCCTAACTTTGTCATCCAGTGCTTTAGTTATCCCTCCCAACTTTGTGGAATCTTCAAATTTAATGAGCGTGTCATCTATCCTTTTATTTAAAGGACTAATAAGAATTCTAAATAGCTCAGATCCCTGGGGTTCTCTATTGGAAACCTCCTGCCATACCATGTTGACACCGAACCATAATGACTATTTTTTTTTAGTCTGGCCATACAACCAGCTCCAAATCAATCTAAATGTATGAGTATTGTCCGTGTCTCTTCACTTTTCCCACAAGAATAATATGAAATACTTTAGTAAACATTTTGCTAAAACCTAGCCTGGGTAAACAATATTTAATGGAATCCTCCACCTGTCAGTTTGGTAATCTAGTAAAAAAAGAGATAAGGCTTTTCTAGCATGATATATATATTTTTTAAGTTTGAAAAGCCATTTTAATTGATTTTGAGTTGTTCAATGAATTGGAACTCATGTATTCTTTAATATATATACATGTTGATTTGTTTTGATATAATAGGTACTTCACAGCAAATGTGCAAGCATTATCATTTAAATTCTAACTCTTATAATATTTTTAATTTTCATGTTAAGAAGAAAGTGAAGTACATTCCCCACAGTGAAAAACCCAGTACTGATTGTTTTAAAAGTTAAAAATTATTTTTTTCTCAATTACATTTTTAAGTTTTTAACATTCATTTAAAAAAATTGAATTCCAAATTCACTCTCTCCTTCCCTCTTTCTTTCTTTAAGAAAGCAAACAATTTGATATAGACTATATAAGTGCAGTCTAGAATGAAATATTCTTAACGAAGCCACCCTGGATCTTTGTAATCCATGACTGTTTTTGTAGATGTTCGCCAAACATCTTTTTTTTCTTTTTTGGAGGGAGGAAGGCAGGGCAACTGGGGTTAAGTGACTTGCCCAAGGTCACATGGCTAGTAAGTGTTAAGTATCTGAGGCTGGATTTGAACTGAGGTCCTCCTGACTCCAGGACCCATGCTCTATTCACTGGGCCACTTATCCACCCATCCAAATATCTTTGTAATGAATTCTTAGATATTCACAGTAATCAAAATCAAGCTCACTGGTCCATAGTTTGCATTCGGTTTTCTCTTCCTTTTTCTTGGAGGGTGAAACATTTTTACTTTTCAAATTTTGTGATACCTCTTCCCTTTCCCATCATCTTTCAAATTAATATTGCTGACAACATTTAATATTCACATGTAGCAATGTATCAATTCTTTCAACACCTCAGGATGTAGTTCTGGGCCAAATGAGAAATTCATGAAGGGTAATGAGATGTTCTTTTACTATATTCTTATCTACCTTAGGTATCAAATCCCTAGTAACAATTTTTTGCTCCTCTTTTATAAAAGAGGTCCTGGGACTAAGATGGGTCAATCTGGATGCCTGAGGGACACTGGCAGGCATTTTAGGGAGTCCTCCTAACCTTACTATTGCAGGAGGGAACTCAAGAGCTCCTTCTCCATTTTATTACTTCTATCTACTCTCTACCTCTCAATTGTCAGGGAATAGGCTTCTCCAGATTCTCAAGGGTATTTATATCACTTAGATGAGAAAAGAATTACCAACTATAATATTTCAGGTAAGGTGGAAGACTACCAAATTCTTACCATCTATTCAGTCACTATGTCCTCTGGCTCACCTGGTCTTACAATCTGCTGGGCACTATGTCTTCTAGAACCCTGGGGGATACCATCTGATCTACTGATGCATCTATCCTAAGGACCCTTGGGCCTTGCCATCTGCTCTCCCACTCAGGACCATCAGCCTTTTCCATATTTCCGGCTGCTGAACTCTCCCTTTATCTTTACCAATTACAATGTGAGTTTTTAGAGAGCAGGGACTATTTCATTATTTCTATTTCTTTTCTTTTTGGGGGGTAGGGGGAAAGGCAGGGCAGTTGGGGTTAAGTGACTTGCCCAAGGTCACATGGCTAGTGTTAAGTGTGTCAGGCTAGGTTTGAACTCAGGTCTTGCTGATTCCAGGGCCGGTGCTCTATTCACTGTGCCATCTAGC
Source organism: Pseudochirops corinnae (assembly GCA_028646515.1). NCBI lineage: Eukaryota > Metazoa > Chordata > Mammalia > Diprotodontia > Pseudocheiridae > Pseudochirops > Pseudochirops corinnae. The sequence goes on along the minus strand of CM053586.1, from coordinate 304,745,923 downwards.
CGCCCCAATTATTTCTATTTCTATCCCAAGGACTTTGCACAGTAGAGATCATGGTCCTGATCAACTTTGTTTTGATTTTTTTGCTACTTTAACACAAGTTTCCCTCCGCCCCCCTTCGGAAAGCGGGGAAGGTGAGGGGAATGAGGCCTAGGATTACATTAGCATAGGGAACCCTCAACAGAACTCCCTTCCTGAGGACAGATTAGCACTTATTCTGCAATGCAGAACCTTAAGAGTATTTCCTGGGCCCTCGCGGTTTCCCTAGTGTTCTTCCTACTGCTGAAGTGGACTTTCTATTCATTATGCCATGTGGCAGTACCACAAGGAACACTGCTATGAGACAGGGACTGTCTGTCACTTATCCATCTGGGGTAGATGCCTAGTATGGAATAGGGTGAGGGATAATTTATAGCGAAGTTTCCTCGTTCTGAAAAATCACATCTAGAATGGCTCCAGTATTGACTAGGCCTAGGTTCAGAGGTCACCTGACCTTCCAGGAATCTGGGACTTAGAGCAATGGAGACCCTCCACAGTACCATCTCAGTATAAGATATGCCAAATAAGGTTAAGACTGCTTTCACTGGACACCCACATATTTCTGGGTCCTTTGTCTTAGAGATAAGATTCCCCCGGTTAGGTTGTGGGCCAGCCTCCCTATCAATACGAGTGAAGACCAGTTGGGGGGGGTTAGGTTTCTGCATTAGAAGATTATATAACCATGGGCTGGCTTCTACCTGTTGCTCTCTCCCTGCAGATGCCAAGTGAGTGACAGGGGCAGAGTCCTTTCTCATGAGAAAGAATAAAGACCTTTTCTGACCTCAGATTCGGACTCTGAACTCTTTCATCTCACACAAATAGGAATGAAGATTAGGAAAAGCGATTTCTTATCAAATTCCAAATCACTTTCCAAAATAGACTTATCCACAGCTCCATCAATACAACATATGCCCCCTCCAGTGCTGACTACTCCTGTCTTCTGCCATCTTTGTCAGTTGCCAAAATGAAATTTCTGAAGAGGGCGGAATATACGTATTTATTAAGTACCCACTATATGCCAGGCAGGCACTGTGCTAAAATATTTTACAAATACTATCTCATTTGATCTGAACTGTTTTAATTTGCATTTCTCTTACAATTACTGACTTGGACCATAGATATGGCTGCTGAGAGTTCACAACTCTTCTGAGAACTGTTCATATCATCTGACCAGTTTTCTTTTAGTGACCCAATCTGGATAAATGTCAAGTTATCAGAAAATTCAAAGATCTGAAAAACTGGCAATGGAAACATGCTTTCTAGAAGTTTTATTCTTAAGAATTTATCTCAATAGCTAAAACAAAATACGTAAGATATCTATTTCTGTTCGTTCTAAAAGTAACAATACTAGATTAGTTTAGCTTTAGTGAAGAATGAAAGAACTGAACAAATTTTCATCTATACATTTTGCCAGCACAGCTTCAGTATAAGAAAGATGTCTGCTCTTCCATTTTGGCTGCAAGAGTAAAAGCAAAATTCAGGATATAATATGTAAATAGATTAATAGCTATTGCAAGCATAGCAAGGAATTGACTGAAAGGAAAACAATCAAAGACAGGGTCTATTGATTATTCATCCTTAATAAGGCAACAGAACAGATTCACATCCACACAAATGGGTCTCAAGGATGGGTTGGCATTGGAAACTCCAGCTAAGATGACTACATTGACTTCAGCAAGATACTGAAACTGCTAGAGAGGCAAAGGATGGGGTAGACCTGGCACAGTATAAATGAGTTATTGGAAATATAGAATGCATAATATATGTGAGGTTTTGCTAGCTTGTCACGGGGGGAGAGAGTAGGAAGGAAAGTGATTTTCATGACAAGGAGTTCCTACTTTATTTTTGGCCAAGTTTAGATGAAAGTACTGTAATCTTTTCAAAATGTTGGCGATTACAGAGACACTAAAGCTCTTTACTCTGAGTGGAAAAAAGACAAGGAGTCCCAGATTATATGAGATATGTGCAAATAAAGCTGGCTATAAAGCTAATTTCTAAAAATGAATCTTTATTTTCCACTGATTTCCATCATAAAAAATAAGATGCATTTTTAACAGAAAATTGTGATAGAATCGGTTGAAATCTTTTTGTGACAAAAAAAAAAATGGCCCTAAAAAAAAGTAATCCAGATCTAAGAAGTATGGCATCAGTGTTATACTTGCATACCTATAGGACCCTTCTAAACAGTTTAACTTTCCTCTACAGTAAATTAGAGACCAAGGACATTTCAAGAGTTGAAAGAGGGCAGAGCCAAAATGGCCTCATAGAAGCAGCAAGTTTCCACAGCTCCCACATAGCCACCTCAAATACCCATAAAAGGACTCTAAAAAATTTTAGGGCTCCAAATCTCACACAAAAATACAGAAAAACACATCTCATGCTGAAGGCAGCTTGGCAAGAAGGGCTCACTGCAGCAGCTGGGAGCCAAAACCAGCCCAGCCTGAAACCGCGGCTTGGCCCCGGGGGCAGCCAGGATAAACCCTAGCTGGAGCCTTTAGGAGAGCGGATCTGCAGCAGCTGTGGCAGTTTCCAGAATTATCAAGCCATAAGAAACAAGGACTAAGTGAAAGGTCAGTGGAACTCAGCTAAATCTGGGGGAGAAAAGCACTCCAGCCAAACTGCCTTCAGGGCAAGGAAATGGCAGAAGCGGTGGCCATGCATCTGCCTCCATGTGGCTGCTTCAGACCTCCCAGCCTGCAGACTGCAGGGGGGCCAAGCGATAGCTCAGAGGCTAAGTGCTCTTGCGTTGAGCGGCCTGGATCCAGATCATGGTCTTGGGTGGTGGTCCTGGGGTATGTTTTCAGTGAGCCAAAGCTAGTGGGGGCTGCAGCAGCCTCGTAATAGCTCCGGCAGCTGCACAAATCCCAGCGATTTGGGACAGAGCTTTCCCCAATGGAAGCAGAGTTCCACAGAGCTAAAAAATCAAGTAATTCACTGGCAACATAAGCAGGCAAAGTAAGCAAAGTAAGAACAGCAACTGAACTCTAGAATCCTTTTTTGGGGACAAAAAGGATCAAAGTATGGAATGGGAGGAAGACAACACAGTTAGAACTCCTGCACCAAAAGCTTCCAAGAAACATGAAGACTGCCTAAAAGCTAGAGATCAGCTGAAGAAGGATTTTGAAAACCAAATAAGAGAAGTGAAGGAA
>CM053586.1:304713629-304742238 GCA_028646515.1 Pseudochirops corinnae | reverse complement strand
TTCAGCTGATCTCTAGCTTTAAGGCAGTCTTCATGTTTATTGGAAGCCTCTGGTGGGGGAGCTCTGGCTGTGCTGTCCTCCTGCAGCTCTCTGCCTTGGTCCTTCTTTTCTTCAAAGAAGGAATCTAGGGTTTAGATGCTGTTCTTACCCTGCTTCTCATGCTTATTCTTATTCATGGTTTGTCAGTCCGTGATTTTTTTTTTAATCTCTGTGGAGCTCTGCTTCCAGAGGGGAAAGCTCTGTCCTAAATCGCTGGGGTCCTCCCAGCTGACGGAGTTCTTAGGGAGTTGCTGGGTCCCTCCGCCACTTCTGGCTGACTGAATAAAAACGAACCACAGGACCAAAGCCCAAGACTGCGGTCCGGATCACGGCCGCTCAGCGTGAGAACCCTTGGCCTCTGAATGATCGCTTGGTTCCCCTGCAGTCTGCAGGACGAGAGCTCTGAAGCAACAATGCGGAGGTGGGTACAGAACCTCTGCCTTTCACTTGTCAGCCCTGGAGGTGTTTCGGGGGGACCACTTTTCTCTCTTGACCTTGCGAGTCCCACTGACCTAGTTTTGGATCGTGCTGCAGCTGCCGCCAATCCACTCACCAGAAGCTCTAGCCGGGGCTTGGCTCCTCTTGTCCAGCCACCCCTGGGACACAGCCAAGGTTTCAGGCCAGGCTGGTTTCAGTTCGCAGTGCTGATATAGTTCCTTGTAGCCGAGCTAACTTTAGTGGAAAGTATATTGGTGTGCATTTTGGAGTTCTCGAATTAGTTTAGAGTCATATTTTATGGGTATTTTGGGGTGGCTATGTGAGAGCTGCGATATGTTGCTGCTCTTACACCACCATCTTCCAGTCACTGATTTTTTAGCTCTGTGGAACTCTGCTTCCAGAGGGGAAAGCTCTCTCCCAAATCTCTGGGGTTTTCTCAGCTGCCATTGCTTTTACAAGGCTGCTGCAGCCCCCTCCAGCTCCGGCTCACTGAAACCGCACCCCAGGACCACCACCCAAGACCACGATCTGGATCCAGGCTGCTCAGCGCAAGAGCACTTAGCCTCTGAATGATGACTTGGCCCCCCTGCAGTCTGCAGCCCAGGAGCTGTGAAGCAGCAACGTGGAGGCAGCTGCAGGGCCTCTGCTTATGCCGCTTCCTTGCCCTGGAGGCAGTTTGGCCAGACTGCTTATCTCTCCCAAATTTAGCTGAGTTCCACTGACCTTTCACTCAGTGCTTTTTTGCTTATGGCTTGATAATTCTGGATACTGCCACAGCTGCCGCAGTTCTGCTCTCCTGAAGCTCTAGCTGTAGCTGGGCTCGGCTTGTCAGGCCACCCCCAGGGCCAAGCCATCGTTTCAGACTGGGCTGGTTTCAGCTCCCAGCACTGAGATGGTCCCTCCTACCTGAGCTGCCTTCAGTGGAAAGTATATTTGTGTGCGTTTTAGAGCTCAAGAATTTATTTAGAGTCATATTTTATGGGTATTTTGAGGTGGCTGTGTGGGAGCTGCGGTACCTTGCTGCTCCTACGCCGCCATCTTGGCTCCGCCCCGGAAATCAGTTTTTTAAAATGTGGAGGAAGGGGACCTAGGTATCCAGATTTCAGGCTACATTACAAAGCAGTAATTGTCAACACAGTTTGGTACTGGCTGAGAAATAAGAATTGTTGATCTTTGTGATAGATTAGGTAAGAGAATCCAGAAGCAAATAAATATAGCAACCTAATGGTCGGATCTTTGGGTTTATCAAACACTAGCTTACTGTATTCGTGTTTTCAACTGGCCCGCTTCTAAATGTTCTTCCTAAAGTGTAGGCCTGACCAACCATATCACTCCCATGTTCATTAAACTCTCCAGTAGCTCCCTGTCACCTACAAGGTTAAATATAGAATTTTCTGGCTTCAAAGTCCTTCAAAAACTGCCTAACCTTCCTTCTCCCACTTCCTTTGCCAGGTATCCTGATCCAGTGATACTGCCCTCCTTACTGTTTCATATACTGTCGGGGCATTTTTTTCCTGGCAGTCCCCCATACATGGAATGTTTTCCCTCATTTCTGTCTCCTGTCTTCCTTCAGGTCCCATCTTACATCCTACTTTTTACGGGAAGTTTTTCCCTATTCCTCTTAATTCTAGTGCCTTTCTTCTGTGGGTTATCTCTAATTCATCCTGTAGATAGCTTGTTCTTACATAGTTGTTTACATGGCTCCTCACTTGACTGTGTGTTCCTTGACAGCAGAGGGCATCTTTTGCCTTTCTTTGTATCCCCTGAGTTTAGTATTCAGGATTTTTTAAAGTAGTATTTTATTTTTTTCCAATTACATGTAAAAACAAATTTTAAAATTCATTTAAAAAATTTTTTGAGTTTCGTATTTTTTCCCTTTCTCCTTTACCTTAACCCTCTTCTCTAAGTAAGCATTTTGATATAGGTTATTTACGTACAATCATGTGAAACATATTTCTACATTGGTCATATAGTAAAGGAAGAAATAGACCAACAGGAAAAGAAACATTGAAAAAAGTGGAAATAGTCTGCTTTGATCTGCATTCAGACTCCAGCTCTTTTTCTGGATGTGGAGAGTACTTTTCATCATGAGTTCTTTGGAATAGTCTTGGATCATTGTATTGCTGAGAGGAGCTCCGTCATCCATAGCTGAGCATTGTACAGTGCTACTGTTACTATTTACAGTGTTCTCTTGGTTCTACTTCTACAGGGAGTCTTGTGTATAGATTAGTAGCCCCCCTTTCTGTTTGAATTTAACACCAGTGGATTAGAGCATTCTCAATGAGGCCAGATACAATTATGCTCCCTGTATAGATCAGTTATATTTGTTCATTGCCACAGACTATGCGTGTTATAACAAATGATTAGTCAAAATAACTGTCGGATTAGACATTAAACTTTTAGGTCATGTTTTCAACAGTACTTCAAAACAGTGTGAATAATATCTTCTTTTTTTGGTGAAAATTTGAAGAGTTGGAATGTAGATGTATCAGTACAAATTCCCATCCTTACTAGAAAAACAGCTCAAGCTGCTTGTCTTCCTATTGTCAAAAGTAGCATTGTTATATTTAGCACAACCTAATAGGTGACTAGAGAGAGTTATTTGCCATCTAAAAACTGAATTCCTTAAAGTTAATTATGTTGTCTAAAAATTTAAAAAATATAATCTGAATTTGATTTTCTCGAATCTTCCTGAGTATATTTTTGCTTGTCGGTATAACATGCCCTGTATCTCCTTTGATGACTGAAAAATTGAAGCTGTCCTGCTCAATTTTCAGTTAACTTGAATCTTCATTGTTGAGTGATAATAGTTTTTCTAAGTGATTATCTGTCTTGCATACTGCCATAAAATCAGCCTTACTAAAGTCTTGCTTTAGTCATGTTACTCTCTTCCTTAACCTTCAAAAATCCCCATTGCCTATTAATAAAGACTTATTTCTTTAGTTAGCATTCAGAGCTTGTATAACTTGGCCTCAGCCTACATTTTCAAGCTTATCTCTAACTCCTACAAAAAAGAACCTAATATCAAGGTAATAAAATCTGAATGATACACATAGAACACTGTTGACCTAATTTCCATACCTTTGCTCATATTTTTGTGAGGAAGAGCTCCCTTATTTTTCTTATTTGATTGTTCTTTCCAATTCCTAAGCTTTTAGTGAGATATTTTGCTTTAGTGGAAAGAACATTCAATTTGTAATCAGGAAAAAATCTGGATTTGAATACTGTCTCCAACAGTTACCAGCTGTGTGACCATGGGCAAGGGGCATTGAACCTCATTGAGGCTCAGTTTCTTTATATGTAAAATGGGCATAATATCTCTAGTACCTACCTCACAGGTGTCTTTGAAAGGGTATTGATAATTAGAAATGCACTTTTGCAAACCTTAAAATGCTATCTATGTCAGCAGTTATTATTATTACTTATACTCATTTGGTCATTTTAAAAAATTTTATTTGTTTTATATACATTGTTATGTTTCCTATAGCATTGCCTATAGACCACACTCACTAAATATTTATTGGATGAATGAATTTGTACTTGTGAAAATTCTACCTTTTGGGCTCTAATACTCATCAAAATGATGCATTTTATCAAAAGTCACATTTCTTCATTTTTGAATCTGTTTACTTCTGTCTCTACTTTTGTCAGATTTTTTTCCTTGGTAATATTTGCAGACTCTCCAGAATAATTTTTCAGGTCTAAGACCTACATAGCCTGCATATGCAATTTCTGTATTCCTGCAGTTGCTTATGATTATTCCTGGAACAGGTTCAGAGTGAGCTAAGTGGGTTCAGTACTCTGTACCTGATGCAAGAAGATATCTTTAAAGTTACTCTTAGATTTGACCAGTATTGGGCCTTTGATGTACCAAATAAGCAGAAAAGAAGTAAAACTATCTTAGAGATTATTTTTATGTATTAGGCATCTTTTATCATATAAACTATAACAATGTGAAAGCAAATTAATATAAATTAAAATAAGAATCGTATCTGGGGAACAACAAGGCATGGACAACCATTGGTTTTCATACATTCTTGTTTTAGCTTGTATCAGAAAGCTTGTCGTGATGCCTGGTAGGCTCTAGAGGTCAGTGTTTGCCTACCCAGCTGGCTGGGAGTTGAGGCTTAGCTGCAGAGCTGTTGGGAAGCAGGATGATGCTTTTGTGTCTTTCCTGTAGAAGCACTGTCAGATTAGGAGTTATGGTTTTAAACACATTTTCAAACATGTTTAAAATATCTAATAGTAAAATATTTTTGAAAAATTTCAAGGAATAAAAAGTTTTAGAAGTGTTTTTTCTTTTATTACCTCTGCTGTGACTTCACTTCCCTTTTTCTCCAGTCTCAACCCAGTAGTCACTTTAACTTGCTTGGCATGTAGTAGGTGCTTAATACATGCTTGTTGATTTGGCTTTTCACTAGCAGTGTTAAAACACTTGAGGCCATGTCCACAACATTCTTGAGGACAGCCTGAATAGATTAAAATATAATTGGGAAACATTAAAGAAAATAAAAATACAATACAACATAGCATTACATTTTAAAGCTAAGTCTATATGCAGCAGGCAAGCATCTTTACATATGAATTGTGGCCTTCTTTTTAATTTGAGGTTTTTCTCTACACTGCCCTCTGTTTCAAATTCCTTGCTTTTTCACTCATTGGCTTGCCCAGCCTCAGCCCTGGATTCTTCTTACCATCTGCCTCCTTTGCTCTGCTAATGAGCTTTTGAGTCTCATAGTATGAAACAAAGTCATCTTAGTCAACTTAAGTGGTGCCTTCACTGCAGTGAAGCAGTCCTTTTGTTCTTCCCTAATAGATTCCCTGCCTCACTTCCTGTGGAAGCTATTCCAATCTTTCTCTCCCCTCCTTAAGTCACCCACAACTTCTCTTCACTTCTCCCTCTCAGCTTAGGACCAAGCCTCTTACTTTACTGAGAAAATTGCAACCATTCTTTTCTCCCATCCACTTCATTCAAGATTTCCTGACATCATCTCCCATTTTTATTCTCTTATTCCTCAGTTTCTGACAAAGAGGTGGCCCTTGTCCTTGCCAAAGCAAGCTCCTCTCTACATTCTTCAGCAGATTACATCCCTAATCATCTCTTCCCTCTCTCAGTATTCAACATTTCCCTGTCTACTAGTTCTGTCTCTACTACCTTTGGATATGCCCAAGTTTCCCCTATTCTTTAAAAAACAAAAACCAAAAAAACCCTTTACAATATCCTACAATCTCTTCAGGTTAATGTCCTGTATTTCCCCCTTCTTTTGCTGTCAAGCTCTGTGAAAAAGGTGCCTCCACAGATTGTCTCTACTTCTTGTCTCATTTTTTCCTTGACCTTTTCCATTATGGCTTCCAGCCTCAAGATTCAACTGAAACTGCTTTATCAATGCTGGTAATTTCTGTTGCCCAATATGAAGGTCTTTTCTTATTCTTCATCCTGCACTTAACCACTTCTCTTGGATATTCTCTCCTATCTGAATTTTTGTGACACCAGTCTCTACTTATTCTTCTCCCTGTTGGACTGCTGTACGGTCTCCTTTTTTGCCTCATTGTCATATCATGCCCCCAAATGTAGATGTTCTCCTAAGTTACTTCCTAGACCTTCTTTTAGTCTCTTTCTATATTCTTGGTGACCTCATCACTTCCTATTTGATATATTGTTATGTTTTTTTTTTTTTAAAACAAGCTCACAGACCCTGAGTAAAGAACCCTTGCACTTGATTTTGAATTCTGTGAGGGCAGGAACTGTGCCTAATCTAAGTGCTCTATGTCTTTCAAGATATGGTAGATCACCCAGCACAAGGTAGGAGTTTAATAAACATTTTCTGGATGGTGCTGTTATTATCCCCATTTTACAGATGAGAAAACTAAGGACTGATGGTAGAGAGTATAGCAAAGAAGGTAGCTTTTGCTCCAGAGAAGGGATGCTAAGGCTAAAGATGGTGGAGAAAATAGTAGAGTAGTGACTTCCAAGCTTGTTCAGACCATGATGGCCTGGAATTTTTGAGAGACTACTCCCATAGATATCATCTCTGTGCCTGTGTATATATCCAGCCCTATCTCTCTTCTGAGCTTCACTATCATATCACCATTTGCCTTTTGGACATTGTCAAGACACACAATCCAAGAAACATGTCAAATTTACCATGTGCAGAACAGCTCAAACCCTTCCTTCTTCCACACTTTCTGTTTCTGTTGAAGGCCCATCCTTTAGTCTCCCAAGTTCATAACCTCAGCCTTAACCTCTATTCCTCACACTCCCTTAATCCACATAGACAGTTGCTAAATCTGAATCGAAATTTCAACTACCAGAACATTTCTTCATATGTATGATCCCTTCTCTTTACTTACCCAGCTACCACCACCTTAGTTCAAGCCCTTGCTAATTGCAACATCTTCCTAATCGGTCTTCTTGCTTCAGGTCTTCCATTATCCGAGTCCCACCGACACAGTGCTGCCAAAGTAATTTTCCTTAAGCAAAGATATGACCATATGACTCCTTTAATAAAGTGTCTACTTATTGACTCTATCTCTATGATCAAATATAAATTCCTCTGTTGATTTTTTATTTCCTTTACAATTTAGCTTCAAATGATCTTTTCTACCTCATTGGGCTTCGTCACCTCTTCTGCATTCTCTGATGGAGCCAAATTGATTGCCTCTCTGTTCATTAACATTTGAAACTCCATCTCCTGCCCCTGGTCTTCTGCTCTGGCTGTCCTCCGTGCTTAGAATATACTCCTTCCTTACCTCTCTCTCATCAAGTCGAGATGAAGTCCATACACCATCTTCTGCAAAAAACCTTTCCTGATGCCCCCTCTCACACTACCTTATCTGGAACTAATTTGCATATATTTGCATCATCCATTCACTTTATATATGTATGCATATGTATACACACATACACACACTGCATATATACATTTGTTATCCTCTTCATTAAACTCTCTGTGAGTAGGAATTTTTTTTATTATTTGTATAACTGATGCCTTTTCAGCACAGTCTAGAACATAGTAGGATCGTAATGAATATTTTTTGGTTAGTTGATTGTGTACATAGACTTAAATTCTGAATTTAGTTCAAAATAGGAATTTGTGGCCAGGTATCAGAGGGATGATAGGACTTGCAGTTACTGTAAGGGGCCTTAGAGACAGACGTCTGAACCTTTTCTTTTTTGAGGTAGGGAAATTGAGGACCAATGAGGTTAAATGATTTCTCTGAGGTCCTTCTGGCATTAAGAGGCAGATGTAGGTGTGAGTCTAGATCCTCTGACTCCCAAGCCATTGAGTCTGTTATCCTATTGTTCTTTATACTGTTCTATTACCTAAATATAGTAATTAGCAATGTTGAACTCCCAGAGCATTTTTCTAGAATCTTCTGGATTGAATTTATTATTAATGAAAAACTTAAGACATCTATTTAGAAGCAAATTCAATATATCTCTTTAGCAGTCCATAACTTTTCATTGATTTAGAGGTGATATTTATTTAGGCAAGTCAATTAGCAGATTTTCTAGAAGCATGTTATTAGTACTTTAATCCTGTCAGAATTATCAAAAGGTTTGATTGTAATTTTTTCCATTCTAATACGTGCACTACCACACTATGATTTCACATGGACTAAATATCTGCAGATGTGGTAACTTTTATTTTAACTCCAGGAAAGAAAAATTGTTTACATTGCACCAAACTTGGATTTTCAAGTATATTGCTCATTGAAACTACCCATTTTCAGGTAATTTGTCTAATTTTCCATTTCTGTTTACTAAAAAACATATGAGTGTGTATCACTTAGTCATACTACATTTTTATATACATGAAATTGAGTGGTGAAGTTTATATGAAGTGTAATATGAATATCCAGGTATATGACATCATTCATCTAAAAATCTATCTGATTTTTAGTGCTTTATGGCTGAAGATTTGGCTTATAACTGACACTTTCTTCTAGGACTTGTGTCCTTTTACATATTAAAAAGTCATGTTAAAGCCCAAACTTTGCTGTTACATTTTTAGCCTAATCTAGCTTCGTGGTTTTATGACTTACATAAGAAATATAAAACATTTCTTTTCAGATAGCTTTGTAGTAGCATTTCCTACTATTTGCAACAGAGCATTATTTATTTCTTGCTTTTCTCACTGGATGGAAGTGACTATTAGGAAAACCATTTAGTTAATTAGAAATTTTGCTGGAACAAAGAAATAGTATTTTCTCATGTTTCACTCCCCTGCCTTCCATATATTCTGAAGCAGTCAATTCCAGAGTAACTTTGGGAAGACTTTCTAGTCTTTTGAAAAACACAAAAGGATTGCTTTTGTTAGCTATAAAATGTACAAAAATTTCCCAAAAGGAAAAAGGTCTTTTAATTTCAGAATTCTAACCATAATATCGTTTTAAGAATGAATACAGGTGTTAACATACTGTCTCAATTATAAACAGTTATAAACAGTTATCATTCTTACACTGTCAGATAGGAGATTATGGGGAATAATTTAATCAAGTGAACATAGTATTTGAGGTTAAAAAATAAAACTCAGGTCCTTTAGGACTTAATCTATTCTCTAAGAGTAAGTTAAAGTATTTTGGAGGAAGCTTATTATCTCATTTAGATTGTCAAGATTATAATTATGTGCCCTTTACTAATAATAATGAATTTAATTAGATGACTAAGAAATTAGACACATTTAAAAAGAAAACTAAATAGTGTTTTTAAATTATGTTCTTGTGTTTCCTGAACAATGAATCCCAATCTATTTTTTGTGTCTTACAGTGTTTTTAGTACTTGGATAACTTAATAATTCTCCTTTTTGTTTTTGTGCCCCCTATTTGGGAACTTGAATTTTTATTTTTCAGTTATAGATACAGTCTTTAAAAAGGATAGGGAAAAAGCACTTCATTCAGGGATTAAGATTATAATCTTCGACTGAATTTGCTAAGTAGTTTTTAATGTTATTTTAATAACTGTATATTTTCAGCTACATCATCTCTATGAACTCTTCTCTCGAGTATTGGGCATACTGTATACTTGTTGTGAATCACAGACACTCTAGAGCAGCGGTTCTCACCCTGTGGGCTATGTTCAGTCTGTAACAATGAAAGTACACCCTGCATATCAGATATTACATTGCGATTCATAACAGTAGCAAAGTTACAGTTACGAAGTAGCAGTGAAAATAGTTTTACAGTTGAGGGTCACCACAACATGAGGAACTGTATCAAAGGGTCACGGCATTAGGAGGGTGGAGAACCAGTGTTCTGGAACCTCCCATGTTAGTGTTTGGCAATCTCTGCTAGCCGCCCAAGTCTGTTTGGGTTGTAAAACTAGTGATAGCGACATTAATTTGTCCTTTGAGAGTCAATTCAATTAAGATTTATTGAGCTGCTTCAAGGTGCACTGTATAGCTCTGAATTAGTGCTGTGATCCCACTGAGATCTTCAGTCTAATAATAATGATTATCATCAACTTTCTTCATAGAACTTTTAAAAATTAGAATTCTTTGGAATGTGCTTTTGTGAAGTCCAGATGTTATACCACTCATTTAAAAAATGTGCCTCCTCTGTCATTGTTGCTGCTGAAGGTAAAATCACCGAATCTTTTCAGTTAGTTTTGAGTTTGTTAGTGGCCTATTTCTTTAGGAAGTAAAACTCTTTTACATATTGTCACATAATAAAAGGACTGCTGTGTGCCAGGCACAGTGCCTAGGGCTAGAATTCAGACACAGAAGTGGGCCTGTCCCTGTCTACAGTGAGCTTACCTACCCTCAGTGGGACATGTGTACATAGCAAGTATATGCAGAAGACAGTGAATACAAGGTAGGTTGGGGAGAAAGGGAACCAGTATCTAAAGAAGGAGGGCTAGGAAAGACTTCATGTAAAAAGGGGCACATAAGCTGAGTTTTCAAGAAAATGGGTGTAACAAATGACAGATAGGAAGGATTGGAGTCATTTCTGCTATTAGAAAGTTAATATGGGATGGAGACATTTGAAGATGGCATCTGAGCTGAACTTTGAAGAAATTTAGAAGTTTTCTAAATCTTTAATCATTTTGATGGTGGGTTTAAAAATTTGTCTCCACTGCCTGACACGGTACCTGACATATAGACGGTGCTTAATAAATGCTGCTGGATAATTAATTCCTTTAAAATATACTTTCTGGGGAGCATGAGCAAAATGACTAGTCAGTAACAGGCACAGAAGGACTTCTTGAATGTAGCATAGGTGGTACATCACTTATCTTGGAAATAACAGCTGGTCTTGTCTAGTTTTTTAGTCTTTATTTTTGTTTTTTGGAATATTGTAGTTCTTAGTCATTTGGATTTAGAATTTGATAGTCATACCTCTTGATGATGTGAGATGGAAGTATCTGTCTTATGCCACTGTGTACTTTAGATAAAGTGTTTGCCTAGACTTTATACAGTTATTATTTCATGCAGCGGTGCTAGTCTAGGTAGTACATTTTACACTCTGCAGTCAGAATCCAAAAGGACTTCTGCAGAAAATTTACAAGAAAATATAAAATTAAAAGACTAGCGTAAGAGTATGAATTTTGATTCTTGGTATTAATGCCAGTATCAGTGTCTAGTAAAGATTAAAATCTTGCTGGATAGGTGGTCAACTTAACTTTTAGTAAGTTTTTTCTTGTTTTTGAATTAATTTGTACTTAATGTGTGTTTGATTTTAAGTCTGTAAATATTATTGTTGTGCTTTATGGCATTATCTTAGGCAACTCATTGAAATACAGTGTAGACTAATTTAGTATGCATTTTGTAAGTACTTAGGTTTGAAAAGGAAACTAGAGTGTTAGTAATGCTGTTTCATAAGGCAAGATGAATTGTTCCTCTCCTTCCTGTTTATAAGGATTTTGATATTTCTGTTACTTTACACGTCATCATTTTTGATAATAATGATCTTAACTCTTCAGAAATGGTGAGAATGACTGATTATTCCTTGGAGTTGAAATGACAGATTAATTTCCTCCTGTTACTAGGAGGTAATTGTTGAATTACCATTAGGAGGAAATGTTCACATTTTATTGTTATAGTATTAACATTTTACAGCATAGCTTGATTTGGGAATATGGGTATCCTTTACTGAATTTTGCACTAAAGAAGTATAAGGAGATCAGATGCATTAAACACTTAAATACTGATGCCTGCTAGGTGTAGACTCCATTTTTGGAATTTTATGGCCATGCTCCCATGAAGTATCTTAGCATAGGAGACTTAGTCCTGGATCTGAAGTTTGGAAGACCTCGTTTCTAGGCTCATCCTCTTACTTATACTTGTTTTGTGACCTGAATAAGTCTCTTAAATTTTCAGTGCCTCTGGAAACACTCTAGGAAGAATTTCCTAATAACAAGTCCATCTTTAAGGTGTTAGTTATCTGGGGATTGGGAAAGGCCTTTTGTAGAAGGGAATACTTCAGCTGAGCTTAGAAGAAAATCGTGGTCTCCAAGAGGGGAAGTAGATAAAGAAGGTATATCTTGTAGACATTGTATAAAAGTAGAAGTAGACTTAAATATTAATTCTTTAAAGACTGATTTTGATATATCTCAGATTGGTATTGGATAAATACCATTTCTATCCCTAAAGCTGATAGGTCAGTTATCTCTATAGTTGTTTGCTATATATGATAATTTTTGCTCCCTTTTGAACTTGAAACTAGTCTTTAGCAACAGTTAAAACTATTACTTTGTATAATCAAATTTTGAAAATCCTCTAGTTTTTAAAAGTTCTTCATAACCTGGAACCTGTCTTTCCATTCTTCTTCTACCTTAATCTACTCCAAAGACCCTCTGATCCAGTGACACTGGCCTCTTTGCTTTCTTAAGACAATTCCATCATGTCTCTCATGCCTGAAACTTTCTTCTTGTCTCCATCTCCTGGCTTCCCTGATTTACTTCAAATCAAGACCTTAGATAAGGTCTTTTCTTCTTCAAGAAGGCTTTTACATCCCTCCTTGTTGTTAGTAAATCATCCTCTGAGATGATTCCCAGCTTATCCTGTATAGATCTTGTTTGTATGCAGTTATTTTCACATTTTTCCCCACATTAGGATGTGACTCCTTAACAGACTTTTTCCCCCCTTTCTTTGTGTCCCCAACACAAAGTACCAGGCACATACAAGGTGCTTAATAAAATCTTGTTGATATGATTTGACTTGGTTTGGAACTGACCATACTGCTTGAACACAGTGTTTTGCTTTGTCTTTTTTTCAAATATTTATTTCAATTTTCCCTTTTTACTTACACAGTACAATTTTAAATAATAGAATGGTAGAACCAGTGAAGATAAAAAAGTTTCTAGTAATTCTTCATGATTGCCTTTTAACAACCAAAACCTTTTCTAGTTAATGAGCATAACTAAATTATAACTGCTTCATTCCTAAATTCATCTTCTCTCTGTAAAGCTTTTATGTTCTGTAGGATGAAAAGTGGGAGAAAAATAGGGAAATGGACAGAACTTTGTATGTATTGCAGGAATTAAGCCTGAAATGGTTAACACATGGTACAAGATAAGAAGTTGTTATTTGAGGAAGGAAAAATACTGGAAATTACTATCAACATACATTGAGTTATTTTCTGAGTTTTCCCTGTGCCTTAAAAGTTTAGAGCTGTACAGTGATCTTACGAGATCACACAATATATCCCCTTTGTTTAAAGATACGTAAACTGAAGTTTAATAAGTGCTTGTTGAATTGAGGCCCAAAGAGGTCAGTCAGTCCAATCTGTATGTATAATCTAGTTAGATGCAAAACTAAGACTAGAATCTTAAGTTTCTGACCTGGCATGCCCCTTTGCATAAATGACACTGTACATTTGTATTGGGGTTCTCTGTCTTTAGTATTGCCTTGTGTTCAAAGGATTATTAAGAACTTTAAAAGAATAAAGGTGGGAAGGAATTGTTATTAGCAACCAGATTGGAAGCTGAGTGAAATTACTAAATTAGATTCCTGCAGAAAACTCTCTGTTACAGAAGCAGCATGGCCAGAGATGTTGGAAACATGTGGAAGAAGCATTTCCTCACCTGAAAAGTTCTCAGTGAAAGGGCAAAAATCTGTTTTCTAAATATAATCATACTAACTGTGAAGGGAGAAGCTACCATGTTCTTCTTGCTTTGAATTTAGTTCATTTTGGGTTTGGAGTCAAATGAGAACAGATGTATAGAGAGATGACCTACTCTATTAGTACCTGGGATAACCATATATATAATTTAACCATTGTACTTAAATTCTCACTTAAAGTTCATTGATAGACTTAGATATCTATAAAGCCCAGTCTTACAGCTTGCTGCCTAAAGCATCTACAGGGCAATGAAATTGGATGTGGGAGCAGAGCAAGCCTGCACCTGAATAGAATGGAATGTTTTTCATATTTAGAGCCTTCTCACATTAGTATTCAGATGTGTAGCTCGAGGTCCATATTTGTCTTACTTGACCCAGAGATTTTTAGTAAAAAAGTTTTATTTAATTGTTTAGCCTACGTGGACTGTTGGTCATAAGGCCTAAATGACTGCCAGCTACTTCCATGGTGTTCCTGAATGCTGCCAGGTAGTACGTTAGTAAGGTTGGATCATATAGTAATTGTAATTGCAGCTGAATATAATTAATCATCTAATTAATTAAATTCACATCTGAGCCACACATAGATTATTGATCACGTGATCCTCTTATTGACAAAACCAGTGTATCACTGGCATTGTTGAGAGAATGATCATTTCTTAGATTATACAGATTCGTGGAGCTAAAAAAGATGGAAAAGGGGAATAATATTTAGGATAAAGAAAGCACAGCAGAATACTTAGCTATTTGTTAATTTAAAATCTTGCCTTGAATTATTTATTAGATCTAGTTTTTAGAAGATATAAGGAATTACTCAATTTGATAAAACTTTACGCATTGTGCTAGACACTAGTAATGTGGAGATTTTTTTATATCAAAGTCTGAAAATGAATTAGTCTTTTTATTTTGAGTCATTCATACATTATTAGGAGAAATTCTGACCTAGTAACCACCTTTTGGAACCATCTGTTGGTACAAAGAGTAGCGGGTACTCCCCATTTCCTCCAACTCCTCAGCTTCCTTATGCATTATTGTTTTTATTTTATTCTGTTTTCTTTTTGAATACATTGGCTTCCTTTTCCATCTTTGCCTTTTAAATCATTCTTTTAAATCCCACCTCAGACACCACCTCCAGGAAGCCCTCTCCCCATAATATAGCATTTTGTTTTGTAATTCTCGTAATTCGTTCGTCATTTATTTTTCTGTTGTAATTTGTATTGTAATTATCTGTGTTGACATTTTCTTTCCCTGTTAGATTGCAGGCTTTTTAAGTGTAGGTTTTGTGTCTTGTCTAAACTTTTTATCTTCCAACACAGTTGTTCCCATAGTAGTCCTTTGGGAGCCTACCAGGATCCCAGCCAGAGGGTTCCTCAGGGGCCACCAAGTGCAGTCTGTACCAGAATAGGAATTTCTTTATGACATCTGTGACAAATGACCATCCAGCCTTTACTGTAGGACCTTCAGGGAGAGGAAACTAGTTTTTAGAAGATACACTAAAGGTTTCCTGATTTTTGTTCCTATAGTACGCTATCGCTGTGTTTTTATTCTGGATATACCCATTTTGTTTATGTGAAAACTGATTGATGATTTCAACTTTGGGAACATTTGTTCTTGTGCAAGGAGAAAATTTATGTCTCAGGTTGTCAATCAGAAGTTGAATATTTATTGTATACTTGGTACTATACTAAATATTATTTTCCTTATTTTTTTTAAGCACAGAGGTTTATTCCTTTTTGTTTTGGTTCCAAATTCCCTTCCTCTTTCCCACCCAATGATAAATCAGGAAAAACAAAATCCATTACAAATTTGTATAGTCATGGAAAATAAGTTTCTACATTAGCTATGTGTTTTGTTTTTTTTAACAAGAAGAAAGAATAGATTTTACTTAATTCCCTGTATATTTTAGAAACGAGGCCTAAAATATACAGGGAATTAAGTAAAATCTATAAGATTATAAGTCATTCCCCAATTGAAAAATGGTCGAAGGATATGAACAGGCAATTCTCAGAGGTAGAAATTAAAGATATCTATAAGCATATGAAAAAATGCTCTAAATCACTCTTGATTCGAGAAATGCAAATCAAAACAACTTTGAGGTACCACATCTCAACAACCAGATTGGCTAAGATGACAGAACAGGAAAACGACAAATGCTGGAGAGGATGTGGAAAAATTGGAACACTAATGCATTGTTGGTGGAGCTGTGAACTGATACAACCATTCTGGAGAGCAATCTGGAACTATGCCCAAAGGGCTATAAATAATTGCATACCCTTTGATCTAGTAATGCCACTTCTGGGGTTGTATTCCAAAGAAATCATAGAAGTGGGAGGAAGACCCATATGCACAAAAATATTTATTGCAGTTCTCTTTGTGATGGCAAAAAATTGGAAATTAAGGGGATGCCCATCAATTAGGGAATGGCTAAGCAAGTTGTGGTATATGAATGTAATGGAATACTATTGTGCTATAAGAAATGGGGAGATGGACTTCATATTTACCTGGAGAGGCTTACACAAATTGATGCTAAGTAAGAAGAGCAGAACCAGGAAAAATTTGAACACAATCACAGACACATCGTATGTGTGGTGACCAGGCTTGATAGACTGGACTCTTCTCAGCAATGCACAATTATAAGGCAACTCTACAAGTCTCAGGATGGAAGGAGATATCTACATTCAGAGAAAGATCTAGAAAGCCCAGAGTTTAAATGGAGACTGAAGCAATCTACATGCTATCATTCTTTCTCATGTTTGGTTTTCTTTCTTTTTTCCCATTGTTCACTCCATTGGTTACAACCCTTTTGTATAACCAGACTAATGTCCAATGTGAAGGTATTTGCAGATCCTATCACTTGATTGCATGCCGCCATGGTGGGGGAGGGCGAGGGAGGGGAGAAAATTTGAAACTCAAGGGACTCTGGAACTGAATTTTGTAAACTAAAAGTAAATAAACAAATCAATTTAAATTTTAAAAAAAAAGAAGAAAGAATAAAAACATACTTAATTATTTGCATGTTGTCTCCTCCACTAGAATGCGAACTCCTTGAAATCAGGGACTATTTTTGCCTTTCTTTGTATCCCTAGTGCTTAGCACAGTCTCTGTCACATAGTAAGGGGTTAATAAATGCTTGTTCGCTAAGTGATTATATCAAGAGTGTAGGAAGCCACTGTAAAGTGACTAATTTTTTTAAAAAGAGTATCAATAATATGTGTTTTGAAAAAGGTGCTAAGACCCTCTAGATAAACTCTAATTTTATTATAGTTGAAATTCTCATAATACTATAACAAACAGTGCTTTCAAATCAAATATGTAGCAAATTTTTATTTTTATTTTTTTGCTTTTTGGAGGGAGGAAGGTAGGGCAATTGGGGTTAAGTGAACTGGTAGATGTGATGGTCTAATCCAGGGATGAGGAAGCTATGGCCTCAAGACCATATGTGGTCCCTCTAGGTCAGTGGTTCTCAACTTGTGGGTTATGTTCAATTTGTAACCATGAAAATACAGCCTTCATATCAGATTCATAACAGTAGCAAAATTGCAGTTATGAAGTAGCAATGAAAATAATTTTATGGTTGGGGGTCACCACAACATAAGGAACTGTGTTAAAGGGTCACGGTATTAGGAAGGTTGAGAACCACTGCTCTAGGTCCTCAAAGTGCAGCCCTTTCAAAGGACTACACTTGAGGACCTAGAGGGCCACATGTGGCCTGGAGCTGCAGGTTCCCCACCCCTGGACTCTAACCATTCGTTAATATTTGAAAGATTGTGGAGAACAGGAGGAGTGCCACAAGTCTGGAAAAGGACAAATGTGGTCTTGACATTAAAAAATGGGTAGAAAAAGAAGTCTGCAAACTAGAGACCAATGATCGCGAATTAACTTGCCGGCAAAATTCTAGAAGGGATAAGTGAATGTCTAGAAAGGAATCTGATCTCAAAGAGCCAACAGAGCTTCAGCAAAATGAGTCATGCCATCCTAGCCTTATTTCCTTTTTTGACAGGATTACTAAACCAAGTAGATGGGATCAAACGATTTTATAGTTGACCTAATTTTAGTAAAGTGTTGGACAAAGCATTGTCTTCCTATTCTTGTGCGTTGGGGGACGGGACAATTAGATGGATTTTGATCTGGCTAAGTGGCAAGACTCAGAGACTAGTCAGTGGTTTGATGCCAGCTTGAAAGGAGTTCTCCAGTGATGTACTTCTGAGTTTAGCATTTGTTGGACTTGTATTGTTTAGCATTTTTTATCAATGACTTGAACAAAGGCAGATGTGAATGAATGGAAAAAATCAATTATTAAACATCTGCTATGTGCAAAGCAACATGCTAAGCTCTGGGGATCCAAATAGAAGCAAGACTGCCCCTGTTCTTGAGGAGCTCACATTCTGATGGGGGAGGTGTCAGTTGTAAGTTAGATGGAAAGGTGTAGTGATCCTTAGGAGGCAGCAGCAAAGTGGAGGGTAATGCATCTTCTTTAGTTTTATTTTATGGATAAAATCATATCTGTTTCTCACGTTGAATCATTTGATGTTGCAGGGACTTGAGAGGTGATAACTTTCTTTTTTAAAAAAATAGACTGTATACTGATTGTGTTTCAACAGTGTGATATGGTAGTCCAAAAAACTAAAGCAGTTTTGGGTGACTTTGGGAGATATAGATTGCATGATTAGGAGGATAATAGTCCTCCTCTTATTCTGCCCTGGTCAGACTACAGCTGAGTATTGTGGTCAGTTCTTGGTGTCACATGGTAGGAAAGACATTAATTATCTGGAGTGATATGAATTTGTGCTATATGAAAATTAGTTTTCATATGAATAGGGCATAGCATAGAGAAGTCTCAGGAAGGATGACTTTTATACTATTAGTAACTGTATTAAAATACTTCCAATTTTGATATTACTCTGACTTGAAATAATTGCTGTAGGGAAGAAGTATGATTCAGCAACGAAACATTTTCAAAGAATAATTGAAAAGTATAATTGAAGAGATTTTCAGTTATTTAAAAGGCTTGTATATGGGAGATAGGGATTTAGACCCATTCTTTTTGGCCGCAGAGGGCAAAAATAAGAGCAGTGTGACAGAAGCTGCAGAGACACTCCAGACCTGAGGTGAGAAAGAGCCTCCTTGCAAGGAGGAGATGTCACAGATGAGATGGGCTGCTTTGCCAGGCCATGGATTGCCTGTCATTGGTGGAGTCTTCACACGGATTGTAGTAAGGATTATTTTTCAGTTTTCATGGGGAGTAGATGGCCTTTGAGGTTTCTTCCAACTCTGACATTCTATAATCCTGTGAATTTTCCTTTATATCATTAAAAATAGATTCGTCTTAAACTATAACTTCACACATTAACCAAAATATTTTACAGTGTAACTCACTTCCTATTTTATAGTGAAAGTCCATGGGAAAGTAACAAGTTCGTTTTACAGTAATTTGGGATGGATGGAACATGTATGTATTTTATCAGTTCTAAATTCTTCTTGGATTGCATCTATGCTTTGTAGCAAGGCCCGACATAATCAAGCTCTGCTTTCCATGTCTAACCTATATCTTCATTGTGCTTTGATCATAATATGTTTATTCTTTCTTCTGTACCATTAATTATTTTATTCTTAATCCTGAAATGCCTTCTCACCTGTCTTTCTTTTATGACCCTTTTCAAGTTCCTGTTTTGTTTTTTTTTATCAAAGTCTTCCCATACTAACTCTTCTGTTCTGGCACTTAAGTCATGGAGCTAGAAGTGAACTAAAGAGATATGTAATCTATAGCCTCCTTGTTTTATGGATGGGGAAACCAAGACCCAGGAAAATAAAATGATTTGCCCAAGAGGAAACATTATAGGTAGTGGCAAAGCAGGAATTGGAACCAAGGTTTCTTCTTAATTCTCTGAACTTTCCACTATAACTTACTACCTTCTGTTATCTTTAGCATCATTGCATTTTATTGTATTTTATCTTATGTTACCTTTCGTTATTTCATGCTTAATGGGAGCTTGATGGTATTATCAAGTGTTATAAGACTACTTTACATGAGAGCACTGGAGTTAGCCCTATATTTGAGTCCCAGCTTTGCCACCAGATACATGACCTCAGGCAAGTAGGTCACTTAACCTATCCGAATTTGTTTCTTAATGTGTCAAACAAATAATATTTGTGTTGTCTTTTTCACATGACTGTTTGGAAAATCAAATAAAATGTATATAAAGTACTTAATATCTATGAAATGTCATTTATATCTAAGTTACAGGTTTTTCAGTTATTCTTTGAAAATGTTTCCATTGCTGAATCATACTTTTTTCCCTATAGCAACTATTTTGATCCAGAGTAATAGTGAATTAAAATTGGTTAGTTTGGGGATTAATATAATTAATTATTCATAGTACAAAAGATGTTCTTAAAGATGGCTTTATAGAGATGATTATAAAGCAGTAATTCCTTCATTATATGTATATGTCTTTATGTTTGTTTTTCTTGGAAAACATTTGCCTGTGTCTTTAGGGGAAGAAATTTGTATATCATGGATTCCAGGGGTTTTTTGGCATGGGGGATTTTTTGAATACTACTCTAATTTTTCTTAGAACGTGATATATAGTTTTTTAAAGAGAATTTTTGACAATTATTTTGAAATATTAGGGGTTAATATTTAGATTAATAACACTTTCCTTAGACCACCTACACTCAGGGTAGAGCTGGGTAGTGACTCAACTAGTACCCTTAATAGTAAAAGAAAAGAGGGTACCAATATAGTGTACCCAATTAAGCGTATTCCAATCTCCAGCCTTGCATGTAATTGCTGCTGTCAGATATAATTATTGTCTCCCTAAGTTCCCTTCCCCAAGGGGCAGCCAAGCCATGACAGCAGACAAGAAGGGAGAAGAGAATTTCTTAAACTTCTTGTCAGTTTAACTTAATCTTCACAATTTGAATATTCCAAACTGTACAATTATTTTGTTTTCTTTTAGAGAACTGAACTGAAACCTCACTCAGATATTGTAGAGGTACATTTGGGGAAACGGTTTAATTGATGATATTAAGTACTTTTCTCTTTCAAAAACAGTATTGTATGGCTTTTATTTCAGCAAGCATAATTCTAGGCAGGAATTTGCTTTTTAATAAATAGTTAAAACTTTACTTCATCTATAAGCTATTAAACAGGACAGGTTCTTGCTAATAATCTTTGATTTGGGATCCAGTGTTATCACTATAGTCATCCAGTTTACAGTGTGTAAGGAAGAAGGTTGTAGATGAAGGAAATAGGTTTGTCTATGGGACTTCTAGATGTGCTAAAGCAATACTTCATCTGTTATAATCAGAGTGTCCATATAAGTGAAATTTCTAGATAACTGAAACTTTTAAGTAACCAAACTTTTACATTTTAACCATTTTGAATGAAAATATTTTATAAGTGGATTATATATAATCCCTTCTCTCTTATCTTAAATGATAGTACACTGCATATAATTGAACTTGAAAAAAATAACCTTTGGGTATCATTTTGACCAAAACAAGATGGCATAAAGGAATTAGTGCTAGATTTGAGTCAGAAATCAGAAAACCAGGATTTGAATTTTGACTCTTGCTCTTGGTTCCTCTAAGGCCTAAATGAAGTCACAGAACTTCTCAGGGCCTCATATTTCTTATCTGTAAATTGAGTGAGTTTGACCAAGTCAAGCTCTTTTTAGATGAACTCAGTCTTTTCCAGCTTCAAATCCTATGATCAAGTCACTCATTATTACTTTGCTGACCTTCGGGCTTATTGAAATGTGTAAGATTGTTTGGTTCTATAATAAGTGGCCCCAGACTGACATGTCTGATAAATTCTTGTGCTTCCTTTTATGTGTTTTTTTTTTCTTTTTCTCTAGTTTTCCTGTCAAGCTAAGCTTATTAAAAACATTCAAGATCTCCCAAAAGTCTTAGTGTATTTTTAAAGCTGTTAAAGCTTAATGTTATAAATTACTAATATTGTTACAATAGTAATATTATAAACATAGTATCTATCATGATTATTATAAACATTATGTTAATAATACTATTATAAATAAATTAATGTTAATGTATACAATTACAGTAAAATAGGTTCTGACTCAGGTTTCTCTCTTAAGACTAAATTATATGCATTTTAGATTTCTTTGACTGCTCAGAGGTTATTTTTTTCCTTTTTTTTTTTTTTTTTTTTGCTAGTGTCTGGCTGTGTTATAGGTAATTGAGTTTGGTATATAAGTAAGATGCTGCTATAGTTTAGAGTTTCTTCTTCCCTTAACAGTTTTCTATTCTCTTTGTAATGCTGTATACAGAATTAGATAACTTCTAAACTTGAATATTAGCTTCTTCAGATTCTGAGATCTTTTAAAGCCCAACTGACAGATGGTGGCTTTTAAAAAAAAAAAGGAATTTGTTTGTTTGTTTGTTTGTTTTCTTCAGTTTGGCGTTTATTTATTTTGGTGACTCTACCAAAATTGAATTCCAAGTGATTTTAATTGCTTGCTGCTTTCTTTTCTGTTTGTAAATGCTGTCTTTTATGTATATATTTGGGAACGCTTTATAAGAAGACTGTGTGTATGTATATATACATATATGTGTATGTGTAATCCCTCATCAAGAAAGAAGGCTTAAATTAAGGAAATTTTCGTTCATTTACCCAAAAGACTTTTATTATTTAAAGAAACCTGGTCATCGTGTATAATCTTTTAAATGTGTTTTTATGGCCTTCTGTGCTAATATTTTTTAAAACTGCTTGTGTTGATATTCATAAGGGATATTTGGCTAAAGTTATGTGCCCAATTCATAGTTTTGATGAATTAATATTCACT
The DNA here is from genome assembly GCA_028646515.1 of Pseudochirops corinnae. Classification (NCBI taxonomy): domain Eukaryota; kingdom Metazoa; phylum Chordata; class Mammalia; order Diprotodontia; family Pseudocheiridae; genus Pseudochirops; species Pseudochirops corinnae. The sequence goes on along the minus strand of CM053586.1, from coordinate 304,719,896 downwards.
CAGTGCTCTCGAATCATCCCTTTATTTTAAAAGTTGAAGACTGTGTGGTGGTGCACAGGGCACTAGGCCTGGAGTCAGGAAGACTTGAGTTCAAATTCAGCCTCAGATACTCACTAGCTTTGTGACTCTGGACAAATCACTTAACCTCTGCCTGCATCAGTTTCCTCAATTGTAAAATGGAGATAATACTAACACCTTCCTCCAAGGGTTATTAATAAGGATTAAATGAGATATTACTTGTAAAGGTTTGCCACAGTGCCTGGCACATAGTAGGCATTTATTAAATACTTCTTTACTTCCTTTCTACCTTCCCTCCTCTTTCATAATCTACCCACCAAAATTAATTTCTTTTATTTATGGCTGTTCTTTCACTGAATATACTGAACTGAAATTATCCTTCCTCTTGATCGCAACTTCTTCCTTCTCTGTTCCTAGTTGATTCCTTGTTGAGTTGAATATAATTATACACCAGACTTTGTGGATTCACCCTTCTTTGTCCATTTCAGATGAAAACTAAGGTTCATTTTTAACCTACTCCCCACTACCCTTCCTCCATATTTGTATAGTCTCTGGCATATTCCATTTATGTGAAATGGTAATTTCCTCCTGCTTTCAAAATTTTCTTGTGTTGTTTTTTTCCTTTTTTTTTCTTTCAAGATCATCAGAGAGTAACAAAATTGTTCTCAGGCCTGTGTATGCTATGTCAGGCCTATGTTGCTCTTGAAGACGAAGACATTAGGGTTCTGAGGGGACACTTGTTTCTTCTCCTTCTATTAGTATGTAAATCTTTTGTCTGTACTTAGAACAGTGACTGGCACACAGTAGGCACTTAATACTTGTTCACTTTCCTCTCCCCCTTCTATAATCCTTATCTGGGGCTCAAATGTTATTTACCTTTCTAGGTTTCTCTTGTTTTTGTTTTCAAAGCTTCTACTCAGTTCTTGTTTTTTTTTCCCCAGTGAGGAATGCTTGAAAATCTTAATCCATCAAAGGTCCATTCCCCCCTTACTCCTTGCTCCTTCCTTCCCCCCAGGATCATGCTAAATTTTTTGCCTCATTTCCCTATATTTACTTCTTGGTGGACTAAGAACCAGTTCACCTCTCTACTGTCCTTTTATCTTGAGTCTTTACCTCCTTATCTATCAGTGAGGTTACTTGGACAAACTGCATCCTTGGATCACGCTCACTAGTAGCCTTTCCATTTATACACGTGCTGATGAAAGAAGCTGGAGAAAATCATGGGAACTACTGACTGGGTCCACTACAAATTTAAGTTACCTGACGTCAACTGACTCTTCCTTGCTACAAAGCAATCCTTTATACTTTCCTAGTTAGTTTAACTCATCTCAGTGGCTCTTCCAGACTTTTTCATCCCTCCTCAAACCTCAATATTGCTCTTATAGTGTACATTGTTATTCTGGTTCTGCTAACTTCACTTTGCATCAGTTCATAAAAATCTTCCCAGGTCTTTTTGAAGCTATCTTGCTTGTCATTTCTTATAGCATAGTAGTACCCCATCACATTCACATTCCACCACTTGTTCAGCCATTTCCCCAGTTGAAGAGCACTCCCTGGAAAGATCTGCTATAAATAATTTTATATGTATAGGTCCTTTTCCTTTTGGGTTATTTTTTAAAATCTCTTTTGGATACAGACCTCGTAATTGTATTGCTGTCAGTGGTTTTTCAGTCATGTCTGACTCTTAATGTGATGGGATAGTGTGCTACCCTTAGCAACCTACCAACTTTTATTGTCTATTTTTAAAAGCAATGTTTTTTTAAAAATGTAATAAATTCAACATGATAGTTTTAAAGCCACCCTTTCTGTTCATCTGTGGTGGCTTCTCTGTTCTCTCTCTAAACCTTCTTTCTTCCCTATGTTACTTTAAATGCTTCAGTGACTTTTCTTTCCCTTCCTTTTTTAAACATCATCATCAGACATCTACCTGTCAGATTTTGCTGCCTAGTTTTTTATTTAAACCCTCTCTTTTGAAAAATAAGCATAATCATCTTCAAAACAAGTCTACACATTAACCATTTTAGTCTGTGTGTTTGTTTATTTTGCGTCTGGAATTCACAATCACCTTTCTTTATCAGGAGGTTGGTAGCATTGCTTCACTGGTGCTTTGGAATGGTGGTTAGTCATTGCATTCATAAGAGTTCTTTTAAGGTTTTCAAGGTTGTTATTGTTGCTATTATAGTCATTGAATAAAATTGTCTTGGTTCTATTCATTTCAATTTGCATCAGTCTTTCCATGTTTCAATGAATCCATCCTTTTCATTATTTTTTTTGGTGTGTAATCAAATATCATTACATTTGTATATCCCAATTTGTTTTGCAGTTCCCAATTGATGGATACCACATTCTTTTCTATTTCTTATGTTATGTTATAATAAAAAAAATTTTCTATTGATACATTTGTCCATTATGAGTGGTTTCTGTTTGACTTAGTGATATTACTTAAATCAGATGGTACATATAGTATAGTGACTTTTTGGGTATAGTTCCAACTTGCTTTCTAGAATGTCTAAACCAGTTCATCACTCTTCTAGCAGTGTATTAACATGTGCATCCTTTCTCATCTCCTCTAACAGTTGCTATTTTCCCTTTTTTATTCCTTTGTCATATTTGCCAATCTTTAAAGGTTTCAGGCAAAACATGAGTTACTCGTTTACATTTCTGTAATTATTAGTAATTTGGGGCATTTTGAAAAGGTGATAAGTCATAGTTTGCCTTTTTTTGTGTGTGTGAGAATTTCCCATTCTCTTCCTTTGACCATTTATCCTTTAGGGGAATGATTCTTATTCTTAGACATTTGAATCCATTACCCATACATTTTAGATATTTGACCTTTATTAGACAAACTTACTGCTAAGATTTTCCCATCCCCATCCCATCCCCTACTCCCCAGTTAACCTGTTTCCTTTCCAATTTTACCAGCCTTGATTTTATTTGTATGAAGCTTTTCAGTTGTTTAAAATAATCAGTTTTATCTTGTGTGACCTCTTTGGTCAATAGTTCTTCCCTTATCTCTTGATGTAAAAAGGTATTTGCTTCCTTGCATCTCTTATTTGTTTATGTTGTGACCTTTTAAATCTGTTATATATCCACTTAGAGTTTATTCTGATACATGTTATGAGAGGTTGGTCTAAAACCTATTTCTGTCAGATTGCTTTCTGGTTTTCCCAACATTTTCTGTCAACTAATGAGTCCTTACCCCTGTTGTTTGACTCTATAGGTTTACCAAATATTATGTTACCATTTTACTTCTGCTGTGTTACTATTCATTTACTTCTGCATCTTGTATACCTAATTTACTCTCTTGATTTTTTTTTTGTTTTTTTAAACTAATATCAAATAGTTTTGATGATTGCTACTTTGTAACGTGTATTGAGATCTATAACTGCTAACTCTTCCTTCTTCCTTTTAAAAATTACTCCTTTGAGATTCTTTACCTTTTGTTACTCCAGGTGAATTTCAGTATTATTTCAAATAATTTTAAAAAATAACCCTTTGGTAGTTTGCTGTGTCATTGAATCTGTAAATTAATTTAGTATTGTCATTTTTATTACATTAGAACAGTACAACCTTTAGCAAATAATATCTTTCCATTTGTTTGTTTTCCTTTATTTTCCTTAAAAGGTTTTTGTAATTTTATTCGTGTAATCCCTACGTATGCATTGATAGGTGGACTCTGAGATATTTTTTATATTCTTTAGTTTTTTTGAGTGGTTTTTTGATTTCTGTCTCTTTTTACTGAGTTTGGTTGCTGATAGTCAGAAGGGTGGATGATTTTATATCCTCTCACTTTATTGAAGCTCTTAGCTGTTTCAGTTAATTTTTAAATTGAATCTCCAGGATTCTTTTAATTAAACAGTTGTATCACCTAAAAAATTACATACATATATGCATGCATGTGTATGTGTGTGTATTTGCCTGTGCCTATTCACTTAATTTCTTTATTTTGTCTTGTAATAACTAGCATTTCTAGGACTGTAAAATTATGGTTATCACAGTAGACAGCCTCTTTATGCCTAATCTTACTGGAAATCTTTCAGTATTTATTCTATTTGCCATATTAAAGAATGATACATTTATATCAATGTCTTTTTATATTTTCTAACATAAATGTATTTTTTAATATAATTGTGGTTATTAATTTTTAAAAATGATTATTATAATTTTCTTAATATTGTACCTACTTTGAATTCCTCACATAAATCCAACAGTCATAACGTAAAATCTTTATAAATGTTGTAGCCTTTTTGTTAATATTTTATTTTATATTTTTTTACATTGATACTGGTCTATGATACAATTTTTCTTCTTAATCTTTTCCTAGTTTAGTTATACCATCTTATAGAAGCAGTTTGGTATGACACTTTTCTCCTTGCCTTCTTTCTCTGTTTTTGCAGACAATTTTTTGGAGTTAATTGTTATTTGAAAGTTTGATAAAATTAAATTGCAAATCATACATCTGTGTTTGATGTTTTTTTTTTCTTTCGGCATTTTACTGGCTATTTGGTTTGTTTCTAAAGAAATTTTAGTTTAATTAAATTATTTCTTATTCCATTAATCTGACTCTTTTGTGTTTTTTGTAAATTTTCATCCATTTCATTTAAGCTCTCATTTTTGTTAACATTTGATTGGACAAAATAATTTCTAACATTTTATTTTATATCTTCTTCCTCTGTTGGGAATTACCATTTTTAATTTTTGATCGTGATAAATTGGTTTCCTCATTCTTAAAATCAAATTTCCTAATAGTTTCTATTTTTTTAAAATCAAGTACAACATATATTTTATCAACTTAGTAATTTAAAATTTTTATTGTTTTATTTTCAGAATTTTCATTTTTTGTTTAATTGGGCTTTTTTTTTGCTTTTTGGAAGGCAGTTGGGGTTAAGTGACTTGCCCAAAGTCACATGGCTAGTAAGTGTGTCAAACATCTGAGGTCAAATTTGAACTCGGGTCCTCCTGACTCCAGGGCCAGTGCTCTATTCACTGTGCCACCTAACCACTCCTATTCTTTTTCTTTTGTGTTGAACATCTGTAGAGATGTTAATTTTCCCTTACCAAGAACTTTGGCTACATTCCAAATGCTGCCAATAATGATATCTTGTCTCATAATTTTTTTAATGAAATTATCCATTGTTTATATGATTTATTCTTTGAACAACAAAATTCTTGAAAATTAAATTAATTTAATCTCCAAGTTTACATCTTTTCTTCATATATTCCTTGTTAAATAATAGTTCCTGTCTTATGGACAATAAAGATTCTGTTTAATGTTTCTGCTTTCTTGTGTTTGAGTTTTTTATGCCCCAGCACATTATTAGTTTTTGTAAATGTGCTGTGTTTTCTGGCAATTATTTGTCAGATCCTCTCATTTTCAACCTTTGTGTTATCCCTCATACATACTCCCTTCTCTCCTTGGCTACCTGACTTGGCTACCACCCTACTACAAGCCTTCATCTTCTCACACCTGGACTATTGCATTAGGTTGCTAGTTGGTCCTCCTGCTTCACGTTTCTCCCCACTCCAATGCATTCTCCATTCAGTTGTCAAATTGATTCTCTAGGATCTACAAAAAATTCTCTGTTTGACTTTAAAACTTTTTTATAACCTGGCTTCTTCCTACTTTTCCAATGTTCTAATATCTTACTGCCTTCCACATTCTCTGTGATACAGTGCCCAACTGGGCATTTTATTGTATGACCCCTCAGACCTCTGGGATGCTTTTCCTCTTCACCTCTGTCTCCTAGCTTCCCTCGCTTCCTTCAGGTCTCAGCTCAAATCCCATCTTCTACAGGAAGCCTTTCCCTCCTTAATAGTCTTTGGGCTGAACTTCTGAGACTACCTTCAAGTTTTCCTGTCTGTGTTTTGTTTGTACTTAGTTACTTGCATTTTGTCATTCCCATTAAACTTTGAGCTTCTGTAAAGGAAAAAAGTATTATTTTTTCCTCTCTTCGTATATCTAGTGCTCAGCACAGTGCCTGACATGTAGTAAATAGGCTTTAAAAATACTAGGTGACTGCTTTTGTGTTCTTCTTTCTCTTATTTAAATACTCTTCTTGTATTTAATGAATGATCAGAATTTCTGCTTTTAGTGCTTCCTAATAATTCAATGTTTCTTTTTATTTTTATTTTTATTTTTTTTATTTTTAAATTTTTATTATAGTTTGCATCATTCATTTCCACAAGATTTTGAGTTACATATTTTCTCCCCCTCTTTCCCCCACCCACCGCCCCAAAACAGCCATCCCA
>CM053586.1:304692833-304713129 GCA_028646515.1 Pseudochirops corinnae | reverse complement strand
CCTCCTCCCTCTCTCTCCCATGATCTTTCTTTTCCCCAAAGAAGGAATCTAGGGTTTGGGAGCTGTTCTTACTTTGCTTCTTATGCTTATTGTTACTCATGGTTGTTCAGACCGTAATTTAATTTTTTTTTTTTTAATCTCTATGGGGCTCTGCTTCCAGAAGGGAAAGCTCTGTCCCAAATCGCTGGGGTCCTCCCGGCTGCCGTAGACTTCCGGCTGACTAGATAATGAAGACTCCAAGACCGAGGCCCAAGACGACGTTCCGGATCCAGGCCGCTCAATGCGAGAGCACTGGTGGCCTGAAAACAATCGCTCAGTACCCCTGCTGTCTGCAGGCCGCGGGTGGGAAGCTACAACCCGGAGGCGGGTGCAAAACCTCTGCCTTTCACTTTTCTGCTCTGGAGACCTTTGGGCCGGACTGCTTATCTCCCCCTTTCGCAATCTCCACTCGCAGCTGGTGCTAATCTGCTCACCTGAGAGGCTTCTCCCACCTAGCCGCCCCCCGGGGCACAGCCTCGGCTTCAGGCCAGGCTGGTTTCAGTTTGCAGTGCTGATATGGTTCCTCGTAGACCAGCTGACTTTAGTGGGAAGTATTCTTGTGTGCGTTTTGGAGTTCTAGGATTGGTTTAGAGTCCTATTTTATGGGCATTTTGGGGTGGCTATGTGAGAGCTGTGATATGTTGCTGCTGCTACGCTGCCATCTTGGCTCCGCCTCCCGTAATACAATGTTTCTAGATGGTTAACATTGAAGTACACATTTCTTCCCCTCAAATTTCCATAGTTTTCCATAGATCCTTTTTCAATTAAGCACACTTTAAGATTTCTAGACATTTTTGATTTTTCAAAAATAATTTGAAATAAAAATATTTTAGAAGTAATTTCATTGAATCAGTTATTTTTTTTATCACATTTTGTTGATTGCATCATGAAAAACATGATGTTAAGTACTAATACAATAGGTACTGCATACTACAGAGTATATTAGTCAAAATAGGAATCATTGATGTTTATATAAATTAACAGTATTTGAAAAGAAAGACATTATATTTTACTCTTCCTTCAAGATAAGCTGCTCAGTAATAGGAACTTTACAGGATATATATGGTTTTGTAGATGTAATAAAAAAATTTCAGTGCTCTTTTAGTGGTTTATTCCAGTTTTAAAAGTTTTTATCCTCGAGATGTGATTTTTTTTTTCTTATAGAGGCTAGAAAAAATGGAAACTTAAGGAATGAAAAAAAATTTAACTTGTGACTTGATGGTCCCAAAGATATGTTTTAATGCACTTTTATTATGAGAAAGGTACTTATTAATTTAATTTCAGAAGAAACAAAGTATGAGCCACTTAGATTAAGACTTATGGTTCAATAGATAGGATCATGGAATTTATCACCCACTATAATCTTTTCACGTAATACCTGAAGGAACTTTGAAGCTCAGAAAGGAAAAATAGCTCATCTAAAAGTTTTTAACCCAAATCTGTACTTCTGGAACAACTTATGTTCAAATTTGCTTCATTTCAGTTGCTAAGAATAAGAAATTCCCAATATACTTGGGAATAGAAATCAACATGAAGGTTTAACTTTGAATTTTTTAATTTGCTTGTTTTTGTATATCAGTAAAGCAGAGTCTCCATTAAAAAAAGACAAGAACTGGTTCTAAGAAGTCTCTCCTTGCATATGTTACCTGGAAATTCGTTGGGAAAGAAATTTGTGTTTTTTTCTTATTGTAAAAAAGGTTCCACAAGGTTGTTAAGTTTTTATTTTACTGAATGTGATGGCTTCTAGATCAGTTACCTGCCAATTTGGAATCTTATATCCTGATTGCAAAAGCAACAGAAAAATGGTTAAATAGATTCTAAGTAGAGGAAAATGGAACTGATCCCCTTGGATTTCACAAGAGACATTCATTTGACATGGAGACTGGGGTCTAATGGCAGCAGAGACAAGATAAAAGCAGTCAAAGTTCGCCTGAAAAGCATGAAGTTGATAGATAGGGAAAGAGAATCATCTGTTTTTGAATTCTCATATGGCATTGAATCTCATGACAGAATTTTGGGTTTCTTTTCTGCCCAAGATACAGTGTTTTCCAGGATAGCAATGTTTAGGCTCTAAACTGAGTGCTCTAAAATAATATCTGGCATTTTATAGTGATATAAGGTTTGCAAAGCACTGTGCATTTGATCGTTACAACAACCATGTGAAGGCTATTATCCATATTTTACAAATGAGGATTTGCCCATGATCACATAGCTAGTAAATGTCTGAGATACGATTTGAACTCAGGTCTTACTGATCACAAATCCAGCAATGCTGTTCCCTAGGTGACCTAGCCATCCCATCCAATAATTCAAATTTTTTTTCTTTAAGAAACTGTATAAAGATTTTACAGATATAATAATCTATTCATTTACTTTATGTTGAAGGGCAACAAAACTTGACTTTGTGAAACCTTTCATATTCATGAAAATCTGCGTCTCTTTTCTTTTGGAATTTTGAAGTGTCTTTCTTTTCAAACTCTTTAAAGTTTTCAGGATGATTATACTTAGAATTTTTACACTACTACTACTATTACTACCTAACATTGATATACCATTTACTATGTGCCAGGCACTGTGCTGAGCGCTTTACAATGATTATCTCATGTGATCCTCACAACAACATTGGGAGGTAGGCACTATTATTGTCCCCATTTTACACTTTAGGATACTGGGGAAGGCAGAGGTTAAGTGACTTGCCCAGGACAACACACAGTATCTAAGCCAGAATGTGAACTTAGTTCTTCTGATTCCAGGCCCAGCACTCTTATCTACTGTGCCACCTACCTGCCTAGTTAAAGGTTCTTAAAAATTCTTCTTGTGACAAACCAGATGTTTCCCTTAATGCACTCATGTTTAATGATAATACTTCCAATTTCTTTACTGAGCTTTATTTTGCAATTCAGTATTCTATGCTTATAGGTCATAAACATGTAAGTAGCTCCAGGAGGCAATTACTGTGTTTGTTCTTGAATCACAAATGATAGAGATAACTTTCTGAAACTACCATCAAAACTCTTGTAGCTGCTAGAGTTTGTGAAAGACAAAGTATTTTTATCTCAATTTTTAGCAAAATGATTTTCCGGAGTACCCTTAAATCATGTAACTTTTTATACCACATCCCCAATTTTTCTTTTCTTTCAGGTGCCAGAGAAAAAAGGAAAAGAAGTAAATGCTGGGTTTGGTGGACCAGTTGTTAGTTCTTTGTATCAAGAAGAAACTATCAGGTAAATTTCTCCTTTGGGTTATACCAGTGAAGTTACATATCTATGTATCTATATGTATACACGTATGTATAGATATTTATAGCTACATAGACATATAGATGCATATATCTGTGTGTTTATATAAATAAAATTTGTGAAGCATTTTCTCTTCATAGCGACTTAATTTGGTGACACCTCTAATAGGATTTGTGGACAGGACAAGGTTTTCTGTCTCAAATGACAAAACCTGAAACTAGATTTTTAAAAAATTGATACTTATTTTCCCTTCTCTATTCCTTTGTTTCTTTGCTTTCTTTTTTGGAGGGGGAAAGGTAGGGCAATTGGGGTTAAGTGACTTGCCAAGGTCACATGGCTAGTTTTTTTTTTTTTTAATGTTAAGTGTCTGAGGCCTAATTTGAACTCAGGTCCTCCTGACTCCAGGGCTAGTGCTTTATTCACTGCGCCACCTAGCCACCTTAATGTACCTTTGTTTCTTTAAAGGATTTAATTTTCTTAGTTCATTAACTAGGTACTTGAATCCATTTTCTCTAGGATGAAATAGAACTTATTTTATGTTAGTGAATAAATGTATATGATCTACCTCTTGTAAAGGTAAGCTATCCTGAAATGCAGGTTGTTTGAGAAATACCATTAATGTTCTGGCTTTTTAAACAAAAATGAAGCTAATAAAAGTTGTTGACACTTTTCTCATTGTTTTACTTAGCACAGTGCCTGGCATTTAGTAAATGCTTCTTAATTTGGCTACTACTTACCTCTGATTTGATTTGTGACAAAATCTAAAAAGTTTGAAAATTGGTTTCACATAAATTTTAAATAAATTCACATAGCTTATTGGGAGAGCTAGGTGGTGCAGTGCATAGAGCACGGGCCCTGGACTTAGGAGAGGACCTGAGATCAAATGCGGCCTCAGACACTTAACACTTACTAGCAGTGTGACATTGGGCAAGTCACTTAATCCTAATTGTCTTGCCTTTCCCCCTCCAAAAAAAAAATTCACGTAGATTAAAATTCCATTTTCTCTTATTTTGGGTACAGATTTGCCAGAAAAAAAATTCATTAAATTAAATCAGTTTAAACACCTTCTGCTGAGAAAGAAAGAATGCAGGACAGAAATTCTGCCTTTGAAAACCTCTTACAAAAGTCATTTTGCTGTTATAATTTATAATATTCTCTGACAATAAACAAAATTCTACAGTCCAGATTAAGCAAATGTTCAGAATTGAGGGAGCCTTCTCAGTGTAATAGTAACTGAAAATGTCAGAGCACTCTAGAGAATCATTTTCCTGAAAATAATTCATTCTTTTTTCAATCTCCTCTTCTAGGAACGCTTCTTTCCACTTGTCAGAAGTGAAATCTGAAAAGATTTCACTATACTGAAGCAATGCAAAGCGTTTCCCTACTCTCACTCTTTTCCTGGCCCTAACCTTCTCAAAGCTTAGGGAGAGTGGGGCTAATAGCTCAATGCCCTTTTTTGGTCACTGTCCACTTTCTCTGTCTCTGAACTTTCACTTCATTTTCTCAAATAAGGTTGGTTAAGGTTTTTGGAAAAGGGAAAAAAGGATTTTGTGTAGGACATTGTTTCAGAATTGTTAATTAAAGAAAGATTCTCATAAACCTTTCTGACTCAAAGGGGAGTCAGGACCCTTAACTAAATTGTGTAGCCTAAAAAGAGTACCTTTTAGATGAAAACCAAGAACTAGACTACGGCTTATGAATGGCTCTGGGTACTCCTCGCTCTTATTCTCAGAATTTATTCAACAACTATTTCTGAAACACATCTTTAAGTGTTTATTTAATTTACTATTTTAACACAAGGTGCTGGAGGGATAAAAAAAAAATAACAATACGGCTTAGTAGGAAGAATGTGTGAGAATTTGAATAAAACAGGGATATTTATTCATTTTTACAAGCAGCTTATATAAAAGAGTATTAGATTTGCAGTTTGAGAATATAGATTGTGACTGTGAGCAGGACTTCAATTGGAGGGTGAACAGGTGATCTCTCAGGTCCCTTCGTGATCAGACTTAGAGGTCATTTAACCTAGAGGCCTCATTTCACAGATGATGAAACCAAGGCATAGAGCAGTGAAGATGCAGCTCTAGATTGAGTCATGTACTCTCTCCCTTCCAGCCTGGGGTGAGCCAGAGTGTTGGGCTTAGAATCTGAAGACCTACCTTGTTCCTATCTCACTTCTGCCCCTTCCTCCCTGTGTGACCTCAGGTAGATCACAACTGTTTTGTACTTTTGCTTTCTTATGCACAAAGTAAGAAAGTTGAACTAGGGCCCTTCCCACCTTTGAATTTCTGTTGGATTCCCCAACAGTTTAACTACAAGCTTAGAGGTCACTTACCTCTCTGAACCTCTTTCATCTTTAAAAAAGGGTTAATAATACCCATTTTAAAAAGGGTTAATAATAAAAGCAACCTCTGACAAGATTGTTGGGAGGAAATTGCTTTGTAAACTATGAAGCACTTTATAAGTATTAACTGTTATTAATATGGCAGTCTAATGAAATATTTATACAAATAACTATCATACAAATAAAACAGTATAGCAGCTAGAGAAAGGTTAGAAAGTGCTATGAGAGAACTTGCGTGGGTGGTGAAGGAAAGGTAAGGATCACTAAAACCTTTATGAAAGAGGTGGCATTTGAGTTGGCCTTGGATGATGGGAATATTTCAGTGGACAAAGATGAGAAATGCATTCTGGGCATAAGATGTGGTGAGAGTAAATAAAGAGAAGAGGGAAGGAGGAGTTCAAAAGTAGTACATTTTAACAGTAACATGGAGTTTTTGAAGGGGAGAATTAGGAGATGAGACTGGACATGCATTATGTTCCAGACACTGTGGTAAGTGCATTTTTACAAATACCATCTCATTTGATCTTTACAACAACCTATGAAGTAGGCGCTATTATTATCTCCGTTTTACAGTTGAGGAAACTGAGGCAAGGGTTAAGTCACTTGCCCACAATTGCATAGCTAATAAGGGTCTGAGCTTGGATTTGTACTCAGGTCTTTCCAACTCTATGTCTATTGCTTTATCCACAGTGACTTCAACTACCTCTAAGAAAGCTGCCTGATAAGAAAAGTGTCAACTCTGATAGTTAATGTATTTGCTGCTGTCTCAGGTTAATTATCTTTTAAACATTAGAAAAGAATGTATGAAAGTGTTTATTGTTCTTCAGTTGTGTCTGACTCTTCATGGGCCTGTGTGGGGTTTTCTTGGCAAAAATACTAGAGTGCTTTGCCTTTTCCTTCTCCAGTAGATTCAGGCCAGCAGTGGGTTGCAAGCTAGTGAGTTATGAGGCGTCTTCCTGACTCCAGGCCCAGTGCTCTATCCACTGAGACACCTAGCTATCTCCATGAAGGGTTAGAAGGGTCTTTTCTTTTACTTGTGTTTAGGGAGCAAGCATTCCTTGACACAGGGTCGTAGCAGAGGGTAGAACCATCAGAATAATTCTTGCCATCAAGGTGTGTTGTGAGAAAGAGTAATGGTTGTAAAGAGCTCTGAGATCTCTTCAAAAGATAGTATTGATTTGCTAGAGACATCTCTACCCCAAATGTTCGTATGGACTCTTTGTGCCAAACCGGGGGTAGAGCCTTCTGAGTCCAGTCAGCCATAATCAGACACACTATACTTTGACCCCAACATAGTGATGTCATTTTGGTTCTCTTTGAGAATGAAGAACAACAACCAAAACTAATACATTTAAATATTTTCTAAATTTTATTTGTTCTTCGAAAAAGTTATGTTAGAATTTATCTCCTTGGGATTTAGAAAATGGTGTTAGATAATTTTTATTTGATTTTCTTAGTTACTAGCACATGCAATATATTTTTCTGCCTCGAGCAATTCTGCCATCTATAGATCACTATAACTAGGGCAAGATAACCAGAGCTGTGCTTCAAGGTTTTGACATAGGTAGGGTCTGCTTCTCCCAGCAGTAGTCTTGTGGCTTAATCTCTGTGACCCTGTGGTCCTAGTATACAGTACCTTGCAAATAGTGGGTGTTTAAATGCTTGTTGACTTGACATGGGCCCATTCAGTTAATCAATAAACAAGTATTTATTGCCATGTGATGCAGCTGTGGAGCACCTTTCCCCTGCCAGGCCCCAGGTTGCTACTCCTAATGTCCTATCACCCTGATACCTATCGCTAACCACCCCCTCCCCTTTTCCTTGCCATTATGACTTCAAGCAGGTAACTCCCAAGTATTTTATATTGTCTGTAGCTATACTAAATGGAATTTTTCCTTTCGTTCTATTCCTGCTAGATTTTGTTGGTCTTATGTAGAAATGCTGATGATTTATATGGGTGTATTTTATATTCTGCGGCTTTGCTGAAGCTATTAACTATTTCAGTTTCTTAGTTGATTCTCAAGTATTCACTAAGTATACTATCATATCATCTGTGAAAAGTTTGATTTCCTTGTTCCTTATTCCAGTGCTTTCAGTTTCTTTTTCATTTCTAATACAATATTGAATAATAGTGGTGATAATGGGCATCCTTGCTTCACCCCTATCTTATAGGGAAGGCTTTTACCTTATCCCCTTTTCTAATAATATTTGTGTCTTATGGAGTCATTAGCTTCCACTTGCCTGATTCTGATTTTTAAGGAATTACTTTCTCCAGTGAGCTTTTATGCCTCTTTTTCCATTTAGCCAATTCTTCTTTTTAAGGTTTTCTTCTGTTCAGTGGATTTTTGTGTGTCGCTACCATTCAGTGTTTTCTTCAGCATATTTTTGTGCCTCTTTTACCAAGTTGTTGACTGTATAATTTTCTTCCATCAGTCTCATTTCTTTTCCCAGTTTTCCTCTACCTCTCTTATCTGATTTTTAAAATTCTTTTTGAGCTCTTCCAGGAATTAATTTCAGGCCTATGTCCAATTCATATTTTTCTTTGAGACTGCTTTGATTTTGTTGTTGTCTTCTGGGTTTGTATCTTGAGCCTCCCTGTCACCATAGTAACTTTCTATGGTCAGGTTCTTTTTTTGTTATTTGTTCACTTTCCCAGTCTATTTCTTGACTTTTAACTTTGTTTTAAAATTGAACTCTGTGCCCAGGGTAGATGGAATTCTGTCCCAGGCTTTGTTGTTTTTTTTTTTTTGTGCTGATGTTTTCAGAGCTAATTCTGTGGGTCTTAAAGTTTTAGTTTCTCCCAAGGTGGCATGATCTAAGGAGAAGTGTGATCATTGCTCTACTGGCTTGTTCTCTAGTCCACAAGCCTCCACAAAATACTCCTTTACATCCCTAAACCGTGACTAGGATCCTTCCCTACTCCCCCATGACGGCAAGTGCTTTTGCTCCTTCTGGTCCTCTAAATGTAACTTGGGCAATCTATAATGCTCCTCTCTACCCTGGACCTGAGACAAAGGTCCTTGCTTTCTCATGAAGGGTCACAAGCACTCATGTCCACCCTAGAACTGTGACCAGGGTCCCTGCTCCCCTGGGCAGTAGGCACCATTGTATTCATGTCCCTTTTCTCCCTGGTACTCTGACCTGGTACTGTATGGGCAATGCAACTTGGTCTTGAGCCCAGTGCCAGCAAAGGGTCTCCTGTAATTTCCTTCTGACCTTTTTACCACTTGTCTAACCCTCCTACTATCTTTGGACTGAGAGTTCCCAAAGCTGCTATCCTGCTGATGTAGCTACTCCCAAGGCGTGTCCTGTGTACCTGTGTTATGTTCTTTGAGCTGACCACCACCCCCTGAGACAGCCCTTGCTCGCTGCCTTTCTAAGTTGTTTTGTGCTGAAAAATTGCTTCACCCTGACCTTTTATTGGTTCTGCCACTCCAGAATTCAATTTAAGGCATTATTTTAGAGTTCAAATGAGTTTTTGTTACTCCACCATTTGGGTCTATCTTACTTTCCCTGTTGCTTTCTAGGGCACCACCACCCTCCTAATCACCAAGGCTTGAAACCTAGGAGTCATTATCAGTTCTTCACTTATACCCCACATAGCTAATCAGTTGCCAAATATTCTCTTTTCTACCATAACATCTCTGGTATATTCACATTGTTTCTCTAATGCTGCCATTACCCTGATGTTGTAGCACCAATGCAGTATTCAGAACACCAGTGGTGACTATGAAGATGCCGGCATAGGTCTCAACCACAAAATCTTAACAGACTATCCATGTAGAAGACAGAAACAAAACATTTATTCAGACACCAGAGAGCCAAATCCCAACACCAGTAAATCGAATCCATCATAGCAACAAAGAAGTTAATACACCATAACATAGCAGAGAGCCACACTTTTAGCCTTCTCACAAACACTCACAAGCCTAGCTGTCACAGCAGGGGGCAAACATTTACAAGCCTAGCTGTCTCCTTGAGTAAGTCCTCTCCTCCCTCCAGCTCTAACTGCTCTGACTCCCAGCTTCCACCCTTCATCAAACTCCTCCCCCCACAGGTTCCATGTGATTATATTCAGCCTGTTGGGGGCATGGAAAATCTTCAAAGCAGGGAAGATCTTCAAATTCCCTTAGGCCTGTTAAGGGACAGGGAACATCTTCAAATTCCCATTCCCATTACCATTACAGATGTAGATGCTCATTCCCTCATGCTTCTGTTATTACAGTAGTTGCTTGATCCCATTTCTGCTTTGAGCAGCTTCCCTGTCCAGTCCTCAACTTAGTGGCTGAACACACACACACACACACACACACTCTCTCTCTCTCTCTCTCTTTTTCTCTTTCTCTTTCTCTCTCTCTGTTTCTCTTTACTCTCTGTCTTTAAACTCCAGTAGATCCCCATTACCTCCAGGACCAGATCTCAAATTCTGTCTTTGGCATTTAGAGCTCTCCTAACCTTGCTCCTTCCTGTCTTTATAGTCTTCATGCATTTCACTCCACATATTGATCCTATAGCACCTTTCTCCTTGTTCCTCATGTTACATAACTTTTCATTGTTTGTCCATAGAGAGTTCTCCTTCCTTAACTCTGCTTCCTGACAACTTTGGCTTGATAAGACCCAAATGAAATTGTACCTTCTTTAAGAAGCATTTCTCTTTTTTTTTCCATAATTAACTTTTGTTTATTTTTAGTTTACATCATTCATTTCCACAAGATTTTGAGTTACAAATTTTCTCCCCATCTTTCCCCTACCCACCACCCCTAAACAACGATCCCACTGTATACCCCTTCCCCCAATCTTTTCTCTCCTGTGTCCTCCCCCATCACCCTTCTGATTTTCCGGTAGGGCAAGATGGATCTCCCTACCCCAGTGCCTGTATATCTTAGTTCCCAGTTGCATATAATTAATAATAATAATATATACATGCATATATGTTTTTTAAACATTTGATTATAGAACTTTAAATTCTAGATTCTTTCCTTTCCTCTCTCGTCACCCACCCCCACTGGAAAGACAAGCAGTTCAATACAGGCTGTACATGTGTAGTTACGCAGAACATCTCCACAATGGACGTATTGTGAAAGACTGACTATATTTCCCTCCTTCCTATCCTGCCCCGCCCTTGTTCTGTTCTCTGCTTGGTCCCTGTCCCTTTACAGAAGTGTGTCCTTCTAACAACCCTCCCCCTCACCTTGCCCTTCCCTCCATCATCCCCCCTCTTATCCCCATTCTCCCTACTTTCCTGTAGGGCAAGATACCCAATTTAGAGTGTATATCATTCCTTCCCTAAGCCAAATTCAATGAGAGTAAGGTTGACCCATTCCCTTTTGCCTTCCTGCTCTTCCCCTCCATTGTAACAGTTATCCCTCGCCTCTTCTATATGACATGATTAACCCCATTCTGTCTCTCCCTGTCACCTCTCATTCTATTCCTCTCCTACCTCTCAATTTCACCTTTTAAAATATCATCCCTTCTTTTTCAATTGATCCTGTGCTCTCTGTCTATGTACACATATATACACATACTCACATATGTATTCATATGCAAATATACCCTCCTATATAGATATATGTGTATGTATACATATGTATACATTTATATTCCCTTCACCTATCCTTATACTGAGAAAAGTTTCATAAGTTACAATAATCGTTTTTCCATGTTGGCATTTAAGTAGTTCCTTATGATTTCTTTTCCAGGAAGTTTACCTTCTCATGCTTCTCTTGCTTCTTGTATTTGAATGTCAAGTTTTCTATTCAGTTCTGGTTTTTTCAGCAAGAATGCTTGAAAGTCCTCTACCTCATTGAATGACCATATTTTCACCTGAAACATTATACTCAATTTTGCTGGGTAGGTGATTCTTGGTTTTAATTCTAGCTCCCTTGATCTCTGGAATAGAAGAAGAATTTCTCAGTCTCATCTCTGCTGCCTCACAACCCCCTTCCTCTGCTACTTCCATATTACTAGTGGCTTCCTTCTGATAATACCTCGCGTCTACTTTGTATAGAACTTGTATGTATGTAGGTATTTATGTGTTGTCTCCTGTATTAGAATATGAGCTCTTTCAGGTTAGGAATTGTGTTTTTAGCCTATATCTGTCTTCACAGTTCATAGCACAATGCCAGGGATGTAGTAAGGGCTTAATAAATGCTTACTGATTGACTGAAAGCTGTTATATTTAGTTTTAAAAATATAAAGACAAAACCAAAACAGTTCTTGTCCTAGAAGAGCTTAAGTTCTTTTTTCCCCCCCAAATTAATCAATTCTTGGCATTAATTTAAAATTTTTTTTTGAGTTCCAAATTCTTGCCCTCCCTGTGTAGCCCCTCTCTCATCTATTGAGAAGGCAAGCAATGTAATATCAGTTCCACATATGAATTCAAACCATTATTTCTGTATTAGCCATTTTGCAAAAAAACAAACAAAAAAGTGAAAAAAAAGTATGCATCAATCTGTACTCAGAGTTACCAGTTCTCTCTCTGGAGGTAGATAGCATTTTCCACCAAGGGTCGTTTGTAATTGTCTTGGTATATTTATTAGAGTAGCTAAGTCTTCCACAGAGGATCATTGTTAAAATACTGCTTTTATGGTGTACAGCGTTCTCCTGGTTCTGCTCACTTAACATTTCATCAGCTTTAGGAGTATTCCTAGGTTTTTCTGAAACCGTCCTCTTCATCATTTATTATAGTACGGTAATATTCCATCATATTCATATACCACAGTTTGTTCAGCCATTCCCCACTTGTTGGGCATCCCCTCGATTTCCAATTCTTTGCCACCACAAAGAGAGCTGCTTTAAATATCTTTGTACATAGAGGTCCTTTCACTTTTCTTTGATCTCTAGGATACAGAAGAGCTCAGGCTCTGATGGGAGATGACATATATGTCAGAAGCATGTGCAGTACACATAAAGGGTAACCTTTTTGGGGGGTGGTGAGGCAGCAGAAACTGCGGGATACCAGCAAAAGGTTTCCTGCAGAAGGTGAGGGCTCAAGCTCAGTCCTGAAGCAATCTAGGAACAGCCAATTCAGAGGCACTCAGATGAGAGATGGAAGATTGTGTTTGAGGAACAGCAAGAAGACTGGTTTGGCTGAATGGTGGAGGAAATGAAAGAAAATATTTTCTAATAAGGCAGGAAAGTTAGGACGGGGCCAGATTGGAAGAGAACAGTCCTTTGCTATGATTTTACAAACGAGATTGCAGAGGCCCAGAGATTTTGTGTGGTTTCTCTTAGAGAGGTATTGCTCCTTTTCTGCTACTCTGTCAATCAGCTAACCAGTTAGCATTTATTAAGCACCTACTGTGTGCCAGGAATTATGCTTGGGGCAGGGGATACAAGAACAAAGAATGAAACAATCCATTCTGGTAAGGAGTTTCATTCTAATGGAGTCAATAAATATGTTTTCTATGTACAGAAAAAATAAAAAGTAAATAAATACAGATATCTGAAAAGTCATTTAATACAAGGTATTTTGGGAGGGAAAACAGTAGCAGTTAGGGGGATCAGGAAAGGCTCTTTGCAAAAAAGAATGCTTGAGTTGAGGCTTAAAGAAGAAGGGACTTAATGAGGGAGAGGTGAGGAGGGAGTTCATTCCAAGCATGTGGGACTGCCAGAGGAAAGGAATGGAGATGAGAGATTTAATAAAAAAATTTGATTGGATAGCAAAGTGAGAGGGAGAGAATAGTGTCCAATGAGGGCTGAAAGATAGGTGTGACCAAGTTGTAAAGGGCTTTAAAAATTACAAAAAGAAGATTATATTTGATCCTAGAGGAATAGGAATTGGAGTAAGGGAGGGTCATGATCAGATCTGCCCTCAAGAAAACTACCTTTGGCATCACTATGTAAGATGGATTGTAGTAATTAATTAGGAGGTTGTTAAAATAACCTAGAGAGGTGATGAGGGCCTGAACTAATCACTAAGGTAGTAGCTGTTTGTATGAAGAGAAATGGTGTGATAAGAGATTGTTATAGATGTAGAAACATCCAGATTTGACCCCTGATTGAATATGTACGAGTAAAGAGTGAGGACTTGAGGATGATACCAAGGTTATGAATGTGAGAGTTTAGAAAGATGGGCATGGATTTGACAGAGAAATTTTGAAGATGGGAGGGTTTTGGGGAAAAAATAATAAATTCTGTTTTAACGTGTTAAGTTTGAATATGCCTTTGGGATATCTCTTTTGAAATTGTCCAGTAGATAATTAATCAGTAGTGTTTGTCCAGCAAAATAATATGCTGAAATGTAGCTTCTTTTGGATTACATAGTAGAATAGCTAGTCACTTGTTATGCCCACTGATTTGGTTCATGCATTAACATAAGTGGATTAAGTAGTGAGGCATTATGCTGTAGTTAATGGAAATATCATTGGACATGAAGAGAATCATTCTGGTTTTACCAGTTTTTGAATCTTTGTACAAGTCATGTAACTGTTCTGTGCTTCAGTTTCCTTATTTGTAGCGTGAGAACTAAAATCTCTACACTACTATGTGACAGGACTGTTGAGAGAATCAAATGATATAAGTGCTGTATAAATGTGTATTATTATTTCTTTAGTTATCCCTGTTTTCTGGAGTGGGTATTTGTGCTTGTAAGTCTTAATTTTCTTTATAGTGATCATGAAAATTTTGCTGTTTACATGTGGGTACATCTAAGAAATGATCTTAGCTGATTTTGTGAAAATTAAACTCTGGAGAAAAGTAGTTAATAAAGGCTTGACTTATCACATGGTTATGATATAAAAACCAAAAAAAGGTCATATGTAAATATGCCTATTGTGTAGAGAGATAGCATCAAAATCTTTTATAAATGTAAAAAAAATCTTGTTACTACTGTAGATTAGAAAATTTGAGACTAGAGTTACTTTATACATTTTATAACATGGCAGAATTTTATTATAGCAAAACTCATTATGATGGTTGGAAATTCAGGTATAATAAACTGTGGTAAACTATTCCAGCCAAGGGTCAAAAATATTTAATATAGTTACTTAAGAGTCAGAAGTCAGTTAAATTTTTTAAAAAAAAGAGCCTATCCATTGAAGTTTATTTCAATGAAGTTTTGCTTTTGTTTAGTAAACTATAGTACTTAATATTTTATTTTTGTACCTTAAAAATGTAATTTTAAAATGCATACAACTTAGTTTCTTACTTGTATACAGTAAATGGAAAGGCTGGGGTATTGGCAGAGCATTTGTGGCACAGTTACAAATTATTGGTAGTGATTAGTGTGATTAGAAGAATAGCCGTGTGATCTACGGAAAGATGCTGGATTTGGAATCAAAAGCTATGGGTTTGAGTTTTGCCTCTTCCACTTAATCCACATTTGACCTAAAGTAAATGAATTAACCTCTAGGTCTCAGTTTCATCGTCTCTCAAATGAAATGGTTGAACTAGATGAAGTCTAGTGTTCATACCGAATCAGTGATCTTATGAAACAATATACCCGTTTTATGATACTTGTACTTCTGGCCTTTGCCAGAAACTGTAACTGTCCAAGATATGGGAATAAAAAATCAGTGCTTCTGTCCTCAGCTTACTGGATGGGATCTTCAGTCCAAAGTCTTGCAGTTAGATAATTTTTACATCAGACTTGACCCTGATCCTTCTCCTTTTGGACCCAGCTTTGTTTCCCAAGTACTTTGCTATAAATGGCAAGGTGTACTTAAGTAATGCTTCATAGGTGGATCTGTGTTATATTTAGAAACCTAACATTTGATTCTTTAGCTCTCTCTGAGTTAATTATGGAGAATGGGCAAGATGAACAGAAGACAGGTCTGGGAAGTTGGATTCACTTGTGATTCTAGCTAGTCTTAGCAGAATCAGAACTAAAACTCTAGTCATCTGTGACTCTCTCCACTATGACATGCTCCTGTTTTTGGCAGAGGCATCTAACAGGCAAGGCAGAGGCTGATGACAGTTTTTTGTACTAAGAGCTTTGGAGCCAGATGGGATAAGCCTGGGAACTCTGAAATAACTATGTTTAACTTTGAAACAGATAGGTGGACAAACAAAACTATAGTAATAGGCAAACTATTTTAGAAAAAAAACACCTTAAGATCCTTTTATATACTTGCTAAGTAGTCACTTTGGTACATATATTGAGGAAGCTTTAATCCTTGAGTTGGGTAATAACTTTAGGACTTAAAGCTAAAGTTTAAAATGCCAGCAAATTATGAGACTGTGTGTTCTTCCTCCCCTATATACCACTAAGATTTGATTGTTCCTATTATGTTTTGTAGTTTGTTAGATGCTATGTAATCTATCAGAATTTTATTAATCCCACTTATACAAGCAGCCATCTGGACCTGCCCTTAGCAAGATCATACTTGCGCACAACTGAAATGATTGATGGGCTCTGGAATTGATTAGTTGTTCGGTGAGATAAATGAACTGTTTTGGCAGAAAATACCAGAGGTCGCTGCATGTGGTCAGTCACAAAGGCCTGAAGAATTTTAAAGAGATGCTTTCATCATAGACTTGTAAAATTGATGTTCCTAAATAATAATGGACTTTAGAAATGTTCTGATTGAAGTTTTTTTTTTCTCTATTGGCATTTTTCTAGTCTTAATTGAATATAAAATAAAAGAATTAAGCAGAAAACTTAGACTGGTTTTGCTTTTTTCCCCCACCATAATAGGAATGAAAATTCCTGTTGGCATACATATTATATACAGTGTGTGGAATGAATGTAGTGCAGAAACCCATCACTCACACATAAATTGTGCTATAAAATTGTCCGAAGAGCTTAAAGGACTGAAAGAAAAGGTAGCTGTATTATACACAGCTCTGCCACAAATAGCAGTGACTGCTGAGAAAAGAACAGCATAGACACTTAGCCAGTTGAGGATTTAAAGACTCGCAGTATTGGAGGATAGGCCCATTTTTGACAAGTACTTATCAGGCTATAGCACTTGAAGGATGTTTTAAGCAGTTCATACTATAAATAAATATTTTATATTTTAAAACTGTATGTTTGTATCTTTACCTTTTGAAAATGTAGAATCATCGTTGGGACCCCACCACAAGGATCTGTGTTGTCATTCTCTGGCTATGGTACTATTACCTATGATCAGAGCTGTGTTAACACTTTGGTGATGGGTTGAGAATCAGATGACATATGTCTTGTTACATCCTGGTTATTCTCTTGAGGACTCCATGAGAGTGCATTGGCAAGTGGGCAACTCCCTTTGAGAATCTGACTGCTCAGAATGAACTTGAGTTATGGATTTATTCAGCCTGTAAAACCTCAGCTGGCATAAATAATTGAGAAAGCAAAGGTTTGTCTGTGGTGCACACCTCAGGGACACATGGCTCTCTTTCCTCCCTTCCCTCCCTTTCTTATGAAAATGATCCCAGTTGCACTGCTCAATAAGAATAACACCAAGCAATTAAAAGCTATGGGTGGTTGGAGGGAGGAGAAAAGGTTCAGTTAATGAGCTTTTCCTCCTTCGGTGCCCATGAGAGCCTCAGGAGTGACAAGGCGATTAAAGCAAAGAGATAATTAGAGATGATGTGAAAATGGGCCCCTTGGGGGCAAGAAGGCCTTGACATCAAAAGTAACTGTTGCAGGAGTTTCCTGGCTCCCATATTTTCCCTCTTTTAAAATATACTTTAGTTCCTGTATAATCTGTGGCCTGATGCCAAGTATACAAGCAGAGCCAGCCACCTGTTTGTTGTTCACCAGGCTTGGCTCTGCAAGCTAGTATCCTTCAGCCAAAACATTTCTGCTTTTGTTTTATTCTTTCCCTAAACCAGCAAATATTTATTGAATGATTACTCTATTTTCAAGTACTTTTGCAAGGTGCTGTTCTGAATATCCTTGAGGAACTTATAATTTAGCCAGGGAGAGTCAAAAAGTTAGTCTTATAAAGGTTCCTTACGGATAATTTGCTATAACCCCCTTATCTTACAAGGGAGGAAACTGAAGCCTTGAAAAGTTAAGTGACTTGTCCCAAGTCAAAAGTGAGTTAATAGCAACACCAGGAATAAAAGGGCTTTTCTCTACACTATGCTGCCCCTTCCACACCATCTTGCTCTGTAAAAAATAATATGTATGCACAACATTAACTAAAATACAAGGTGGTGGTGCCATATGAGCTGTATAAGTACAATGCTGTCTTCTGGGTGATGCAGCATACATAAATAAGTTCAAAGGAAAAAGTTTGAAAGGTTAATCTACAAAAGCACACAAAATACTTGCATGTGTGTTTTTTTATTTTATTTTTAGGAACTGGAAAGGATCTCAGAGGCTATCTTGTCTAGCTCCTTCATTTTTTTAAAATATAATTTTCTTGATATATTTTGTTTTTATAAAACCTAAATTTTCTTCTGTGTTCTTCTTTCCCTTTCCAATAAGAAAGACTATTTTTTTAAAAGGTGAAACATCAAAAAAATCAGCAAAATGAATCAATATTTCAACAGAAAATCTGAAAATAAGACCAATATTCCACACCCTTAGATCGCTCACCTATGCAAAGGAGTGGGACTGGGTATCTTTTTGTGTCTCAATTCTTACCTTATTTCATTATTTCCCTTGATATTCTAGGTGTTTTATTCCTTTAAATGAATTTTGCTATTTTATTGAGTTTTGTAAAGTGTCCCTTTGATGATTTAATTGGTACGGCATTAAAACCGTAAATTAACTTTGATAGTGTTGACGTTTTTATTATATTGGCACAGCCTTACCATGGGCACTGAATTTTCTCTACCTGTTTGAGTTGTTCTTTATTTCTTTAAGGAGTAATTGAATCTATGCAAGTATTTTGTGTGCTTTAGTAGATTAACCTTCCAAACCTTTTATGCATTTTGTAGTTATAAAAAGTATTAATTACAGAAGTATCAGCCTATTTGCCTATTTGCTTCAGTTTTATTGGAAATTTTCTTCTATTATAGAAGAAAAAAGACTTAAGTTCCTTTTTCTCAATTTGCCTGTCTTTCCCGTCCCTTAAAATAAGCAAAATTGCCCTCATTTTATCACCTTATAATGAGAGAAACTGTAATATTTAAATGTATTGAGTTCTTTGCAAGATTAAGATAGTAAATCAAAGGTATTATCTTTTTAGCTTATCTTAATCTTAAGTTATAAAGTGTACACTAGCCAAATATATTTCAGTAATTGAGTTCATTTTGAATCCATGGTTACCAAAAAAAGCAAAAGAATTTTTTAAAAAAAAGTGATTTCACCCCTTTAAGTGCTCACATTACATATACTCTAGGGACATTATTAAATAAAGGGCTTAGCATATTATATAATTTTTTGTTTGTGACTTGCTTTCACATGTTCGACCTCCGGAATCGACTCTTGCTTGTAACAAATGCCCACTTATTTAAGATGCTTGACTTGGAAAAGTAGGATTGAAATGCTGGTTTGGACACTTAATTCAATACTGTGGGCAAGTGTTATCAGCTTTCTAAGTCTTGACTTTCTCATTTATAAGATAGAGATGATAATACTTGTAATATTTACCCCTTATTGGCTGTTGAGGGATGTGTTTGTTATTCTTTCAGCTCTACATAAAGGTCCATTATTGTCATTAATATTTGAGGGTTTCGTTTGCTTGCAGCTTTTCTTCCCAGTGTTTTTCCTGTTGATTCTGCCTCACATATTTTGTTATTGCTGTTGTTATTATCATTATCTACAATAATGATATGTATGTTATCATAATGTAATATTACCATATTAGTGAAACAAGATATAATGCAATGGTGCTAGAAAAATGGATTGGGTTTTAGTGGCCAAATTAAGAAATTAATGACAGTGAGGAGTCACAGAGGGTTTTTGGAAACAGTGAAATGGTCAGACTTATGTTAGGAAGTTTCAACAGCATGAAGGTCAGTTAAGAGGAAATTATAATAGCCATTTCAAAAAAAAGTTTAACAAACAATTATGAATCTCTTACCAAGTCCAGGCAGGGAGTAAGGAAGACCTGGTTTGTAATGTGTAAAAGAGGAGAGAATAGATTCACTGATATTATTGAGGCAGAATCATTAGAAATTATAACAAGTTAGATGTTGTAGCTGAGGAAGAAGGCATACTTAAAAGATCATTCTGAGATTTTTGAGCCTGGATGCTAGGTAATGGTACTGTCACCAAAATGGTGAAGTTGGGTAGAGAACTAGGTCTTTGGGGCAATATGAATTCAGATTTGGTTATATTGGCTTTTAGGTGTACTGAGGATATCAGGGTTTAGATTTTAAGCAGACAGTTGAAAATGGAAGATAAGAACATAGACCAGATCTTGTGTTTTAGGATTAAGAGCTAGAAAAGATCATAGAGATCATTCATTTTAAAAACAATTGAAAGAACAATGGAAAGATATATAGGGGGCACTAACTAGTCAACAAACGTTTGTTAAGTATGTTTGTGGCAGAGTTTTTCTAGACCCTAGGGATGTGAAAAAAAGAAAAAAGGCTCTGCCCTCTAAGAGCTTGCATTCTTTTTTTTTTTTTTGAAAATTTATTAATTTATTTATTTTCTTGTTTGCATCATTCATTTCCACTAGATTTTGAGTTACAAATTTTCTTCCCATCTTTCCCCTACTCAACACCTCAAAACAGCCATCTCCTCCCCCAGTCTGCTCTCTCCTGTGTCCTTCCCCTCTCCCCTCTGACTTTCAGGTAGTGCAGGATGGATCTCCCTACCACAGTGCCTGTGTATCTTAATTCCCAGTTGGAT
>CM053586.1:304673578-304692333 GCA_028646515.1 Pseudochirops corinnae | reverse complement strand
AACCTCTCCACAGTGGGCATATTGTGAGAGACTGATTATATGTCCCTCCTTCCCATCCCCCCCCCCCCGTTCTATTCTCTACCCTGTCCCTTTACAGAAGTGTGTACTTCCATCAACCCTCTCCCCCACCCTACCCTACCCTCTGTCATCCCACCTCTCATCCCCATCCCCCCTACTCTCCTGTGTGTCAAGATAAGAGCTCACATTCTAATGGGGGAAACAACATGTTAACAACTATCTATTGATAAGGTATATGCACTATAACTGGAAGGAATTTGAAGAGGGAAGCTGGGCGGGGGAGTAGGGTTGGGAACTGGGAGGGAAGAACTTGAGACTGAGTCTAGAAGAAGCTTCCTACAGAAAGGAGAATTAAACTTGGGTCTTGAAGAAAGCATAAGAAGCCAGGAGGCAGCGGTAAAAAGGGGGAGCATTCATTTGTTTCTTTTTAGATTTTGTTTTATTTTTTGTAACATTTGAGTTTTAAGCTGTTTCTCTTCCCTCCCCACCCCACATTAGGGAAGGCCAACATTTGTATATATACAAAACTTTACAATACATAGTTACATATATCAACTATTCATAGGATCATAATCTAGAGCTCACTGAGTCATTTCAGTCCGTCTCTTTTTTTTGGAGGTTGTGAGTTGTTCTAGATCACATAGGTATTAAGCATTAAAGGTAGGATTTGATAAAAACTGTTGCTTTTTTCCATTGTACAACACTGTCTCCTTTAGTTCAGTGCCTCTACCCCTACCCCTGGTTCTAGATTATCCACAACTTTTTTGTGTTACTCAAAGACTTCAGAATTTGATTTGAAAGAATCTCTCACATATCTCTAATCTCCTCTCCCATTTTCCTTTGAGTATTTTCTTTTTTAAACCTTTCACCTGATCTCCATTCTCATATTTCCAGCTATCTCTTGGATCTCCCTAGGTAGATGTCTAGTAGACATTTTAACATGTCCAAATGTCTTTCTCATTATCTTTTCCCCCAGACCCTCCCTTTTTCCTAACCTTTCTGTTAACTGTCTAAAGTACCATCCCAGGCTTCCAACCTAGGTGTCATCCTTGATTCCTAATTCTTCATCCCTCTTATCCAATTTGTTGCCAAGTCCTATCAATTTTACCTTCACATCATCCCTTATATACACCCCCTTCTCTCCTCTGAAACTGCTACCCCTTGGTGCAGGCTCTCATCACCTCATACCTGGACTATTTTACCAGAGCCTTCAGGTGTGTCCTCACTGTCTCGTCTCTTCCCACTCCAGGTCACCCTCTACTCACTTATCCAAGTGATCTTACTAAAGTGTAGGTCTGACCATATCCACCCCCAATCTCTTTAAACTCCAATGGTTCCCTATGACCCTTAGGATCAAATATAAAATGTTCTTTTTTGCTTCTAAATCCCTTCACAACCTGGCCCATTGCTACCTTTCTAGTCTTCTTACATCCCCATATACTCAGTGATCTAGTGACTCTGGCCTCCTGGCTCTTCTTCAGACAAGACACTCCCATTTACCAACTCTAAGCCTTTTCACTTTATGTCCCACTACCCTGTAATTCCCTCCTCTTTACCTCTGCTTCCTGGTTACCTTGACTTCCTTCAGGGAAGCTCTTCCTTTTTAATGCCAATTTATCATGAATAAAAACATTCATACATAGTTGTTTGCATGTTGTTTCTCCCATTATATTGTGAGTTCCTTGAGAGAAAGGGCTATTTTTACCTTTTGATGTATTCTCATTGCTTAGCATAGTACCTGGAACATAGTAGGCATTTAAAAAATGCTTATTGATTTGATTATTATTAACATATATTAAGATGAAAAATATCCACAAGTTTGCCATTTTACGGAATGCATCTGTGATATCTGGGCTCAAAATTTTACAATAAGGCCACATTTATGGACTCAGTTAAAATTAAAAATAACTTATGTAAAGTGATAATGATAAAAAAGGAGAGAAAGTTTTCAGGTAAAGGATATTGTTTATGTATTGTCAGCTGCCCTTGAGCAGGATCCCTGCTCAGCTGCTCTACATCTAGGATCCAGTATCTTATTGTCTGGGCAGGTGTCTCACATACATTTTTGTCTTTAATTGAGGAATCCAACGTCTAAAGAGAGGTGTCCTCAATTTATGCTGCTCTGAGATAAAGCTGGCTGTCATCCAAGCACTTTGTAAAGGTTAAATAACTTAGGACAAAAATGGCGCCTGTCCAAATGCTTTGTAAGGGTTCTGCCATTTAAAGGGGACTGTAACAGATAAAAGCTGGTTGGGTTCACTTTATCTCTTCTTTTTCTTTTGTCCTACTATGTGCCCCAAGAACATCCTAAGATCTTTTATTGGCCTGGTGCCATTTCACAAATGAAAGTTTTAACCCATTATATATAACAGCTCAGCTTTTGTGAGGGAAGAGGGGAGAAGGAAGGGGCAAGGGAGGAACAGGAGCAGAATAGTAATATTATTGGGTTAGAGTTTGTGTGTGTGTGTGTATTATATGTACATACACGTATATATGTATATGTACATATATAGATACATATGCATCTATAGCTATATATGAGGAAAGCTCGCTTAAGACTGAATTAACGTCAGCAAGTGAAAGTGAGGAAAAGAAGCAGAGAGAGGGATGTTACTAATACATGTTTCTTCTGACCCCTGACTAAATATTCCCCAAAACTCTGCCCTAGGCTTTAGCTTCTATATGATTAATTATTTATCTCTGGGTAGGTAACTCACAAATCCATATATCCAGTCCCAGTCTTCGTCCTCATCTTTAATTACTAATTGTTTTTAGACATTTCAAATTGGATGTCCCCAAGACATCTCAAACCGAACATGTCCACAACAGAACTCATCATCTTTCCCCCCAAACTCACTCTTCTTCCAGACTTCGCCTAGTTCTGTCAAAAGCACCACCATTCTTTCACTGTCTTTTGGGTAACTACCTGAACAAGTTGTAGAAAAGATATTGATCTACATTGCCCAGAACATTTGTTCGTGATTTGAAGTTTCTATACTGATGAAATCACAGCAGCAGAATTGGTCCTATACCAATCTGTACTTGTTCTCTATAGATGTTTATGAACTCGTCTTCCCTGTCAGAATATAAGCTACTTGAAAGTAGGGAATTATTTCGTTCCTGATATTTGTATCCCTAGCACCCCACACAGTGCTCGATATAGAGCAGCTGCTGATGTCTCTTTGTTGGTTAATTGATTGACATCACACATAAGCATATGCTAAATATATTTTTAAAAGCAAATTTTAGAGGGGAAACACTACAGCAGCTAGGGAAAATCAGGAAAAGCCTTGTGTAGTAGGCAGTGTTTATGAAGGAAA
Source organism: Pseudochirops corinnae (assembly GCA_028646515.1). NCBI lineage: Eukaryota > Metazoa > Chordata > Mammalia > Diprotodontia > Pseudocheiridae > Pseudochirops > Pseudochirops corinnae. The sequence goes on along the minus strand of CM053586.1, from coordinate 304,688,995 downwards.
TTAGGGAATTAAAGGCAAAGATGAAGAAAAAGTGAATTCCAAATTGGGGGGGGGAAAGGGGAAACAGTGATTGGTTTAAAAACTTACATAGAGACTGGAGATGCTAATATTCTGTGTGAGGAACAGCAAGAAAGACAGTTTGGGTAGACTGTGAAGTACCTGAGCAGGAGTCATGTATTAGAAAGCTGGGAAAGTTAGTTGGAACTAGGTTATGAAACAATTTAAATAACAGAGAGGTTTGTCTTCCCTTCTAGCGTCAGGGAACAGTTGAAGCTTCTTGAGCATGGAGTGAGAGAGTCTGACCTGTGCTTTACAAATAAGAATTTGGCAGCCAGGTGGAGGATGGACTAGAAACTGGTGGATTAGAGAGGCTGTAGACATTAAAACCAGCATACTACTGGTGATAATGTGTGTGGAGGGGGAATGCCTTACTTATTAGTTGTGTTGCAGACTAGAGGGAGATATCTTTAATAAGAAACTATAAAGAATTTTTCAATACATTGTATGTTAAATGGGCTTCTGATGATGGGTAGAGCCTCTGAAAGCTCTGATAAGAATTAAACAGGATAGGAGGGTGAGAATGAGTTATAGTGAAGTAAACATATGGGAACTTGATTGAATTTCTCCTGTGGATATTTAATTTTAATTGAGCTATTCCATAAAATAATGCTTAATAAATGCCTAATGGGCACAGCATTTATTAGCTTCTTTTAAAAAATTAAATTAATTAAATTCAAAAGCATTTATTAAGCACCTGCTATGTGCCAGGCACTGCCAGTCTTCTGATTTGAGCTTAACTTTCTGTTAACACGCCTAGCCCCATATCCACCATCCTTTGCAATGGAATAGCAACCTACTTCCTGACATTCCTAAATATCCCTGTGAATCTGTTATCAGCTGCAGCAGTGAAAGCTATAGAGAGAATTTTTCCATGTTGCAAAAGGCAGTATTTACTTTTCTTTTTACCTTCCAATCCTTCAACATCATTATCTGACTATTATAATAGAAAGATAACTGATATGGGAGGTGGCTAAGCAGTGCATTGGATAGAGCACCAGACCAGAAGTTAGGAAGATCTGAGCTCAAATCTAGCCTCAGACATTTACTAGCAGTATGATCCCAGGCAAGTTACTTAGCCCTGTTTGCCTCAATTTCTTATTTGTAAAATTACCTGGAGAAGGAAATGACAAACCACTCTTGTGTCTTTGCCAAGAAAACCCCAAATAGGGTTCTGAAGAGTTGGACACAGTTGAAATGACTGAACAACTGCTTCTATTTACATAAAATGAGAAAAAAAAAACACCCTAGTAAAAATACCCAAATTGTATTTAAATTCCATGAACATTTATCAAACGTGCTGTGCCAGACTTGGGGATACAAAGATTGTTTTTAAAAAGCAAAAAATATATATATTCCTGCCTTCAAAAGGAGTTTACATTTCTACTTTATACTTCACTGCTTTTTCTGTTATCCTATAGGGCTCGCTTACCTTTTTAAGGTGACAAGCAGTGTGTTAGTCCCTTTAATATATACTGATCCTTTAATAATTTTGTACTTGGAATAAAAAATGTTAGTCCTTAGTGTGAGAGCATGGAATCAGTAGGTAAATACATATTCTTTATAGGACAAAAGTGACTTTGAAAAAAACAAAGCATTAGTCAAAATAAACTTTATTATTCCATTTTTGAATGCACATAAAAAAGGGTTTTTTTTCCTCTGTAGTTTCATTTGATAGGATTGTAATCTCTTCTCTAGTACGTTTGTTCCATGTAATGTGGGAAAATACTTTATTCATGAAAAATGTTGGAAATAGGAACCATACCAATGATTCTCTTGATTTTCATGTTTTTACAGTAACCACTTGTATTTTATATGTGTGTGATTTTTATATGTTATGTAGTAAGAGAGCATCTACTTTTTCTACCCTAATTAGGGAAGAAGACAAAAACATATTTGATTACTGCAGGGAAAACAACATTGACCACATAACCAAAGCCATCCGATCAAAAAAAGTGGATGTGAACATGAAGGATGAAGAGGTATGAAAAATATATTCTGTTTACTTTTCTTTTAAAATACTTAGCATTCTCCCTTCCCTTTTTGCAAATACCTATCACCTTAAAGTACAGTATGGCTTTTAAAAATGAATAAAACTAGAGAAGATAATTTAAACTAAAGGTTTTCTGCAACAGTAGGAAATTTCTGGTAAGATACTAACCACAACAATAATTGATTGAATTTATTTAACAACAATTTAACAATAATTGATTGAATTTATTTCAATACAACTATCATCTATTAAGTACCCACTTTGAGTCAGGATGCTGTAGTGGGAAGAGATCTAGAGATTCCAAGAGGTGAAGGTGAGTAGAGAAAATATCCCACCTGTGCAGAGGCAGTGCCATAGCCAGTGCAGTACCTGTATAGGAAACAGCAGGTGGTCCAGTTTGGAGTAGGGGAGGGATGGGATAGAAGAATGTGAAATCAGCTTTTAAGGAGGCATTGTTACCAGATTGTGAAGGGTTTTTGATTCTGTAGTAAGTAGGAAGCTCCCGAAGCTTCTTGGGCTGGGGAATGATCTAGTCAGATCCCTGCTTTAGGAGTATTAATTCCACAGCTGTGGAGAGCTTAGATTAGAGACAGAAGAGAACAACAGCTGGGTGGCATCTCTTTTGTAGCCTAAGTGAGAAGTGGTGAAACTAAGGTGGTGACTGTTTGGAGAGAGGGGAACAAATTCAAGAGATGCTGTTGAGGTAGAATTGTCAAGACTTGGCAATGAGTGTGGGGACCAAGTGAGAGTAAAAATTTAAGGATAATGCTAAGCTTACAAACGGAGGTGACTTGGAATGACATAAATAAGTATGTTTGAAGGACAAGTGGCTTTGAAGGCAAAGGTGAGTTCTGTTATGGCCTTGTTGAGTTCAAGTGGACCAGAGGGCATCCTGAGGTGATTGAAATGGCCAAGAGGTGGGAAGAGAACCAAAAAAGCTACTGGGTAAATCTGCAGTGGTAGATAATCAGTCAGCTTTTAGATGAGTGTCTCTTCTGCACAGGTTAGCCCTTAATATTATATCTATCTCAGGAAATTCCCTTCTTCTGTTCCATTGACAGAGACAATTGGAATCCATAGGATCATTGACCTAGAGCTGGAAAGGACTTCAGAGGCCATCTAATTCAACTCCTTTATTTTACTGATGATGAAACTGAGGCCTAAGGGTGTTAAATAACTAGTTGTCAGAAGTATAACGTGAACTTATATCCTCTGATAATAGATATTAGTGTGCCTAATAGCATGTTTGTTTTCCATTAAATACTTAAACATCGGTGTTTATTTTTCACTGGTGAAACTTTCTTTGAGATATAGTAACTTTAAAAACTTGAAACATTACTCATAGTAATAATTATTACACATAGCAAAACCAAAACTAAAAAAAAAAGTTTTGTTAAGTGATATGGTTTCTGATTTTGATCTGTCAGGAAATTTCTGTTTTCTTTCAAAGCCTAGTGGTAATTACAGCCTTTTAATGAAATTAAATTAGAAATGACTTATTTGGGAATTATCAGTATTTTACCTTGATTGGCAGCTATCACTCTTAGCCTATGCCATATTGAGTCACATGATCATAACTACTTATTTTGCAGGAGTTAACAGTGAAGAAATAGGTATATTGAGTATAAAAGTCCTTCATGTTGAGTAAAACAACTTTTTTTGGTGAAATACAAATGCTTACTTCTGTAACTCGCTTTGCCTTTATATTTCTTTCTTTCTGTCCATCATATATTGAATTACCTTTACGTCACCCCCAACCTTACTCTTACTCTTGTCTCCTAAAACATTGTGTTTTCTGAACAGATGAAGTGCTTACACATTCATAGACTGAGACGCCACGAATTCAGTTGGGTTCTTTCATAGCTCCAAGCAGATTTCTGCCCTCTCAGCCATGACAGCTCAGTCTGGGCTTTGAATGTTGATGGCACAACATTTTATTATTAATTAGCAATTCATGTGAATTAATTTAGGAACATGGAGGAAAGGAGAACTTTAAAATCAAGGTCAAAACATAATACCCTGAATGAAGTGCTTTGTGCTTTTTAAAGCTCTAGCAGTCAGTTCTTTATAAAGTTGGTCAACTTTGGTTCTTGATCCGAGGACCATAGCATCAAAATTAAGTTGCAGAATTCTCATTTCATTATTTCAAGCTGTCCTTGTCTTAGGTAATAGAATTATATAAAAACACATTTTTATGTAGCAAATGTTATTTTGAAATGGTATGCAGTGTTCCACGTAGTTATTTAGTATTTAAATTGAAGTATTATATTAGTAATGTCTTTGAAAAGGTATGTGCATGATAATCCATTAACATTTCTTTATTGGACAACAAAAAATTGTTGTTATACTTCAGATTTGCCCCATGCACATAAAGAAATAGGATTAAAAACAACTGTTAGTTTTCAAGTTGCATTCTGAATCTTTATGTTTTTTTCTTTGTGATGAATTATATTTACAGTACTATAATTGAAGTAAATACTCTAGTTTATTGTAATAATTATATTTGCATATAGTACCACATATATTTGGCTTCATACCCATGTTTATGTGCATGTGGGAACATTCTTACATTTTGCATTATGTACAGATAATTCATATAAAATGTTCTCCCTACGTACTTTATATGTTTATTTAAATGTGATTAATTATCTTTTCCCCTACTGGCACCTTTTTATTCAATTACATTGAAATTAATGCATAAAATTCACTGCTACTGTAGTAAGGAAAATATTTCAAATTTGAGAAAATGAAGTAGATTTCTCATAGAATAGTAATTTAATCAGCTTATACACATATATATAGCTATAAATATGTCACAGAAGTGGAGTAGTTCAAGAAGTTGTGCTTATACCAAATGCTTTACTGTCCAGCATTACAAAGCCATGTTCTTGCATATATTGACTTTTATTTTTGTTTTTTGGAGGGGGGAAGCCAAGGCAGTTGGGATTAAGTGACTTGCCCAAGGTCACATGGCTAGTAAGTATTAACTGTCTGAGATCGGATTTGAACTCAAGTCCTCCTGACTCTAGGGCCAGTACTCTATTCACTGCACCACCTAGCTGCCCCCATATATTGACTTTTAATCTTAATTATTATAAATTTTATTTAAAATTTTTAAATGCAAAAAACTTTTAAAGAAGTGCTGGAAATTGAGGTATAAAACCTGAAGGTAAAAAGTCAAACTTTGAATACTTCATCTTTTTAAAAATAGAGGATTCCACTTTGGTTCTTTTGCATCATATTGATACATATATGTCAAGGATATGCTGTTTTCCTTATTCTAGGTGTGGCATATTCTGAGTAGGAAAATTATTTTAAATTATTTTTTATTTCTGAAGTGGACCTATGATTTATTAGCATAAAGAACTCCCAAGTGAATCAGCTCCCTCCACCAATATGTAGCTGCTCTGCAACTTAGCTTTTTGGAGAATTACCTACAGCCCTGAGAGGTTCAGTGACTTGCCTGTAGTCATATGACTGATATGTCAGGGACAGTACTTGAATGTGCCATGGTCTTTCTGCCTTTGAGGTGAGCTCCCAATCTACTACATCATGCTATCTTCCCAGAAAAAAAAATTATTTTAAAAAATGTTTAAGTCATACCTGAAGTATGAACAGAGCATTTCTTGGCTAAACAGCAAACAGGACTTATTATGCCTTTCTTATATAGTATATATTTGTTCATTTAGAATCGATTTGTGACTCCGGCATAAGGGAAATGTGTGTGTGGCCAGGAGATAAGGAAGGGATTTAGTTAAGTGAAAGGAGCAGCCCCCGCCTTTTGGAATTCTTTAGGCATGGGCACTTTTCTCAGGCTACAGTTTCCTTCTTCCACCTACTAGCCCATAATTGCTTACCTTCCCTTGGTCTGTGCCTTCATTCCAGAGGCCCAAAGCTTCACTCAAAGGCTCCTGCTGCTGCTGCAGCTGCAGAATTTCCTGGGCTGTAGTTGAGCTTCATTCAGGTTTCTGCCGTTCTTCCTTCCAGCCCAGCTGATGGGTGTACAAGTTCCATGAGAATCTCTCTTCAAGGATGGGGAGGAAACAGCCGTGTCTGTCCAGCAGTACAGTTTTAAAATAAAAAGTGTCATCCTCTCTCTATCTCACCTACTACAATTGAGATAACAAAATTAAACACATTCCCAAATTGGCTATATCTAAACAGATATGTCTCAGTCTACACTCTTGAGTCCATCACCTCCCTGTCAGAAGGTAAGTAGCATGTTTCATCATGAGTCCTCTGGAATTATGGTTGGACATTTCATTGAGTTGAGTTCCTAAATATTTCAGAGTTGTTTGTCTTTATAATAGTATTGTTATTATATAAATTATTCTCCTGATTCTATTCACTTTACTCTGCATCACTTCATGCAAGTTTTGCTAGGTTTCTTTGATAACATCCCCTTCATCATATTTTGTGGCACATAAATATTTTATCATTTATATACCACAGCTTGTTCAGCTATAGGCATCCCCTCAGTTTGTAGTTCTTTGCCACCCAAAAAGAGTTGCAATAAATATTTTTGCACATCCTTAGAGGTTTTGTTGGTTGTTTTCTTTTTTTTGGCCTAGGACCAATCTTCGCTCAATATGCCCACCTTCTTATTCTGTCTCCTGCCCCCTTTCTTCTTTACTCTTGCTGAGTCACCATCGTGACTGTGTTAACCAAAAATTTATGTTACATAAACTAAACTGAGTTAAGGAAATTCCTGTACACTTCCCTAATTGTTTCATTTTCCTACTTTACCATAGGAAATCCATAATGGATTTTCCAAACTTTTTCATCCCTCCTCAGACCTTTCAGTCTCGCTTTATGTTTCATTGCGGCCATTTGTTGAAAACTCCCTCTTCTCCCCACCTTATTATCTCACATCAGCCAGATGCCTTTTTTTAGTCTCTCCTCCTTCACACTTGTCTCGTATAAAGAGGTGACCTTTCTTCTTGTCAAGGCAAGCCCCTCTATATGCATGTGACCTTGTTTCAGTCTTCTCTGGCAGATTGTTTCTTGTGTAGTCCCTACTGTCTTATTAATGTTCAATCTCTTCTTGTCTGCTGTTTCCCTGCTATATACAAGTATATCCATGTCTTCTGCATCAAACAATTCCAACTTGATCCATCCATCTTGCTAGCTCTCATCCTTTATCTTTACTTGCAAAGGATATCTACGACCAGTGCCTCCACTTCCTTTCCTCTTTAAAAAAATTTTTTGTATTGATGTCTTTTGTTTTTTACATCACCAGAATTTCTCTCAGTATCCTTCTCCTTCTCTCAGAGAGCCATCTAATTTAGCAAATAATATTTTTAAAGGAAAAGAGGAAGAAGAAGGGGAAAAATTAAGTGAAACCAATTAATTTGTAGAAAAAGCTTGAAAATACATGCAGTATACCACACTTTTAGATCTCCCACCTCTGCAAAGGAATGGGTAGAAATTTCTTCTCATTTCTCTTTTTTGAGGTTTGTTCTTTGTTATTTTACAACATTCATTTTTTATTGTTTTATTGTGTGTTTTTCTTTGTTCTGCCTTAATTCATTCAGCTTTTGATTCTGTACCTCTTTCCAAGATTCTCTGTATTCATCATATTTCCTATAACACAGTAGTATTAGGTCTGACAGTGTCCTTCTCCCTTCATTCCTACCTATCTTCGTTATTTACCTTGATATTCTAAGTTGTTTGCTGGTCCAAATGAATTGTTGTTATTTTATTGAGTTCTGTAAAGTATCCCTTTGATAGTTTAATATAGCATTAAAACTATAAACTAGCTTTTGTAGTATTATCATTTTTATTATATTGGCACAGACAAGCCATAAGCGCTGAATATTCCTCTAGCCATTTAAGCTGGGTTTTTTTGTTTTGTTTTGATAACGCAGATTGCCATCTTCTCCTTGATTCTCTTTTCTCTAGGTTTACGTGATACCTGTGTCTCCTCATTCTCTTTTTACTTGTCTGACTATTCCTCAATTTGTTTTGCTCAGTCTCCATCCAGGTTGTACCTGATAACCATGTGTGGTCCCCTACCAAGGCTCTGCCCTGGGCACTTTCCCTTCTCCCTGTATACTGTTTTGCTAGGTCAGTGATTCTCAAAATTTTTGGTGTCAGGACCTCTTTACACTCTTTAAAATTATTGAGGACCCCTAAGAGTTTTTGTTTATGTGAGTTATATTTATTGATACTTAAGAAATTAGAAATAAAAAATGTTATTTTAAAAAAATTATTTACTTTTAGTTTACAGCATTCAGTTCTACAATCCCTTGAGTTTCAAATTATCTTTCCCTCCTACTCCTCCCCACTCCCCTCCCATGATGGCATGCAATCAAAATATAGGATCTACAGATACGTTCACATTAAACATTAGTCAGGTTGTAAAGAATGATTATGACCAATAGAGTGAACAGTGAGAAAGAAGAAACAAAACAAAAAAAGAGAGACAGCAAGTAGTTTGCTTCAATCTGCATTCAGACTCTAGTTCTTTCTTTCTCTGGATGTGGTTATCCCTTTCCAAAAAATGATATATTTTTAAGTATTCATTTATTAAGAGTAACAATAAAGCCATTGCATGTTAACATAAGTAATATTTTTTTTGCATGTGAAAAGGAGCTATTTTCTAAAACAAATGTAGTGAAAAGGGTAGCATTGCTTTTACTTTTTTTTCAAATCTCTTTTAATGTCTGGCTTAGTAGAGGATCACCAGATTCCCATATTTGCTTCTGTATCTAATCTGTTTCAGTATGTTATTTTGTTTGCAATATATGAAGAAAATCCAGGCACAACACAAATATGTAGTTGGAAAAGGGAGAAATATTTTAATAACCTTTTCAAAAAGTTGTTGGATATTCTTTTACACTACACCAAAACTTCACAAAATGGTAGTTTCTTTTTTTGTGTGTGTGGTAGTTTCTTAAAAATTAGTTGCAATGTGGAATTTCAGATCATACAGAAGAACTTTTCTTACACTATTACATTACTATTCACTGGTCTGTCTTGGATTTAAATAAACCTTTTACTTATGCAAGTACAAGTCATACATTGATCATTTGGAAATTATTGGTTAATCAGTTTATGCAAGTCTTCACATTTATTACCACCAGTCTCATCAGAAAAATATTTAAGTATCACTAAGTTGTCCAGCTCATGGCAGCAAATAGAAGTCTAATAAAATAATAAAAGCTTAATTTTTATCATTGGCAACAAAGAATCAATTGTTTTCCTTGAAGTGACAGGTTCATGTTATTTGTTTTTGAGAAAATATCTGCCAGATACTCAAGTCTGAATAATGGTAGTTTGTCAGTCACTTTCACTTAAATATGGTGCTCCATGAAAAAAGCTGCTCTTTCAGCTCACTGTTCAGTCACACAAATGCTTTGCAAGACAGCCACTGTACTCTGTATGCAGAGTAGTGCCTTGTGCATGCAACTCTCCATCTCGTCACACAGAATATTAAAAAGATGTGTACTCAAGGGTTGAGATTTAATAAAATTAGTCATTTTTATTTTTTTCATGAAGGACATTCTTAAGCAAAACTGGCTTCCTTTTTTTCTGTATATTCTGTAAATATGTGGTGGTAAAGCATACAATAACTACTACAATTTAATTCCACTACCTTGATTCTGGTTAAGGCATCAGCAGTTTTACCCACCATTCCTTTTGTATCATCAATACAAATCTCCACACAGTTGTTCTAGGATAACCCATGAAATTCTATCACTTTGAATATTTCAGCATCACTTGTGTTTGTTGCCAAGCATTCATATAAAAGTTCTTCTTCAATGATTAGTTGGTGCTGATTCCTGATAAATATAAGCAAAATAGCATATCTAGCAATGGCTATAAATGTGTCCATTTATAAGGCAAAAGTACAATTCTGCAGATATTACCTCATTTTTTGTTTGTAGATAAATTTTTAATTCACAAGTCTGCCTCTGTGAAACTCAACTGTACACTTATGAGAGAATGAGAGTGAAAAAGGCAAATAATGTTTTAGTAGTATTATGAAAATAGTTTATACCTTTTGGACCCTAAGGGGTGGGGTCCCTGGACTATACTCAGAACCACTATACTAGTTGATTCATCAGTTCCTGTTAATTTATTAGTTATATAGTTTCAGTTAATCTGTTCTTTCCATGCAGATGATTCTTAGATTGTTTATCCAACCCTGCCTTCTTTTCTGACCTTTTCTTCTCTTTCTCCTGACTCCATCTTCTCCAGGAAGCCTTTTCCAAACCCTCTAGTGCAGCAGTTCTCAACCTGTGGGTCGCGACCCCTTTGGGGTTGGAACGACCCTTTCACAGGGGTGGCCTAAGACCATCAGAAAACACATATTTCTGATGGTCTTAGGAACTGAGACACCACTCCTCTATCCATCTCTAGGCGGGGTCCGCCCACATGCAGATGTGCCCCCATACGAGTATTAAAGGGTCGTGGCATTAGGAAGGTTGAGAACCACTGCTCTAGTGCCTTCCTTCTGTTAATCATTTCCTATTCATCCTGTATATAGCTTGTTTGTACATATTTCCTTGTTATCTCCTATCTTTTGCCTCTTTTTTTGTATCCCCAGCTCTTAGCACAGTGCTTGGCAGATAGTAGGTGCTTAATAAATGTTCATTGTCTAATCCACATTCTCCCATCTCCAACTACTTATTGGACATTTAAAACTGGATTTTCTATAGGTGTCTTAAGCTCAACATGCCTAAAATGGAACTCCTTATCTTTCTCTCCAAACTCACCCCTCTTTTGAACTTCCTTATTGCCGTCAAGAACACCTCCATCCTGTCTGTTACCCAGGCTTCCAAACTAGGTATTATCCTTAACTCCTTATTCTTTTTTCACACCCTGTATCCTATCATTTGCTAAGTCTTGTTAACAGGACAGGTCTTTGCAGTATCTCTTTTTTGTTTTTATTTTTTTTTTTATTTGCTCATTTACTTTTAATTTACAAGATTCAGTTCCACAATCACTTGAGTTTCAGATTTTCTCCCCTCCCTTCCCCCCCCCCCATGGTGGCATGCAATCGTGTATAGGATCCTTTGCAGTATCTCTTATATATGTCCCCTTCTCTTTGCTCACACAGACCCCAAGGCCCTCATCACCTGGAACAGTAACCTTCCAATTAGTCTACTTGTCTCAAATCTTTTTACTCTCACTAGTCAAATGTTCTTCCTAAAGTACAGGTATGACCATATTGCATCCCTCCCAATCCCCTCCCACCATTCAGTAAACTCCACTGTTACCTCCAGGATCAAATATCTCCGTTTAGCTTTTAAAGTCTTTTACAACTTGATTCCTTGCTACCTTTTAGTTTTCTTATACCTTATTTCCTTTTACATACTCTGTGATCCAATTACATTGACTTCCTTGCCTTTTCTTGCAGAAGGCACTTCGTCTTCTGACTCTGAGTATTTTTACTGATTGTCCCCCATACTTGGAATTCTCTTCCTCTCCATCACTGCTTCCTGGCTTCCCTGGTTTCCTTTATGTTTCAGTTAAAGTTCTGCCTTCTGCAAGAAACCTTTTCTAGTCCTCTTTAATACTAGCATGTTTTCTTGTAGTTATTTCCAATTTATCCTGTATATAAGCTCTTTGAAAACAGGGCACATAATCAGTAAACATTACTGGGTTCCTACTACATGCTAGTGCATAAGCACTTAATAAATGATTGTTCACTTGACTTAGTAATCCTAGTAGTTCTCTAAGAGAGTTACTGATCTACATTGGTAGAAGGGATTTTTTCGTCCAGAAATCTGTTAATGAAAAGTTTCGGGTCCAGACAAAGTGTGTGTGATATATAAACAAACGAATAGAGAGAAAGAGAGTAATTCCTAGGTTAGACCCGGTATAAGTACTTTTTTGATGGTGTTGAAAGTGATTTTATGTCTTAATGGGAATTCAGACCTATATTAAGTTATTTATATTTTGATAACAGACATTTTGTCATTCAGGTATGCCATCCACTACCACCTTCCCCAAATTCTTTCTTACTGAGCCGGTTATTTTAATGATAACAATAGGTTTCATTTAAATAAGTTTTTTTAGGGTTTACAAAATACTTTCCTTACAATAAGGCTGTGAAGTAAATAGTGTAATATTGTTATCTTTTATTATTTCATATTGTATATTTTATAGATAAGGAAATAGTCTTAGGTTAAGTGGTCTCTCTGGACAGAAGTTTTGTTCTTTCCACTACATCATACTGCTTCTAATCAACTTGAAATCTCCTTTTCAATAAAGACATTCCACACAATGAATTTTCTTTCTTATTTTTATTATAGTATAATAATTATCAGTTTTCTTTTTATGTTGATTCTTTAGAATGATTATAAGGATTCTTCTACCTTTCTCATCATTTCCTCCCCCTTTCTTCTTGCTTTGTTTTTAAATAAATCTATGACTCATGTCAGAATAATATTTATATTCCTTTGGCTTAAAGAACTACTACAAAAACTGGCCAAACTGGCAACGATAACCCAAGTGAAACACAGAAGATTTAAGAGGCAAGGTCAGTCTGCAGAGACTAAATTTATGCTTTTATTCAAGATTTGAGGAAGGAAGAAAAATGCACACTCTTAAATAACTTCTACACAGCAGTATATATGCTGCTGTGGTAATGTACTTGATTAAAATATTAATTTACTAGAACCTTGTCCATTCACACTAATGACTGGGACGTATGTTATGAATTATTAAATTTTATTAATTTTTGTGAATGCAAACAATACTGTTTAAAAAATAAAAACCATAGTATTTAAGTAGTATAGTTTACACTGGAAATAAAAATTAAACATTGATAATATAATGAAGCTCTTTAAATCCTCTGAGCTATTCAGATACTAGATAGATAGATACTAGACTACAGAAAGTATCTTTATTGTTCTGATTTCTTTTATTATGGAGTAGATTCATTACCTCTTGTTTACTTCTCTTTTCTTATTCCAATTTACTTCTCTCGATTTTAGTGTAAATACTGCTTATGAAATAATTTCCACAAGTAGCTTTTAAATGCATAGCCTTAATTCTTCTCAGGTTTATTACCTTTTTCTTTGTGGTAGAAGATCTGGTAGACTCCTTAAACCTGTCTTCATGTGGCTGATGATATATGTGGGTACAATTTTCATGTCTTTAGTGTTCCAGTTGTCTATGAAAAGTATAAAACATAGATTGACCACAACAGAAAACATGCTGTACTTTTTGGATATAGTAGTAACACATAAACACAAAGGACTGATCTATGGTGGCCAGCTATTCAACAATTATGGAATGGCATTAATGGATTAGCAGGGCTTGAGGAGCAAAGAGATATTCCAGGTAAGGTTTCAATGTGATGACTTTAGAACCTGAATTTTTGCGGAGGGGAATTCAGATGCGTCACTTCTCCAGGTTGACTTACATTATGCACTGAGGTATACCCAACAGATCCATGGACTTGGAATCAGGGAGATCTGGGTTTTATTCTGGCTTAGATCATTAATAGCTGTCTATCCTGGGCAATTACATAATATCTCTCATTACTCTCCTGATACGCAAAATGGAGATGATAATATATCTTAACTTTCAAGGTTATTTTATGCTCAAATGATACTCACATGCTTCGCAAAAACCCAAAGTGAAATAAATGCGTTATTGTTATGATTAGCCCTACATAGAGTGTTTCATTTGCCACTTAAGTAGTAGCATACTGTTAACTCATATGTTTTACAACAGTGACAGGTTTACACTTGGTTAAATTTGCATTCTTTATTGAAGGTTTTAGGATTGCAGTTGTCAAGAAAATAAACAAAATGGTTATAATTATAGATCTCTTGAAAAACACTAAAGACAATTTAAAAAACTTAATTAAAAATTATTTCTGTATTAAAATGTAAGTGTAGACTCAATAAGTAATCTTAATATATAGCAATTCATATATAAATTAAGATATTTTACTATTCATTGTTGGTTGAATAATTTTTTCTTTAACTTTTTATTTTGATTTCGATTAAAAAGTGTTTATTTTCTCTATCTGCTACCTATCCCTCTCCCCAAACTGAAAAGAGTAGAAAAAGAAAACTCTTGCAATAAATTTCATGGTGAACAATGTCCCAAAATGTTTATCTCATTCTGCACCACAGTTCAATATTCGTTTTATCGGAAGGTATAGGTAGCATTGGTCCTCTGGAATCGTAACTGATTACTGCATTCACAAGAGTTCTTAAATTTTTTCAGATTTTTTTTTTTGGTCTTTATCATGTTGCTATTGTAGTATAAACTATGCATCTGTTTCTGCTCTCTTCACTCTGCATAAGTTCATACAGATCTTCATAGGTTTCTCTGAAACCATCTCTTTCATATTTTGGGGGCCTAATAATATTCCATTACATTTATGTACCTTTATTTGCTTAGTTTTTACCTAAGTGAAGAACACCACCTTAGTTTCCCTTTTTTTTTAAACACAAAAGAGCGGTTACAACTATTTTTATACATATGGTTCTTTTTCTTGTTTTGGAATGTAGGCGTACAAGTGGTTTCGATGGGTCAAAGGGTGTGCTAGTTTAATCATTTAGGTGCATATTTCTAGATACTTTCCAGAATAGCTGGACTAATTCATAGCTTCAGCAATATGTAAATCATCCTGCAGTCTCTTCAGTATTTATCATTTTAGGGTGATCATCTTTACCAGTCTGATGGAAGTAAGATGGAACCTCAGTTAGCTAAATTTGCATTACTCTCTAATTGTTAAAGATGTGGATCATTTCTTGCTAGGACTTGATAGCTTGGGTTTCTTCCTTTGAAAGTTGTCTTTTCATATAGTTTGGCCATTTATTGGAAAATGGTTGTGATTTCTGTGTGTGTGTGTGTGTGTGTGTGTGTGTGTGTGTAATTTTGTCACATATATATTTGAATTAGTTCATTATATATTTTAGAAATTAGACCTTTATTAGAGAACTATAAGAATTTTCCCGTTTACCCATTTCCCTTCAAATTTTAATGCCATTTATTTTATTTATTCAAAAGCATTTTAATTTTATGTAATCACAATTGCCCATTTTATCTTTGATCATCTCTATACCTTATTTGGTCATGAAGTCTTTCACATCCTAATCTGAAAGGTAATTTCATCCTTCTTTTCTGATTTGTTTTCTAATGTAACCTTTTATATAAGCCATGTAGTTGGTATTTATCTTGGTAAATGGTGTAGAGTATTTTTTTTTCCATTAAAAAGTTTTATTACCAATTTAATAACTATCAACAAAAAATCAAACAAATATACATCCCAAAGGGCAAAATCATATATAAGACCGTTAGCCTTTAAAAAAGCAGAACCAATTGAATTTTCTTTTTTTTTAAAAAATTTTTTTATTTACTTATTTACTTTTAATTTACAAGATTCAGTTCCACAA
>CM053586.1:304636654-304673078 GCA_028646515.1 Pseudochirops corinnae | reverse complement strand
TTTCTTATAGCACAATAGTATTCCATTACATTCATATACCATAGCTTGTTCAGCCATTCCCCAATTGATGGGCATCCCCTATATTTCCAGTTTTTTGCAACCACAAAGAGAGCTGCAATAAATATTTTTGCACATATGGGAATGGTGTAGAGTATTGATCTAAATCTAATTTGTGCCATGCTGCTTCATATTTTTCCTAATACGGTTTTGTTTGTTTGCTTTTGGATTAGTTAGTACTTATTCCAATAAATAGGGTCTTTAGAATTTTCAAACACTCGGCTGCTTGAATTTGTTTGCTTTTGTATGTTGTGTATATAATTTGTTGCACTGATTGATTGTCTTTTAAACAGTACTCAGTGATTTTGAAGGTTACTGGTTTGTAGTATAATTTGAATTCTGATATGTGTAGGCCTCCTTCCTTCCCACATTTTTCATTATATCCCTTGAAATTCTTGGTACTTTGTTTCTTCAAATTAATTTCGTTATTATTTTTTCTATTGCAATAAAGTAATCCTTCAGTAGTTGATGGTATGGCACTAATTACTTAGGTAGTATTGTCATTTTTATTACATAGGTATTGCCTATCTATGACCAATTAATATTTCCTAAATAACTTGTATATCTTTATTTCTATAAGTAATATTTTATAGTTGTATTCATATAGTTCCTGTGTGAGTGTGTCTTTGTTTAAAAAAAAAATTGGGGGGTGGGGTGAGGCAGTCAGGGTTAAGTGACTTGCCCAGGGTCACACAAGTACTAAGTGTCAAATACCTGAGCCCAGATTTGAGCCCAGGTCTCAGGGCTGGTGCTCTATCCACTGTACCACCTAGCTGCCCTTCATTTACATACTTCTAAGAATGTGTTTTAAAAAAATAAAAAGAAATGTATTTTATACATTCTTTAGTTATCTTTCTGCCTCTTACTAATAGATTTTGCTGGTAATTGACAGAAGTTCAGATGATTTGTGTGTATTTGTTTTATATACAACTTTGCTGAATGTAATAATTGTTTCAATTAAAAATTTTAGTTGACTTGCTAGAGTTCTTTAAGTGAGCCATCATAAGATCTCCAATAATAATCTTGCTTCCACTTTGTCTATGTTTATTCCTTCAGTTTTTTTCTTGTCTTACTGTCATAGCTAGCATTTTAGTCCTATGTTAAATAATAATGGTAATAATAGACATCCTTTCTTTACTCCTGCTCTTGTTAAAAAAGCCTTTATTTATTCACTTTACATATAATGCAACTTTTGGTTTTAGATAGATACTGCCTACCATATTACGGAAAAGCTGTTCATTTCTTTGCTCTTAGTGCTATTAATAGAAATGTGTTGTATTTTGTCAGAAGCTTCCTTTGCATTTATTGATATAATCATGATTTTTTATCAGTATAGTCTGTTACACTAATAGCTTTCTTAATTTTGAACCAAACTTGTATTATTTTATAAAGCCAACCTGGTTATAGTGCATAATCTTTTTGATATGTTGCTGTGACTTCTGTTAGTTTTTTTCCAAAATATTTGCATTAATATTCAGAATATTGATCTGTAATTTGAGTCTCTCCTTGATTTCAATACCAGTACTATATTTGTACCAAAGAAAGAATTTGTTAGTCTCCCTTCTGTTCTTATTTTTGCAACAATTTATACAATATTGGAATTAATTGTTCTTTGAATGTTGATAGAATTTGATTGCAAAACTATCTGGTCCTGTTCCCCTACTCTGGGTCCCCTCCTTCTCCTTCCACCTTTGGTACTTCATTGTTAGGTTTCTGGGTTGTTGTTGTTTTTTTTTTTTTCAGAGAATGAGTTATTTAAATTAATAATTTTTCTGGTTGTGCACAAGTAACTGAAATATTAAGAGTAACTTTTAAAACTGAGCCACATTTTTAAAAGTTAAAACCTTCACATATATCCATATGTATGTTGTTACATATTATATATCCATACACACATAATTGACTTCAAGGTAAAGGATTGTTACAAGCAACACCTTAAATATGAAGGACTAATTTTTATTTTCTAGAAAGCATCTAAGTAATACCACTTAACAGGGTTAGCTAGCTCCCTGAACTTTGAAAGCACTTTATAGTCATTTATCTGTCTTAGGTAGGTCAGTATTAACTAACAGCCTTTGTTAATAGATGAGAATTCTTTTAATACCAAAAATGTATTTAGAGCTCTATAAATAAATGCTGCATTTGGTCTGCTGATTGTTCAGTAAAGATTTTTAAAGATCTTCCTTCTTTTTTTCCTCCTGTTCTTTGATTTTTTTTCACCCCATTCCCTAAATGCTTATTGTGGATGAATAAAAGGGAAAATAAGGAAAAGCAAAATTGTATAGATTTTAGTTAGCAATAATAAAACTTTAGCTTCAGAATTCATAATAGATTGTTAGTTTACATAGATATACAAAAATTACATGAAATCATTATGCAAATAAGTACAAGCAACTCTATTTACTATTTTATCCATTTGGTTAAAATCTATGGTGTTCAGCACCAATATTACTTTGTATAACAGCTCACTGAAGTTTGTAGATTTTCTGTTTTTATAAGATGGAATGTGCTGTAACGAAACAGTTTGGTCCTTATATGGTTTGTTTAAATGATCTAGTTACTAAATGTATAAAATATTAAAATATTTGCTTAATTTTTTTGTTCTTTGCTTTTGGACTTGCATAATACTATGTTAAAAAAAAAAAACCTTTAAAAAGTACTAATGTGGATATCTTCCAGAGCTGCTACAGAAAGTCATTGTCCAAGAATTCATTCTCATTCAAGGTTAATTAGTGTACCATTAAAATAATGTGTTACAAAAATTAATTACATACTGGGTCAAAACGTGTATTGAAAAGCTTAGTGCAA
The DNA here is from genome assembly GCA_028646515.1 of Pseudochirops corinnae. NCBI lineage: Eukaryota > Metazoa > Chordata > Mammalia > Diprotodontia > Pseudocheiridae > Pseudochirops > Pseudochirops corinnae. The sequence goes on along the minus strand of CM053586.1, from coordinate 304,670,213 downwards.
ATGTCTGAGAGCACATCATCATACTTCAAACAGTGTTATATATGTGCCACCCTTCTGGAAAAAATATCCAAAATGAAATCACTAGTGAGGTCCAGTCATAGGTGTTTCCCCTAAAGTAAATTTTTGGCACTGCATATGGGAAATTTAACATACAACTCCTATTAACAGTAGAATGAGTTGCTTGTCTACTTCCTCACAGTAGTTCCTAAAGATTAATGAGCTAGCATTTCTTATCTTAACCTTTTTATATTTTATAAGTAACAGAGAACCTAAGCAGATGTTTATTGAGAACCTAGGAATATGCCATATGTTTTTTCTTTTGTTTTTGTAAAAATACAAGTTATGTTATGGTTTCGTAACTAAAGTAATACTAAAGTCTGATAAATGTCTTAATACACAATATGACACACCAAATTAGATATATTGTAATGCATGTTAATAGTTTAATTTAGCAGCCATAAAACCAAGTTGGAATTTTACTGGATTCTTTTCACTTAAAGAGATGTAAAACATTATCAATTTATAAAATACCCTCTAGTTCATTGGAAATGTTTTAGAACTACTCATTAAAGTATGTAATTGTTCCTTTGGAAGATTTTAGAGTTATTACTCAGAATAACTGAGTAATTAGCTGTAATAGAAGCTATAGGAGTAGTAATAAAAGAAATATTCTTTGGTACCCAGTCACAACACCAAAATGTTTCTTTGAGAGTTTTTGTGTATGCTTTGTCTTGGCTGTTTAATCTTGAGTTCAGAACAAAGAATGGTTAAGGGCTTTTTTATTCTGAGAAAATAATATAGAAATATGCATGTTTATCCCACACCTGGAAATTTTTTATTTTCTTTCCATTTTGGATTTTTTGGTGTTTCATTAGAAAGTATATAGAGATAAATAAGAAATCAGTCTACCTGTAGAAGATATATTTTTAACCAAACAAGAGACAGAATTACAAAAGATAAAATAACTAACTTTATATGAAACTTTAAAACTTCTGCACAAAATTAATATAGTTTGAGGTGTAGAATTGCTGTTTACCTTTTGTCCTTACCATTTGCTGTAATTTCCTTTGACAAGTTCTTTTATTTTTCTGTATGAATTTTCTTACTGTTTTTGTCAAGTTCCATAAAGTATCTGTTTGATAATTTTATTGGTAGAGCATTAAAATTATAAGTTAACTTTGATTATTGGTATGGCCCAGCCGGGAGTACTAAATATTGCTCCAGCTATTTAAGTTATTATTTTATTTCTTTAAGGATTATCTTAAATGAATGAATCTATTCAGGCATTTTCTATGCTTTGGTAGATTGATTCCAGATATTTTATATACTTTGTAGTTACTTGGAATGGTATTTAGTTACTTTTCTGTTATTACCTTTCAGATTTTGTCATTATTACATAGAAACAATCACTTTTGGAATGTTCATTTTGTAGCTGCAACTTTGCTGAAAGTATTTGTTGTTTCAATTAGTGTCTTTTCAGATTCTGAAACATTTTCTAAGTAAAACATCATGTCATCAGCAAATAAGGAGAGTTTTGTCTCCTTTTGACCTTTCTTTATGCCATTAATTTCTTTCTCCTGTCTTATTGTTATAGCTAGCTTTTCTATAATTCTATAAAATAATAGTGGAAAGAGTTGGGAGTCCTTGCTTTCCTCCCATACTTACTGCCTAATATTCTAGTTGCATATGATATTTCTTGTTAGTTTTAGGGAGAGGAGATGCTAAGTGAACAAGTTAGGGGTTAGGAATTATTTGTCTTCATGTTGGTAGTTCATATGGTTTTTGCCTCATTTCAACTCTTGATGTCCTTCCTAGACTGTAGAGACAGCTAAAATTGCTCTATCTCTTAAACATAATTCTTATTTTGGAAAGGAAAGATCATAACAAATTCTTAACTTTCATTTTAAGAAAGATACTCAGCTCACCCATGTCTTCATTCCTCTCAGCTACACTCTTACTATATGCAAGTCATTGTGTTAAGTAATCAGGATACAAAAATTGTAATACAGTCCACGATTTCATATTCTGATAGAAGAGACAATGTACAAAGAACTATGTACATACAAGTATATACACTCTAAATGGAGGATAATTTTAAAAGGAAGTGATTAACTGTCACACTTTGAATGAAGAGGGAATAGATGGAACAGTGACCAGAAACATTCACCTGCAGCAGATGGAAAATTGAGTTTGAGGAAACTGGGAGGCAGAGGTGAGAAGGGAGAGCATTCCAGGCGTGCATGATTGCCAGTGCAAATGCATCTTCAGCAGATGGAGTATTGTATCTGAGAAATAGCAAGTAGTCCAGTTGAGCTGAATTGAAGAAATTGAGAAGGGAGATAAAATGTAAGAACACTAGAAAGATATTAAGGGGCCAAGTTGTGATGGCACACACATTTTAAATTTTAAATTTTAAATACCAAAACTTTAAATACCAAAAAAAGGATTTTGTATTTGGTCATGGATAAAATAGGGAGCCACTACTGGAATTTGTTAAGTAGAAGGGTACATTTTGAGGGCTATGTTTGAAAAAAAAAAATCACCTTGGCAACTGAGTAGAAGGTGTATTGGGGAGTGGGGAGAGACTTGGAACATAGAGACCAACCAGAGGACTCTTGCAATAGTCCAGGCAAGAAGTGATGGAGGCCTAAACCAGGGTAATGCCTGTGTGGGTGAAGAAAAGGGAATTTACATGAGAGGTGCTTCAAGGGTAGAAACACCAAGTTTTGGCCACAGGTCAGATATATGAGGTGAATTCAAGTGAAGAGTTGAGGATCACACTGAGATTGTGGGCCTGGGATGATGATGGTTTTTGGGGGAAAGAGAATGAGTTTTGTTTTCAACAAGTTGAGTGTGCAAGAATCTAGTTTGAGATTTCTGAAAGGCAGTTGGTGATGCATGACTAGTTCGGGAGAGAGATTAATGCTAGATACAGAGATCCGTAAAACATTTGGTACCATGGAACCCATGGTAGCTGATCCAGTTACCAAGAAAGATAGTACTTGAAAGTCCAAGAAAAAGCCTTAGAGCAGCGGTTCTCAACCTGTGGGTTATGTTCAATTTGTAACAATGAAAATACATCCTGCATATCAGATAATTACAGTTATGAAGTAGCAATGAAAATAATTTTATGGTTGGGTGTCACCACCACATCAGGAACTGTGTTAAAGGGTCGTGGCATTAGGAAGATTGAGAACCACTGCCTTAGAGGATACCAACAGTTACTGGGCATAACATGATTAAAATCAAGCAAAAGAACCTGGAGGTGATTAGTCAGGTAGGATGAAAACCAATAGAGAGCAATGTAACACAGTGGTTCTCAACCTTCCTAATGCTGTGGCCCTTTAATATGGTTCCTCATGTTGTGGTGACCCGCAGCCATAAAATTATTTCCGTTGCTACTTCATAACTGTAACTTTGCTACTGTTATGAATCTATCTGATATGCAGGATGTATTTTCATTGTTACAAATTGAACATAACCCACAGTTTGAGAATCGCTGATGTAACAAGAACCTAGAAAGGAGAGATTATACTGCAGGAGAGGGTAATCAGCAGTGTCAGATTATAGAGAGGTCAAGAAGACAAAGACCGAGCAAAGGCCATTATATTTATTCCTTTACTCCTATATTTTTGAGCTCTAGTGGTACCCTATTACCTCCAGGAGGAGCAAATATAAACTTCTCTATTTAACATTTAAAGCTCTTGTTACCCTGACCCCTTCTTAAATAACAGTCAACAAGCAGTTATTTAGACCTTCCTTACCATGCTGGGGTAGAAAGGCAAAGATACAGACTCTGGGAGCGGCTAAGTGGCCCAGTGACTAGAGCACCGGCCCTGGAGTCAGTAGGACCTGAGTTCAAACGTGGCCTCAGACAGTTAACACTCACTAGCTGTGTGACCTTGGGCAAGTCACTTAACCCCAATTGCCCTGCCTTCCCCCCTCCAAAAAAAAAAAAAGGAAAACTAAAACAAAGATGTAGACTCTGACCTCAGGAAGGTCACTGTCTACCATACCATGCATGCTATCATCCAGCTACACGGGCCTACTTGCTATTTCTTGAACATGAGATTGTCTCTAACTTTTGTACTGGCCCTTTCTGGTCACCCCAGTTGCTGACATTATCCCTCTCAGATTACTTCCCATCTACTCTGTGTGTGTGTGTGTGTGTGTGTGTGTGTGTGAGAGAGAGAGAGAGAGAGAGAGAGAGAGAGAGAGAGAGAGAGATTTATAATGTTGTCTTACACGTTAGAATTTGAGCTCCTTGAGGTCAGGGTCTGTTTTTGCCTTTGTATCTCTAGGGCTTACCACAGTCCCTGCCACCTCTTAAGCTCTTCTAAATGCTTGTTTACTGAATACTATTGAATAAATTACAAAACATTAAATTTGCCAAAATACAAAGAAAATTGGATTTTTTTCTGTTGTTTGGTCCAATATACAATAGCCCACATTTTGGAGGACACATGATAAACTGGTTCTTTCAAATTTGTTTTACTGATGGTGCTCAAATATCTTTCTTTTTCCAAATTTTTAGGGCAGGGCTCTGCTCCACTGGGCATGTGACCGAGGACATAAGGACCTAGTAATGGTGCTACTGCAATATACAGCTGACATTAACTGTCAGGTAAGAAGGGTGTAATGGGAAAGAATATTTGGGTAAATTGTGAATGTTTCTGTTTTGTGTTCTTGGCTGTTTTTGCAGATATCTGTGTACCATTTCCCCTGAAAAAGTGAATTTATTGGTTAGTACTATCATGTCCCTAGAGTCATACTGGGTAGAATTTTACTTTGGGTTTATTTTGACTCATGCCCACTTTTATTCCATATTTATTCTTTCTCTTCACTTGGAAGGATGCTTATCAAAGGGAAAGCTAAGGATGAAACATTTTAATAAAATGCTTTTTATTTTAAAATAATTTTCCAATGTTTGTATTTTTAACAAACATTTATTCAACATCTAATATGTGCCAGACACTGTACTAAGCACATTGCTAAGTAGTATACATGTATTATGTCATTTCATCCCCAGAACAACACTGGGTTGTAGGTACTCTTTATTTTCCCCATTTGACATATGGGGAATCTAAGACAGAAAGAAGTTAAGTGTTGATTTGCCCAAAGTCAAACAGTAAGTGTCTGAGGCTAGATTTGGACTCGCATCTTCCCCACTCCCAGTCCAGGGCCCTTTCTACCTTGCCACCTATCTACCTGTGTATTTGAGGTGACAATAAAATATTACCATCCCAGTGGTGAAAATAATGAATAGCGTATTGTGACACCACTCAGTTGTTTATGAGAGAAAAGGAAGAAAGTCTTTACTTGGGAAGAATTTTCCTCAGTTTGTTTTGCCTATTCATTGTTGCTAGTCACTGTTTCGTTAGCCAGTCAATATACATTTCTTAAGTGCCTACTGTGGCACAGTGCTAAGTGCTGAAGATACAAATAAGAAAAAGTTCCTGCCCCCAAGGAGCTTACAGTTTAATGGGGGAAGACTATACCCACTAGGAAATTGAAAGGGGTGGTTGGCACTAGGCAGTACTTGGCTTGAGGGCATAATATTTATGGACTTGAAACTAAGCATAACAGTTAGTGGGAAATGAAGAGCTGACTGGAAATTCTGAGTCCTGTATAAAGGGAGGCTTTGGGAAAAGCTTTTTGCTCTGTCCTCCAACCTTCCAGTCAGAGGGGAGTGGCAACTGAAGGAGATACTGAGTATTAAAGCTAAAGCCATCTCCATGATGTTGAGAGCTAGAAAGGACTATAGAGATTATGCTCCATCCCCTAGATATAGTTGAATTCATAGAGAAAACATTTGGCTATGTATAAAGGATCATTAGTCAGCTATAGTTTTAACAAATAATAATAGCTGTGAACTTAATCTAATGAGATGAAGTTATTAGGTATAGTTCTGTTCAGAAGTTGAAATTATTTAGTACCTACTATGTCCCAACCTTTGGAGATATGAAGACAAACTAAACAGTGTTTTCAGCTTAAAATACTCACATTTCAAAACTTTTATGTATGCTGAGCTTACATTCAGCTGGAAATAAATGTAAATTTCTATACTTGAGATAAAATAATCGGCAATTCAAGTCTAAGAGGAACAAGGCATGATTAAATGTGTGAAAACTGGAAATCATAGAAGACTACAAACTAAATAGGAGTCAACAGTTCAGTAGAGTTGGCAAAAATACCAACATGATCTTAACTTCCTTGAATAAAGGAATGCTATCTTGAATGAAAATAATGGTCCCACTGTGCTTTGCACTGGTCAGATCATTTCTAGAGTATTTTCAATTTTACGAAGAGGAAGCTAACCAGGTTGGTGTTACGGCTGGAAATCATGGTATAAGTTGAACCAGCAACATTTGTCCTAAAGAAGTAAAGACTTGGATGGGCCCAAGATGGTAGCCAGCTGTTATCGGCATTTCCTCAAACTCTGTAAAGAATGGCCTTTGGATGAGACCAAACAGGCTGAGACTTGGTGCCTCCCTGCAGCAGTGGGTGGTGCAGGCCTTTCGAGAGGGAGAGAACACTCAGATTGCTGATTCTGAAACCTGTGAGCAGATGTACAAGGACGTACAAGGGCTAGCACAACATCATTCAAACTATTACAAACACAAGTATCCATGCCCAAGAGACACCGACTTCAGTGACCCGACCATTCAAGAATACAGGATTGTACTAGCTACAGATACCTTGGAAGAATTTAAGGAAGTGAATAAAGGCTTATGGAAAAAATTTCAAGATAAGTCTGCCACGAACAATCTGGATGAGAAGACTAAGGGATAGCTTGTGTCTTTGTCCTCCCCATGTACACAAGAGTGGAGCCTTGTATATTGCCAAGAATAAAGCTGTCCTTCCTAAAAGAAAAAACAAAAAGTAAAGACTTGGGAAGGGAAGAGGTTATGAGAGGGGGAAATGATAGCTATTTGAAGGCCTATAATGTGATGGTCAGTTCTATTCAACAGACGTTAAGCACCCGATAGGTATAACGCCAGGGTAGTTAGGTGGCAGAGTTGTTAGAGTGCCAGGCCTAGAGTCAGAAGGACTTATCTTCCTGAGTTCAAATCGGGCTTCAGACACTTAGTAGCTGTGTGACCCTGGGCAAGTAAGTCATTTAATCCTGTTTACCTCAGTTTCCTCATCTGCAAAATGAGTTGGAGAAAGAAATAGCAAGCCACTCCAATATCTTTCCTAAGAAAAACCCAGGTAGGGATCACGACGAGTTGGACGTAACTGAAAAATGACTGAACAACAACTGGGAAGGTGCAACTCTCATGTCCCCTATCTTCCCCAGAGTCTTCTCTTGCCTGCATTAGATCCTTATTGGAAATGGAAGTCTTTCACCATCCTAGTTGTCTCTTGAACTCTTCATAACTTATCAAAGGCCTTTCTAAAATGTAGTGCCCAGAATTGATACAGTCTGGCTAAGGCAAAGTACGTTAGGACTATTTGTCTCTCTAGTTATGGACATTTACCTTTCTTAATTTATACTAAGATTTTGTTATCTTTTTTGATGACAAAAATCTCAAAGTTTCCTAAAAAGGTGAATAGGCTACTTTAGGAGTAGTTAGCTCCTAATTGTTGGGTACCTTTGAAGGGTGGCTGAATAGCTACTTTTTAGAGATGTTTGGGCATTCCTGCTGAGATATGAATAGAATCTAGTCTGAACAAAAAGATTTGTTCTGTGAAGTTTGGATTCAGTCAGAGGGCTGCACTTGAAGACATAGAGAGTCACGTGGCCTTGAGGCTGCAGATGAGCTAACATCTTTTCTCAATCTGAAGTTCTTTGGTTTTCCACTGTGCTTTCTTTTCAGTAAGCACAGTACTTCTTTGCAGAGAGACGAACAAAGAAGGAAGTAAGGAAATAAGCAGAACCTGCCTTTGAGGAGCTTCCATTCTAACGGAAAAGCCAAAACACAAAAGGGAGCTGAAAAGCTGGAGGGGGCAGAATTGAAGCTATCCTACCCAGAGCTGTGACTTTGAAGTCTAGGTGATGTCTAGAACAGGGCCCAGAGAGGAATAAAAGTAAGGCAGATTGGACCACTCACTATTCGGAAAAGAGTAGCGGGCCTTGTAAAGAGGCCTCTAGTTTTGAGGAACGTTCCAGGATGAGCCTTCAGTAGAAGATGCATGGTGGTTTGTTTTGTCTTAGGGGCATGATTTTGAAATTCAGAGAAAGTCAGGAACAGGGCCAGGAGGCCCAGAATGAGTTAAAAATAAAAAAGAAGACATAACTTTTGTCCCTCAGGGAGCTAAGAGTGTACTGTGGGAATTAGAACAAATCAATATTGAAGATTCAGAGAACGCGTTAAAAAACCTCAGATGAACACAAACTAATACATTTCTTCAACAGACATTAAATGCCTACTGTGTTCTAGGCACTGGGGATGCAAATACAATGAAGACAAATACAGTGAATGAAACTAGCCCTACTTATAAGGAGCGTGTGCTCTGAGAAGCAAGAGTACCTGCAATGTCTTCTGTTGATGTTAGCTTTTCGTCCTTGCTCTCATGTGGTTACATTTTCCTAAATTTCATGCCTTTTAATTTTTTATTCATTATTGCTTGAAAATTGAAATTGGCCAAGGAAATCAAGTAACCAAGCCTTTTAATTACCAGTTTTACACATAACCTTAAATCAGTAGGGTTAGTGATGGTAATGGTCCTACCTTGTGATAATATTCCCTGGCTTTGTGACACCTACTTCCCCACCTTCTCAAAGGCTTTGTTTCAGACAGTTGAAGTAATTTGAAGTCTTGTCAGTTGGATTAGTAGTGTTGTAAAGTATTATAAAGGCAAATAAAGGTGATTTTAAATCATTCACTTTTCTAAATATTTTTACTTTGGGAACAGTCTGACACATTAAACTTTAACAATATTGTTTCAATTGTTTGTTGTTCTTTCAGTTCATATTGTTGTAATTGTGTGTGTGTGTGTGTGTGTGTAGCCTGGTTTTTCTTACTTTACTGTGCATCAGTTCATATATCAATCTCTTTTCCCATATTTGTCTTAAGAATTCTTCCATTGGTCATAACTGGTTGACTCAGAAGTACTAAGAGGTACCTTATCTGATATTTTTCTAATTTTTTCATAGTCTGACTTCCCCCCCCCCCCCACTTAATAGTATTTTATTTTTCCCAATTACGTGTAAAGATAGTTTTCAACATTCACTTTTATAAGATTTTAAGTTCCAAATTTTTTACTCCCTCCCTCTCTTTCCTTCCCTCTCCCCAAGATCACAGGCAATCTGATACAGGCTATACAGGTACAATCATACTAACATTTCCACATTAGGCATGTTGTGAAAGAAGAATCAGAACAAAAGGGAAAAGCCACAAGAAAGGAAAAAAACCACTTTAAAAAAAGAAAAAATAGTATGTATAGTCTGACTTTTAATATTAAGCTCACAAATCCACTTTGAGCTGCTTGTGGAATAGGTAGGAGATGGTCTGCATCTGTGGGTTTTGTTGTTACTGTTTTTTGCCAAACGGCATTCCAGTTTTTCCAGCAATTGTTTTCAAATCGATGGTTCTCAGAACCCAAATAATTTATGTTTTCAGGTCAGTTCCACTGATCCACAATTTTTTTGTAAATATCACAATAGTTTATTTGGTAGGATTTTAGAATAAATATTCATTAATAATATTGGTTGGTACTTCTCTTTCCTCGTTATGTCTTTCCCTGATTTTAGGACTGTTATTTGTCCCAAGGAATTTGATGGTATTTTATTTTTCACTTCTTCTGGAATAATTTATGTAGTATAGATATTAATTGTTCGTTAAAAATTTTATATAACTCCTGTCATCTGGATCAGGGATCTCTTTTTAATAATTCCTTTATAACTTTTTCAGTTTCCTTTTCTGAAATTGGGTTCAGATGTTTAAAATAGTCTTCTGCTTATTTAGAATAGACAGTTTTGCTATTATTTATACATATGTGCATTATATATACATGCATATATATATTCATTATATATGTTAAAATGCCGCATACACGTATAACTGTGTAGGAGTAGGTTCTGACAATTTTTTATTGCTTCTTTGTTATTCTGAGTCAACCAGTTATTCAATTTTTATTTTGTCCCTCATAGTTAAGATAACTTACAGATGTATTAATTTCACTAGTCTTCTTAAAGAACCACCTTTTAGTTATGTTTTTCAGTAGTATGTTTTTTTTGTTTTCCCATTTACCCATTTCAGCTCTGATTTTCAAATTTTCCCAATTTGTTACTATTTTAGACATATTTTATTGATTTTTGATTTTTAGATGCATATTCTATTTCTTAATCCTCTCTTTTTCTCTTTTGTTAATGTATATTCTAAATTCTAAAGGATATATGCTTTCCTCTGAGGACCACTTTAGTTGTATTCCAGAAATTTTGGTATGCTATCATTGTTCTCTTTCACACAACTCTTATTGCTTCTATGCTTTGTTCTTTGATTGTTATTCAGAATGTCATTTTATTAAGATTCCACCTAGAAACATATCTTTTTAATGCTCCCTTTGTTGATTACTATTTTTTATTGTGTTATAGTCTTTAAAGAATTTGTTTTAATATATGCTTGCAGTTTAGATTTTCTTCGTGTTCCATGCTCTCATATTTTCACCAGGCCCTATTGCTTCACTTTTTCTCTCTATTATAATCTTTTAAAGAAAATCTTGCATTCTCTTTGAGGTATTTATTAATCAGTCTTCTGGTTTTTAGGATCATTTCTATTGCTTGGTCAGTTTTCAGTACTGGCCTTTTATTGAGGCTTTTTCCTTTGATATCTTTGCTATTTCATATTCTTTTTTTTTTTTTTTTTTTCAAATTTTTCCTGTTGCTCTCTGGTTTCTCCTCTTTCTATTTAGGAGTTTCCAGGATTTGCCTATGAGATTACTGTATCCCCTGGAAGGGGACATAGGGTTTATCAGTCTCAGTCTCTGCCCTGCATAACCTCTGAGGGAAGGACCCTCATCCCAGCTGGACTTCAGTCACATGCAGCAGTCCACACTACCATGCCTCCTAATTTTTCTCTTCTGTCTCTTTTCTATTCCTGTGGCTAAATAGGAAACAACTAGTACTTCTTGTAGGGTGGATCCAGGATAGGAGGGCATAGTCACTATGTGGGCATTCATCCTAGAGTTGGGCTTTTCACAAACCTGCAGGTTTAATTATGTTATTGCTCTGGGATATGTGGGATCACTGAATGAGCACTCTAAATAACAGGTTTCTTAGGTATTAATTCATAAAGGATCTTTACCTTGTTGGAAATTTTGTCTTCTGTGGATTTGGTTGTGATTATTCCACATGTAGTGTATCATTGATTTGAGGTAGTGGGGGAAGGGTTGGTAAATTGTGAAGCAGTTTAGAGAAAATGACTAATCTATCACTCTTCTGGTCATATTTTCAAATTTCTTTTAAGAAGGCCCCTATGAGTACTAACCCGACTTACTGTGCTTAATTTTTGAAAACTAATGAGTGGGCTTCCAGCTTAGATTAGTGATTACAGGGCAGAAATTTACTTGTGGTTTATTTTAATGTAGATATTATTAGCCTTTTTGTGTGTGTTGTGGAACCCTTTGGTAGCCTGTCAAAACCATAAACCCCTCCTCCGAGTAGTGTTTTTAAACACATTAAATAGATGGCATTTCAAAGGCAATCAATTATATAGATCCCCCACATTAAGAACATTTGTGAAACCATATATATGTGGAAATACTTTGTAATACTAGAATATTGATGTGATTCTGTTATTCAGACTTAGGTATTCTACTGCTATGTTGTATGAAAGCGAAAGGCTTTGTCTTGAATGCAGGGGAATGTACAAAGTTTAGATAAGACCCGGTTCCTGTGCTTTTGGAGACCAGTAACTCATGGAGCATTTCATTCATGAAACCCTTCTTGATCTCCCCAGCCAAAAATGATCTTTTTTCCTCTTCCAGACTCAAAGTACTATATACATATGTAATTATAGTATACTAATTTTTTAGTATTATGATTATTTGTGTTTATGTTCTATAACCTCCATCAGATTATAAACTCCTTTCAGACCTGTCATAAGAGGAAGGAAACTTGTTTTAGGGCAAAACTAAAAGCAGTGGGTAGAAAGATATGTGGAGAAAGATTTCATCTTGATCTAAGGAAAAACTAAGGATAAAAACTGGCTAAAAGTAACATAAGATACTTTAGGAAGTAGTGAGCTCCATCACTGGAGGTCTTCAAGTGGAAGTTTCATATCCATCTGTCATGGATGTTATTAGGATACAAATGACCTCTAAGGTCACTTCCAGACCTAAATCTGTGATCCTTGTTATTTCTTCTAGAGCCCAGACTAGTGGATCTGGTTAATAAATCTGGAAAAATAAATTAGTGACCTTAAAGTTATTTAGGTGAGGGAGAATATATGAATACATATTTACCTTTTCTATAATTTTATTTCTTCCTTTCCATATAAATTTACATTATTAGACCAGCTTCCTTTTGTGTAGAGGTAAAAAGGATATTTAAAAATATGGATAGTATCAAGAAAATAATTAGAAACTTTTTTCCTATTTAAAAAATTGTTTTAAAATTTTCTCTTACAATTATGGTCTGCTCAAAGATAATAAAAGTCATTTTTGTGATAATGATTTTAGATTTTCTTGATTTTGTGTCAAGTTAACTTTTAATCAGAACTTAAAATTTTAGATATTTCTGCTAAAATGGAAGTTTAGGGAAATTATTTAAGATCAACCAAAAATTTTTAAAAAGCTAATATTTGCCATTTCTTTCTTCAGCTCATTTTGTAGATGAGAAAACTGAGGCAAATAGGGTTAAGTGACTTGCGCAGGATCACATAGCTAGTCAGTGTCTGAGGCCAGATTTGAACTTAGGAAGATGAATCTTCCTGACTCCAGGCCTGGCACTTGACCTACATGCCCTAAAGGAAAAAAAAAAAATTCTTATTTTAATTATCCAGTAAATGACTTAAAAAATGATAAGATATAACTACAAAGAATTAAACATATAGGATAGGGAATATCAAATTGGGGGGGAGGTGTAATTTGCTTTTTAGTTAAAAATAAAAAGTCCAGTTTTTCTCAAGTCTTTATAAAGTTTTGGTTAATAACATTTATAATGCCATTTTAGGAGCTTTGAGATAATATCCATTCAACAAACATTTATTAAGGACCTAATATATTTCATGTCATATCATATTTCATATCAAATGACAAAGATCAAAATTCTTTCTAGGCACTTAGTTTTCTTGTCATTATCAAATTTCAGCAAGTGGTAGTTAGACCTTTTAAAAATTCTTAATCAGTCTTTATCATTCAGTGTTTGTGAAGACAGTGGATAACAGACACCAGGCACTGAGGCCTCTTAATTATTTTGTGCTGTAAATCCACAAGTACAGTATTTCTTGGATGGGCTCCAGTCTCAGTCTAAACTTAAACAACAGTGCAGTTTTGAATTGATTTCCCTTTTCAATTATAGTACTCTAGTGGCATGTGTTTTATTTTTATTTTAAAGAGATATTTTATTAGATAAAGCTAGCTTCAAGGGAATTCTTTTTAGTATTAGTAATTAGTTCTAATTGTTCTCCTGGGTTCATCTTCTGTAAAGAGGTGATAATTGATTTGCCATATGGGAAGAGAAGATTGTATGAAGTCAAATAGGCATGCTTTGCTTTATGTTGAAAGAGGACTTTTATAAAATCAAATCACCTAAATCCTCTGAACCATAGGACATTTCTCAGTGGGTGGTTATAGTGGATATGGGTATATTTCTCTTTTCTGGTATGTGTATGCATGTTAGTTTATAACTCTCATAGCACGGGAATCTAAACCATATACACCTTTTTAAGCTTATGGGGACCTTCCTATATCTAAAATATTGATCTTAGGACCTGCTGCTTGGAAGTGCTTAGTGAGTGATGTAAAAGAGGAACTTCAGATTATTCTTAAATATTCTTAAAATTGTGAGAAAAAGCATGTACATGTAATTATTCAATAATAATATATTTAGTGTTATGATTTCTTAATAATGTCGAGTAACTTCTCCAATAGCGATGGAAAATAAAAAGCCTATAAAGAATGTTCTCCCAAATATCCTGTCTCTGGGGCCTTCCTTCCCCACTAATTGAAGAGGTTGGACAGAAGCAACCTCCTCCCAGATCCTCTATTAAGGAGGGCCCCCAGAGCAGCCATTTCTTCTTTTCCCAAAAGGCTCCACTCCTCTGGATTTCATCCTACTGTACCACCCTGCTCCAGCTTTTCACCTTTTTATGTCTTGTCTTTTCCCTATTAGATTCCGAATACCGGATTTTGCAAGGGGGTAGAGAGGTGAGCAGTGCTTGAATCTCACTCTCTTTTGGTCTGGTTCTAAGAGGGAAGAGTATGTATATACACACAGATGGGTATAGAAATTCATCTTACCTATTGGGAAGTAGGAAGAAAGGGGGGAGAGGATGACAAGAAGGAGAGTAGATTAAGGCATGCAGTGTCTCAAGCAAGACTTTTGAAGAGGGGACAGGGTAAAAAAAAAGGGATAAATAGAAGAGAATAGAATGAAGGAAAATACACAGTTAACAATCATAACTGTGAATATGAATGGGATGAACTCACGTATAAAACAAAAGAGGATAGCAGAATGGATTAGAAGCCAGAATCGAACAATATGTTTTTACAAAAGACACACTCGAAATGGAAAGATACACAGAATTAAAATAAGGGTCTGTAGCATAATCTGTTATGCTTTAGCTAAAGTAAAAAAGGCAGGGGGTAGCAATCAACATCTCAGATAAAACATGTGGGGGACCTCGGTTTACCTCACCAAGACTCTGTAATAAACAAGAAAGAAGTTAAGTAGATGAATAGAATTTTAGAAAATGTAGATTGCATAGACCTCTGAAGAACATTGAACAGGAATAGAAACATATATACCTTTTTCTCAGTTGTGCGTGACACCTTCACAAAAATTTCCATGTCGGAAAATTTTTTAAAAAATCAGTGGGTCAGAGGACAAATCATAAAAACAATAATTTTGTTAAAGATAATGACAACAATGAGACAGTACACCAAAATTTGTGGGATATAACCAAAAAGTACTTAGGAGAGACTGTGTATCTTTGAGTAGTTACATCAGTAAAAGGAGAAAGAGCAGATGAACAAATTGAGCATACAACTAAAAAAAAAACTAGAAAAACAACAGCTTACCCCCATTCACAACTAAACACCAATATAGAGATCATGAAAATCAGAGGGAAGAGGAATAAAATTGAAAGTTTAAACAAATTAAACTAATATAACTAGGAGCTAGTTTTATGGGAAAAAAAGATAAAATAGATAAATCACTGGCTGATTTGAATTTTAAAAAGAAAGAAGAAAACCAAATAACTAGTATTAAAAACAAAACAGGTAAATTCACAACCAAATCAAGATGAAATTAAAGCAATTATTAAGAGCTATTTTACCCAACTATATACAATAAAATGACCATCCAAATTAAGTGGGTGAATATTCATAAATTATAAATTCCCCAGATTAACAGAAAAGGACATAGAGTACTTAAATAAACCTGTTTTAGAAAAAAAATTGGACAGACCATAAGTAAGCTCCTCAAGACAAAAGCCCCAGGATGAAATGGATTTATAGGCAAATTTCCCCAAACATTTAAAGAACAGTTAATTCCAATATCATATAAACTGTTTGAAAAAAATAGAGAAGTCCTACCAAATTCCTTCTCTGGTGTAAATATGGTTTTGATACTTAAACCAAGGAAAGCAGATACAGAGAAACAAAACTATAGACCAATTTTCTTAATGAATATTTTAAATAAAATGTTAGTAAAGAGATTACAGCAATATATAATAAAGATCATACACTATGACCAGTTAGGATTTATGCTGGGAATGCAGGGCTGATTCAATATTAGGAAAACTATCGGCATAATTGACTATATCAACAAAAAATTTATGATTATAGATGCAGAAAAAGTTTTTTTAACAATACATAATACCCATTCCTGTTTAAAAAAAAAAAAACCACTAGAAAGCATAGGAATAAATGGGGCTTTTCTTAAAACAATAAATGGTATCTATCTGAAACGAAGTGTTAATATTATTTATAATGGAGATAAACTAGAAACCTTTCCAGTATGATCAGAGTTGAAGCATTATTCATTGTACTAAAAATGCTAGCTATTTAGCAATAAGACTAGAAAAAGAAATGGAAGGATTAAACATAGGCAACCAGGAAACAAAATTATCTTTTTACTTTATTGTTTCTTAATGTCTCATGGAGTCATTAGTTTCCATTTGCCCAATTCTAATTTTTAAGGAATTATTTTCTTCAGTGAGCTTTCATACCTTTGGATAGTTTCATACATTTGGATAGTTCTGCTATTTGAAGGAGTCATTACCTTCGATGAATTTTTGTGTCTCTTTTTCTGTTTGGCCAGTTCTACTTTTCAAGGAGTTGTTTTCTTCAGTGAGTTTTTATACATCTTTTTTGTGCTTCCTTTACCAAGTTATTGACTCCTTTTTCATGATTCTCTTGCGTCACTTTCATTTCTTTTCACAGTTTTTCTTCTGCTTCTCTTATTTGATTTTTAAAATTCTTTTTGAACTCTTCCAGATTAATTCAACATTTTCTTTGAAACTTCACATGTTGCTGTTTTGCTTTTGTTGTTCTCTTCTTAGTTTGTTTTGATCTTCCCTGTTACACATAGCAACCTTCTATGGTTGGGTCCTTTTTTGCTTTTTCTCATTTTTCCAGTCATTTCATGACTTAATTTTACGGTAAAATTGGACTCTTCTCCTGAGTTGGAGGGGGCACTGTTCCAAGCTTCTTGGATTGGGGGCATGGAACCTTACTGCTGGTTTGCTGTATGAAGGGCATGGGATCTCACTACTGGCCTGCTGCTGCCCTGTTGAGATGCTGCTGCACTGGACTGCACTCCCCTTTCACCCTACTGAGGCATACCTTTCCTGTTGACCTTTTAAGTTGTCTTGGGCTAGAAAATTGTTTCATTCCATCCTTTTGTTAGGTGTGCCGCTACAGAATTCATATTGAAGTTTTATTTTATAGTTGTTTGGAAGTGAATTTAGGAGGGTTCAAGTGAGTTCTTGCCTTACTTCACCACCTTGCTCCCCACTTTTTGTACTTGCGTGATGGTATAACTTAGAGAATCCTAGAGAGTCAACTAAAAAACTAGTTGAAACAATGAACAACCTTAACAAAGATGCAGGATGTAAAATAAAACCCACATAAATCATCAGCATTTCCAAATATTAACAACAGAGTTGGGAGAGCTAGAGCAATTCCATTTAAAATAATTGTAGACAGTATAAAATATTTGGGAGTCTACTTGCCAAGACACAGGAACTCCAGGAACAGAATTACAAAACATGCCTTACACAAATACAGATCTAAATAATTGGAGAATTGCTCACGAATAGGCCAAACTAGTATTTTTAAAATGATAATATTACCTAAGTTAATTTACTTATTCAGTGCCATGCTAATTAAACTACCAAAGAATTACTTTATAGAGCTAGAAAAAGTAATAACAGAATTCATCTAGTAGAGAAACAAAAGGTAAAAACTATTGAGAATCATTAGGGAAAAAATGTGAAAGAAAGGGGCCTAGCAGTCCAGATCTCAAACTATATTACAAAGCAGTAATCATCAAAGCAATAGATAACAAATAGAATGGTGGGTCAGTGGAACAGATCATAAACACCTTGAGGGCAGAACCATCTTTTGTCCTTTCTGGTGTGTCTCCATAACTTAATACAATGCCTGGCACTTAGTAGATGCTTAATAAATGTTTATGTCTGACTTCATTTTCAGAAACTTTATATAGCATTTTTTTTCTTAATGCCTTAAAAAAATTAAACCATAATCATTGTCATATTCATATTGGGTAGATATTTCTTGAATTGGGGATAGAGACTCAATCTTTGATTTCATTGACATTGGAAGTTTCTGCTGAGGAATGGCACTTTTTTTTCTGCAACTGATAGAGCTTTCTAGGTCACTGCCAAGTGAATGACTTACTTGGGTCCCACAGCCAGTATGTAGGAGAGGTGAAACTTGAACCCATATTGCCTAGCACTTAGATTAGCTTCCTCTCGCAGCTTTATAAATGATGATAAATCGTATTTGTACACCCTTAACTCACAAGGTTGTTGAAAAGATGAAAGGAGATGATGTGGTATGACTGGGTGGAACTAATTCTGGATTTGAAAAGAGAGAACCTGGATCTGTTGGGTCCCTGCTCCGGCATTTATTGGCTGTGACCTTGAACCAGTCACTTAGTTCTCTGACACTTGATTTCCTCCGTTCTAAAATGGTGGAAGTTGGACTAGATGACTTCTAAGGTCTGTTCCAGCTCCAAAGCTTTGATCCTGTGAGTATATGTGAAATTGCTTTATGACTGCTGTATATAAAATCAGATTACCACTACCACTGCCACTCCTAGTGCCATGTCTTATTTTTAACTTATGAAAATTCATACCTGTCTATTATCAGACTTTTTCAAATTGGTTTGATTTCTCTCAAGGGGTGGGCCTATTCTAAAAGCACAGCTGCAGTAAAATGCAGAGTAACCTGTGATTTAGAAGCTTGATTTATCAGCCAGAAGGGTTGCTGCCATCAGCTTCTTCTTGCTAACTTCTACTGCTTTTTACCCCTTTTTCTCAAGCTTTTCTGACTCATCTGTCTTATTTTTCATACCATATTTTATCAGTAAATGGGGGAGGGGAGGCAGGCCCTTCATTCTGTGTCAGTTTGGCAGATGATAACGTACTTTTGATTCCAAGGCCTTTAGAAAATCAACTCACAGAATAGCTTTCCCTTGTAATTCCTTCTTTTTTTTTTGTCTTTATTGAAAACCCTTTTCAAATGTAGACAATACAAACATAATAAATGGCAGGGAAGGTTCATCTCCCTCATGACTCAATCCTTCTCAAACAACATTATTATTGACTGGCCTATTGGTTGCCAAAAAGGAAAATCAATTTTATTAGAAGTAGCTGCCTGGCCACAGATGATGGTACTAAACCAGCTTGGACAGGCTGATTTTTATCAACCATCTGAAGACTGATTCCCACCATTAGCCAGAAATGAAGCAGTAAATATAGATATGTCAAAGTCTTACTGGTATTTTACTGTCATTTTTTCCCTTCATTGTCCTTCATGTATTCTTTTTTTGTACTATGTGTACTTTTTTGCTTCTGAATTCTACAGCTCCAGTACCAGTCTGTCTAGCAGAATTTGAGCCTTTTAAAATTTTTATTTCTTGGGAAGAGTCTTGTATATATCTTACTTTGCATTTAACATTTTTATGGATGCAGTTTTACTTTTTACCTTCTGATGAGCACTGATTTTTGTGTTTGCACACCCTTCCCCCACCCTCCTCCTCACCCCTAGGAAAGCAAGGTAATTTCTCTATTTGAGTGTTAACTAAAGATTGGAATATATGTAAAGGAATCTGATCTCTTCCTACCTACAGTGGTTTTTCCAATATATAGGAAGATTGAAAGTGCTCCATAGTAATTTAAGTGGGACCTGAATATTGAAATTTTAGAGCTAGTTTTTCTTAAAGAGGTAGGATGATAAGGTATTTATAAGACTAGTTTTGGAATCAGGAATGGGTTCAAGTTGTGCTTCTGATAAATATTCAGAGTATAGCTATGTGGACAAGTCATTTAAGCTCTCAGTGCCCCAGGCTTATTATGCTCTCAAACCATAAATTGTACATGAATTGCCAGTCTGCATCTATAAGGGTTTACATACTGGGAGTTCCCGATCACCAAAGAAATCATAGCTACAAATCTCCCTAAAATTTTTTTCTCAATACTCAAACACTTAATTCACACAACCACCTTCCCAATTCAAGCCCTCATCTCTTTTCACTTGGGTTTTTTTGGTAGCCTCTTAATTGGCTCCCCGCCTCATGAGCTCTCTTCCTGCCTTATAAGGTCTCTCCCCACTTCATTCTCTCCTATAAGCAGCTGTCCTTGTTCTTGAAACAAGAAGATCCTATCTTCTTTTTTGATTATATATTTCTTTGATGATCCTTTACTATGCATTATTTGAAATACAAGGCAGCTTGCTTATTCCTATTAGGCATCTCACCATTGCCTTCTAGATGATTTTTAATTCTTTAAAGACTGTGATGTTCCATGACTCAGCCATACAGTAATCCCCTAGCAGACTGTTAATATTAAAGAAAGGCTTTTGTTTCAGGGAGAAGTTAAGAGTATTTTGTTTTAATACATTTTTATTGTCTTCTGTTTCTTACATCTTCGTAGTTATCCCCAGTATCCTTTCTCTACCTCCCAGAGAGCCACTGCACATGACAAATCCATTTTTTTAAAGAGGAGAAAAAATCAGTTGGTCAGGAAGTACATTGAAAAAATCTAAAAATATGTACAATATTCAATTTCTGTGGACCTTCCACCTCCATAGGTTGGGAGTGTTTTCTCATAATCTCTTCATTCAAGTTATGATTGCTCTTTATAATTATGTTATATTTAGTTTTGATCTTTTGATCTATGATTTGTTCTTTCATTTCCATTGTTATAATTATTTTGTGTTGTTTTCTTGCCTTGCCTACTCCATTGTACATCAGTTCATATAGATGTTTCCATTGCTTCTCTGTATTCTCATCATTTCTTTTTTTTTAGTTTTTAATCTTTTTCCAATTACATGTAAAAATTTTTAACATTTGTTTTTTTAAATTTTGAGTTCCAAACTGACTCCCTTCTTCCTTCCCCTCCCCCCTCATTGAGAAGGCAAGCAATTTTGATATGTTATACATGGGCAGTTATGTAAAACATTTCCATATTAATCATGTTTTGAAATAAAATACAATGTCCCCTGGCCCCCCAAAAAAGACCAAGAAAAATAAAGAAAGTTTTTAAAAAGTATGCTTTGATCTGCACTTAGACTCCATCAGTTCTTTCTCTGGAGATGGTTAGCATTTTTTATCATGAGTCCTTGGAATTGTATTGGATTATTGTATTACTGAGAAGAGCTAAGTCATTGACAGTTGAGTGTTGTATAGTATTGCTGTTACTGTATACAGTGTTCTTCTGGTTCTGCTCATTTCAGTTTGCATCACTTCATGTAAGTCTTCCTAGGTTTTTCTGAAACCATCCAGCTTGTCATTTCTTATAGTACAATAGTGTTCCATCACACTCATATACCACAGCTTGTTTAGCAGTTCCCCAGTTGATGGGCATCCCCTCACTTTTCAGTTCTTTGCCACCAAAAAAAGAGCTGCTACAAATATTTTTGTACACATAGGTCCTTTTTTTTTTTAATTAAATCTCTTTGAGATATAGACCCAATAGTGGTATTGCTGGGTCAGAGTTTTATAGTTTTATAGACCTTTGAATATAATTCCACATTGCTCTCCAGATTACTTGGATCAGTTCACAACTCACCAGCAGTGCATTGGTGTCCCAGTTTTCCTATATCCCCTCAATTATTTGTCATTTTCTTTTCTTTCATATTAGCCAATCTGATTGGTGTGAGATGGTAGCTCAGGGTACACTTCATCATTTCTTAAAGCACAGTAGTATTCCATTACATTCATTTACCACAACAAATTTGGTCATTCCCCACTCAGTGGGTACCTACTTTGTTTTCAATTCTTCCCTGTCACAAAAAAGTGCTGCTATAAATATTTTGGTGTATAATGGAACTTTTTTCTTATCAGTAGCTTCCTTTAGCTATAAGCCCAGTAATAGAGTGTCTGGTTCAAATGATGTGAGCATCTTACTCAATTTATTTTCATAAATCCAAACTATATTCCACAATATCTCCAACACTGAGTATTCCCTTTTTTTGTCATCTTTGCCAATTTTCAGCATGACAGGTGACAGGACACCTCAGGGTTGTTTTGGTTTACCTTTCTCTTACTGTTAGTCATTTGGAGCATTCTTGCATGTAATTGTGAATGCTTTGCAACTCTTCTTTTGAGAACTGTTTGTTTATATCCTTTGACCACTTTTCAATTAGGAAATGGCTTTTAGTCATATGCATGTACACACACATTTATTTGTTTTTTTATTGTTTATATATCTTGGATTCCAAACCCTTATTGGAGAAATTTGATACAAATTTTTTTTTCCTCATTCTACTATTCTCCTTTTCCTTGTCTGTGTAGAAGCTTTCCAGTTTCATGTAATCAAAGTTATCTTTTTTTTATTTTTTGTAATTGCCTCCATCTCTTGTTTCATTAAAAAGACATCTACCTATAAATGGGAGTATTATATAATCTGCTTCTCTTCTAATTTTTTAATAGTCTGATCATTAATGTTAAGGTCATATTTCCAGTTAGCATGTCTTGAGGAACATGGTGTAATGTATTGCTCTAAGCCTAATTTCTCCCAGCCTGTTTTGTAGTTTTCCCAGCAGTTTTTATAAAATAAGGTTTTCCCTAGATAATTTCTTTTCCACTTTATCAAACAGTAAGTTGGGGTTTTTTTTGTACTTAATAGTATTTTTTTTTCCAATTACATGTAAAGATAGTTTCCAATATTCATTTTGTAAGATTTTGAGTTCCAGATTTTTCTTCTTCCCTTTCCTCAAGATAGTAAGCAGTCTGACTGATATAGGTCATACATGTACAATCATGTTAAACATTTTTCCATATTAGTTATAACGTGAAAGAAGAATCAGAACAAACGGGGAAAACCATGAGAAAGAAAAAAAAGTAAAAATAGCATACTTTGATCTGCATTCAGACTCTGTAGTTCTTTCTCTGGATGTGGATAGCATTTTCCATCACAAGTCTTTTGGTATTGTCTTGGATCATTGTATTACTGTTACTGTATGCAATGTTCTCCTGGTTCTGCTCATTTCACTTTGCATCAGTTCATGTAAGTCTTTCCAGGTTTTTTTGCATTCCGCCTGCTCATTGTTTCTTACAGAACAATGGTATTTGTTCTGTTGAATCATATATCACAACTTGTTCAGCAATTCCCCGGTTGATGGGCATCCCCTCACTTTCCAAATCCCCACAAAAAAGAGCTGCTAGAAATATTTTTGTACATTGGATCCTTTTCTCCTTTTTTATGATTTCTTTGAGATACAGACCAAGTAGTGGTATTGCTGGATTAAAGGGTATGCACAGTTTTATAGCCCTCTGGGTAGTTCCAGATTGCTTTCCAGAATGGTTGGATCAGTTCCCAACTCCATCAGCAATGCATTAATGTTCTAGTTTTCCTGCATCTTCTCCAACATTTATCATTTTCCTTTTCTGTCATATTTTCTGTCATATTAGCCAATCTGACAGGTGTAAGGTGGTACCTCAGAGTTGTTTTAATTTGCATTTCTTTAATCAAGAGTGATTTAGAGAATTTTTTTTCATATGACAATAGCTTTGATTTCTTTATCTGAAAACTGCCTCTTCATATCCTTAGACCATTTATCAATTGGGAAATGACTTGTATTCTTATAAATTTGACTCATTTCTCTATATATTTGAGAAATAAGACCTTTATCAGAAATACTGACTGTAAAAATTGTTTTTCATCTTCCTTCTTTCCTTCTAATCTTGGTTGCATTGGGTTTGTTTGTGCAAAACCTTTTTAATTTAATGTAATCAAAATTGTCCATTTTACATTTCATAATGTTCTCTGTCTCTTGTTTGGTCATAAATTCTTCTCTTCTCCATAGATTTGATATATAAACTATTCCTTGCTTTCCTCATTTGCTTATGGTATCACCCATTGTATCTAAATCATGTAAACATTTTGACATTATCTTGATAAAGACTATGAGAAGTTAGTCTATGCCTAATTTCTGCCATGCTGTTTCCCAGTTTTCCCAGCAGTTTTTATCAAATAGTTATTATCCCAGAAACTGGAGTCTTTGGGTTTATCAAACAGTAGATTACCATAGATTCACTACTGTGTTTTGTGTAATTAATCTCTTCCTCTGATCTACCACTCTATTTCTTAGCCAGTACCAATAGTTTTGATGACTGCTGCTTTATAATATAGTTTTAGATCTTGTATGGCTAGGCCACTTTCCTTTGCATTTTTTTTATTAATTCCCTTGATATTCTCGACCTTTTGTTCTTCCAGATGAATTTTGTTACTATTTTTTCTAGTATTTTTTCTTTTTCTATTTTTTCTCTCTGTAAAATAGTTTTTGGTAATTTAATTGGTATGGCACTGAATAAGTAAATTAATGTAGGTATAATTCTCATTTTTTAGTATATTAGCTTGGCCTGCCCATCAGCAATTGATATTTTTCCAGTTTAAATCTGACTTTATTTGTGTTAAAAAGTGTTGTGTAATTATGTTCATATAGTCTTGGCAGGTAGACCCCCAAATATTTTATATTGTCTACAGTTATTTTAAATGGATTTTCTCTTCCTATCTCTATTGCTGGCCTTTTTTGGTAATATATAGAAATACTGATGATTTATGTGGGAAAACAATAAGTTTTTGAGTTCCATTGTTTCTCATTCTCTCTTATCTAGTCTGTTTCATTGATCTTTCTATTTTTTTAACCAGTAATATAGATTGGTTTTGATGACTGTCATTTTATAATATAGTTTGAGGTCTGGAAGTACTATTTCCCCTTCATCCTTATTTCTTTTCATCATTTACCTTTATATTCTGCATCTTTTGTTTTCACAAATCAATTATGTTGTTATTTTATCAAATTCTATAAAGAATTCTTTTGGTAATTTGTTTGGTATAGCATTAAAGATTAAATTAACTTTGGAAGCATTGTCATTTTCATTATATTGGTGTGGCCTAGCCATGAGCACTAAGTATTCCTCCAGCTATAAAGTTGTTTTTTATTTCTTTAAGGAAGACTTTGTAATTGAATCTACACTTTTGTTTACTTGGGTAAATTGATCCCTCAGATACTTTATGCATCATGTAGTTATCTGGAATGGGACTTTCCTTTCTATTTTTGCTTCATAAGGTGTGTTGTTACATAGAAATGCTGTTGATTTTTGAGAGTTTATTTCATAGCCTGCATTTGCAGAAGCCATTAATTTTCTCAGTTGGTGTCTTTGCCAATTCAGTTAGGAGTATTTTAAAGAAATTTGCCATTTCCCAAAGTAACTTAGCCTGCTCTCCTGTTTACTTTGGTTCCAACTTGTATATTTGCACTGTCTGAGACATGAAAATACACACACACACACACACACACACACACACATACATGCTCTTTAGTTTGTCATATAGCATAAACATTAATCATCTACTTGGTTTTTCTTGTCTTAAGTGTTTATAGATGTCATTTAGGAGACACTTAAGTGTTTCCAGGGCTTGAAGCAGTCGGTACAGTACCATCTCTAAATGGGATAATCTGGAGACTTTTGCCATCTCCAAGGAATTCTTCAACTTAAATTTTTCATTGAATCTCCATTATGACATTGACAGAAATAACAAAATTAACAACAGTGACTAATATTACTGTAGTGCTTATGCTATGTGCCAGAGTCATTGTGTTACTTTTTACAATTACTATCTCATTTGATCTTCACAGCAACCCTTGGTAAGCATCCCTCTTCTTATTTCTCAGCTGATATTAATGACCATAGGACTGCGGGGGGAGGGGGGAGAGGGGGGAAGGTTCTCTCTATTATATCTTTCGATGACTTGCATTATAATGTAGACATGAGAAGGGAACTTGTTGCTAGTAATGTTTAAGGCAAGATTCTGTTTTATTAAGTAAAAATGATGCTAAGGAAAACAGTTTTAAAGTTAGATAAAGTTAAATCATTACAAATTGAGTAATAATTGAATAATTGCAAAAAAGACAAGTGTAGTCCATAAAATGAATACTATTTCCTTTTTTTTACTTAGATTTTGTTTAATCAGACACTGTCAAAACTCTTTCTAAAGCCTTTCCTTGCTGTACTCTTTATCATATTTACTTTTTACCATAAAATCCTTTAGCTAAATCTTAATAAAAGGAAATAGATTTCCTCATTAAAGCATTATCTAATACTTGACACAATATTAAAAACAGAATAGTTCTTTTTTACATGTGAAAAACTATTGGACAACTAGTTGAATCATAGGTGGTCAAGATTCTTTTTCAAACTTTTGAATAAAATTATTAAAATCAGATTTAAATTCTGGTGTATATGTGTATGTGTGCTCATGTATTTGCATGCATGCACATGTTTGTTTCTCTACAGGGATTCTTCTACTGATTCTTGGTTTTAGAACTACCCTGTTTTCTTTCATTTCTCATATAAATGTGTGTGTATATGTACATATATATATATATATATGTACTTATATAGATGTAGATATAGATATTTCTTGTTTTATAGAATAGATACAAAGTTGTCTACATAATGATTTTCTTTAATTCTTATTTTTTCCCCTTAATTACATTATGGCATCATAAACGTCCTTCCATGAAAACCAATCTCCCAGTGGGTTAAAAAGAAGTTGCCAGCATCAAAGTTGGCACAATAGTACCCTTATGCCAGCTTATAATTATTGACATTCAGACAAAATGTACATCTTGTTAGTTCATTTTCCCTTTATAATACTTTCCTTATTTTGTTATCCCTCACCACCCCACCCCCCACTTAGGCATAGGAATTTTTCCTGTGCCTAAGATCTCCCTTGTTTGCTCTCTCAAGTTCTTATAATTATGTTTCCTAGAATTTTTTTGTGACTAAATTTCTTATAATACGTTACCAGGACCTCCCCTTTGTACTTATTATTATTTTCCTCTTATTATTATAATGATTTGTTTGCATGTCTCTTTTTCAGTTAACAATTTAAGAATAGGCTGTGTCTGTGTCCTCTGGATCTCTGGCATCCAGCATATAGTCGAAATTTAATGTTTATAGTGTGCCTATAACATCATAATCATACACGATATATTAGCAATGGCCTAAAATTCCCTAACTTAATAATTGAGTTTCCTCTCTCTAATGCAAAGTAATTTATTCATTTTAAGAATTTGTACTATTTTTAAGGTAAATATTTGTTGCTGCTAGAAAGATTGCTTGTTTTCAAGAAGCTTTGGAAAAGCTCGTTTCCTTTATGAATTAATATTTTAGGAGTAAGGAAGAGAGGAAAAAAGGGGTGGGGGGGGGGGTAAGACCTACAAATGCAGTAATACAGAAATGAGATAGAGAAGAGTATTCAAATTCAGTATTCCAGAAACTACCTTTGTGAGGGACAGAGAATAAAGATGGAACAAGTAAGTGTATCTAGCCCATAAAGTAATAGAATTCAGAATAGAAGAAAAGAGAAATACGGAGGATAAAGCAAGGAAAAATTTGGGAAGGGGTATTGAAGTAATTGTTAGCCTAAGTAGTAAATGGATGTAAAGAGATTTTGAACTACACACTCACCCGGGTGGGGAAGGAGTAGCTGGGGGCTAGCATTTAGATAGCTCCTTAGGATTTTGTAAAGCACTTTGAAAATATTTCATTTTATCTTCAAAACAACTTGGAAGTTGATACTATTGTGATCACTGTTTTACAGATGAAGAAACTGAGGCAGAAAAAAGTTAACTTACTTGCCTGGGTTCACACAGTAAATGTCAGAGGCTGCATTTGAATTCAGGCATTGCTGACTCAAGGCTCTGCATTCTTACCCACTGGGCCACTAGCTGCCCATTTCATAGTCAGCGAGACCATATCAGTTTTAAACATATGTACCAATTGGCAGAGCATTAGAGAGACTTTAATTTTCCCGTTTAGAGCAGGATAAATTTAGAAGAAAGATAAAGAAAAAGGAAAATATAGAGTGAACAAATTATTGGAGAAGTTAGATTTGAAAAACATGGTATCTTCTGGATAAAAACATTAAAGGAAATTTTTTAGTGCTACATGGGACCTTTACAAAAATTGGCTGTGTACTGGGTCACAGAGAAGTGCATATAAATATAAATAATTAGAAGCACTAAGAAAATTATTCACACCAAAATAGTAAATGTAGGGATCAAAAGCAAAATAAAGAAAACAAAATGGAAAATTAATGATGTCATTAATAGGCACAAATGATAGAGACAGTAACTGGGAAGGAGAATGATAATAATATGCCAACAGTTTCTGGGATACAGCTAAGTAATCCAAGAGGGAAAATTATATTTCCAAAAGCATATATTAACAAAATAGAAAATGCATTAATGAAATTAATATGTAAATTTAAAAACTAGAAAATAAATAGCCAAACCAAAATAAGCACAAAAGAAAAAAAAACATTTAAAGCTCAAGTAGAAATAAATAATATAGAAAACAAAAAGATTGTAGAACTGGTGAAACTGAAAACTGTTTAACTTTTATTTAACTTGAATCCTAAAAAAGATGAGGAAATTCATATTGCAAAAATTAAAAATAAACAAGGCAAAATTACAGTAAGAAGTGAAGGAATAAAAAGAACCTTCAGAACTTAATATACACAATTATAAGCCACCACAATTGAAATTTTAAAAGAAATGGAGGATTATCTATAAAAATATAAAATTCCCAAGTTAATGGAACAGATATCTTAGAACATGATCAGAAAGTGAAATTTAACAAGCCATAAAAAGCTATCAAGTAAAAAAAAAAAAACAAACCCAAGCCTTGGTTCAGGTGGATTTTCAGGTGAAGTTTCTCATTTGTTTCAAGAGTAACTAATTAATAATCATTACCTATACTACATAAATTATTCTCAATAATTGGGAAAGAAGACAATTGATGAAATTGTTGGGGATAAAATCCTAAAGAAAAATAGGTTTGGGTTGAAAGATAATGAGTTTGAGATGTCTGTAAGACATCCTGTTGGAAATATCTAACCAATAGTTCATGATGCAAGAGGGAAGATTAGAAGATACTTAAGAAAAGGACAGTCCGTTCTGCTATAACACAATGTTCATTGCTCTAAATCGTTGCATTATGCAAAATGTGCATAATGAGTGGGGGAAGGGAAGGGAATAAGCATTTGTATAGCCCCTACCCTGTGCTAGGCATACTAGTGAGCATTTTACCGATATCCCATTTGATCCTGTCTGGTAGGTGCCTTTACCCCTTCTTTACAGGTGAGGGAAGTGAAACAAGCAGAGATTAAGTGACATGTACCTTGTCACACAATGAGTGAGGGTTTGAGGTCACATTTGAACTCAGGTCTTTCTGACTCCAGACTCTATCCACTGCCCCATCTAGGTGCCGCTATAATAAAACCACAGGGTATAAAGAAAATGAGATTAGGGTCACAAAACTCACAAGTTTCATTGGTGACACACAGAAAAGTTAGAAATCTAATTTTAGAAGTTAGCACATTTTTATATATGTTAAGTGGTTAAGAAATTTATATTTACTACAGTAATTGGTGGTAGTATCCATGGCCACAGCGCTGCTGTTAAACATACAGGCTGGCAAGGACAGCAGCTATGGGTTAAGAAGGCAAGTCTGGAATGTGTAACATGAAGTCATAGCCATGACTGAAGATGGGAGGTGGGTGGAGGGTTGGGATGTATAATTGGGAAAAACCTCTTCTCCAATCACAGATCCTTCTGCACCGAAAGATATATAATAAATATGATATTTTCCCTTGAAAAAGACCTGAAGTATACTTGTGGAAGTGGGCATCAGGAGGATAGTAGCTTGTGAGTTATTGTGAAATGGTTTAGTTTTCTCCATTCTCAGTTTCTACTAAAAGAAATTACATATAAGCAAATTTGAAGTTCACTCTATGGTCAAAATATTCCCTACTATGTCAATCACAATGTAACAAATTCACTTTTGGAAACAAGCTTTATAGAGGAACTGACTATATGAAGATGATAAACTCATGTGAACTGAGATCACTTAAGAAAAAGAGAACAAAATCAAGGCTAGCTTTAGTGTTTACTCAGAGTTGTTGGGACTAGATATGTATGATGATCCAACAGAGGAATTACCAGGCAAATTGGAGGAAAATTAAAGAGTAGTGTCAGGAAATCCCAGAGAATATCGTTGGAGAGAACAATTTGAGTGATAAGATCAAAAACTAGATTACAAGTGTTAGGAAGTGAGAGAAAAAGTGTAGACAACCAGTGTAAGCAAGTTTTTCTAAGTGTTGACTATAGAGAAAAGATTAAGACAATTGCTCTAAGGCCAAGATAAAACAAGAGGATTAAACTTTGGTAGAGAAGAGAGAATGATCCCTGATAACAACAGCATAATTTACTTAGAAAATTCCAGAGAATCAGTGTGGAAATTAATTTAGATAGTATCAGTATACAAAGTAAATCCACAAATTTCTCAGCAATTCTGTAGAGGAATAATTTTTAAAAGGGTTAGAATTAGGAGGGAAAGTTCTCTAAAGAATAACTATAAATGCATCTAAAATATCTAGGAATTAATCTACCAAAATAAAGAAAAAAATCATTAAGAGTGTTAGGCACTATCCTAAGTTCTGGGAATACAAACATTATGAAACAAAAAGCTTCCAAGAAGCTTATGTTCTAGGGGGAAACAAAACATGAAAGGGAGCTGGAAAATGGGGCTGGGGTGGGGGAAGGGAAGGGATATCTATAAGGAATAAAAGACGAGCAGTCTGGAGAATAGGTTAAGGAGGTGTTGGTGAACTCTTTGTCAAATGGCACACCTACCCAGGGATTCCCCAAGCAGGAGATCGGGCTATGGGGCAGGGGCATTTTGAGCTGAACAAGATCGCTGGTGAAAGAGGTAGAACAATCCCGAGAATGAGTTGAGCTAGGACACACCCAAGACTTATATAATAATATAGTAATTGGACTGTTTTAAAAAGCCATTTGAAATTATGCTAAAAAGTGGCTAAAACCTCCATATCTTTTAAGCCAGAGATCTTGCTGATAGATATATTCATCATGATGGTTATAGACAGAAAGTTCCCATGAACTCTAAAAATATGCTTAGCAGTATTTTTGTGTGTGTGAAAAAAAGATTTTAATACAAATTAGATACCCTTAATAGTAATAATATCGATAATGATGTGATGTTTGGTTGTTTCAATCATGTCAGACTCATTTGGGGTTTTCTTGGCAAAGATAGTGCCCTGGTTTGCCAGTTCTTTCTCCAGCTCATTTTATAGAAGAGGGAACGGGGGCAGATGGGGTGTAGTGACTTGTCTGGGGTCACACAGTAAACGAGGCAGGATTTGAACTCAGGAAGAGGAGTCTTCTAACTGCAGGCCTAGTACTCTTACCCACTGTACCACCTTGCTGCCCTATTAATAACAATAGCTAATATTTTTGTAGAACTTTAAGGTTTGCAAGGCACTTTACATATGTCATATCATTTGAGCTGCACAACAGTCCTGGGAGATGGGTGTTATTATTATCCTCATTTTACAGACAAGGACACCGAGTTAAAAGTTAAATAATTTGCCCAGGGTCAAACAAGCTAATTGAGTTTTTGAAGCAGGATTTGAAGTCAGGTCTTCCTGACTTTAGGTAGTTAGTTGCTTCTACCTGTTCATCACCTGAGAAATGGTTGAACAAATTATGGTATGTGAATGTAAGGGAATATTAACGTGCTATCAGAAATGAAAAATATGAAGAATTCAGAGAAGCATGGGTAGATTTATGAACTAATTCAAAGAGTAAAGTAAGCAGAACCAGGAAAAATATACACAGTGGCCATAATTGTTGTTGCTTGTTCTTCATTTTCAAAGAGGAACAGTGACATCACAGGTGATTGAATTGATGCTTGAATTGGATTTGAGAGGCAGAGTCACAGAGTCATCAGCCTCACACCTTCCTAAGTCATCACTATTCAGCGGCAAGAAAAAAATCAGGACATCTGACAGTGGCCCAGGATACGGTGGATGACTGTGGCGTCTTTGATATCTGACCAAGCTCTAAGCACTCCACAGTTCCCTCTGTCATGGCCATTGGAACAAATTATTCTCATCTGCCCATTCTGCCAGGGAAAGTCTTCACATGCTTGAGGCAGATGTGCCCCTAACTCACCAACAGATTTGTGATCCATTGGTCACCCTCAACCTGGCTTATCCCTTACAAGGAGATGGCTTTACTGGAGTTTGGCCACTGTGCATGCCACAGCTTCTCGGAGCTCACACTATCATCTATGGCTGTAATAATGTAGATGAAAAGAACACCATAAGACTGAAGTCAAGGGCTCCACAAGTGTAATAAATATGAAATAATTCAAATTATTCTCTTTAGTGTTGCAAATGATTTCTTAATTCCCAAACCTGATGACCTTTTAAAAAGACTCCTCTGTATTATTTGACCCCTTTGAGCACCCTTTATCCTGGATCTTCTTTCTCTGGGATTTCATGACACTGCCCTTAATTCTCCTTCTACATATCCGACGTCTCTTTTGCTGTAATCCCCGTGGGAAGTTGAGGCTGCTAGATCACTTAAACACAGGAATTCTGAGCTGCTATAATTCTAAAACTGATCAGGTGTTTTTGGTAAGTCAAGCACCAGTTCAGTGAGCCTCACCAAGAGCAGGGGGCACCACACTTTCTAAGAAGGCATGCATCAGCCCAAGTCCTTGCCAGTCAGCAGTAGTATTGGACCTGTGAGGGGCCATTGCACTTCCACCTAAGTGAGAAAGGGAGACAGTCTCAAAAACAAAGAAATTATAATTTTCCATTTTTCTTTTAAGAACGATTTGTACCTCTCTTTTGAACATTTCTCTATTGGGGAAAGGCTCTTGGTTTTATGTATTGGTTTTAGTTCCCCATATCTATCTGGGATATGAGAGATATTTGATGCAGAGATTTATTTTCCCAGGAACAGCTTCCCTTTTTATTCTGATTGTTTAAGTAAAATGCCTTCAATTTAATGTAATTAATGTTATCTGTTTTATCTTTTGGTGTTGCTTTCTGTCCTGTGTTTGATTAAAAAATGGTCTCCTTACCAAATAGCTATGGAAAGCACCTCAGCTGATTCTCTTCCAATTTTTTTTTTATATGACCTTTAAATAATTAGGCTACGTATCTGTCTTGAGCTTATTGTGGTACTTGGTGTAAGACACTGGTTTCAACTAATTTCTGCTAGACTTCTTTCCAGTTTTTCTATCATTTCTTATCATTTAGGGAGCTCTTTTCCCAAGTAATTTGTATTCTCAAGTTTATTGAACACTCAATTATTGAGTTAACTTTTTTTCTGATTCTTTTTTATCTTTAATGTCCTATTGCTCTACTCATCCATCTTTTAGAAAAGGCATGAGGTCCGGACATCATTTCATTAGTATAAGGAACTCTTAAATAAGAAAACTTCCTCTACCAATGCAAGTTGGCACCTTTAGAGAATTGCTTCAAGTACTGAAATGTTAAGTCTTACCCAGAGTCACATAACCAGTATATATCAGAGCTGAAACCTGAACCTAGGTTTTCCTTGCTTTGAGGCCCTTTCTCCATCCACTACATCATGGTGCCTCCATTTTTAACATTTCTATTTTTTAACCAGTAAAAATTATCATTTAATGTATAATTCAAGATCTGGAATTCACCTTTCATTTCTGCTTTTTTAAAAAATTGTTTCCCTTGATATTTTAGACTTGTCCCCAAAATGAATTTTATTATTTTAGCTAGCTCTGTAAGGTGTCTCCTTAATAGTTTGATTGGGCTAATACTAAATCTTTAGATTAATT